>OX104116.1:48765692-49085169 GCA_944474755.1 Limnoperna fortunei
GAGTTCGGTGTACAGTTAGTGTGCTACGATGACTGTTAGATTAACCTATTGCTGACTGGTGGTGCATGGTGCTCATCCATTTTGATCAATTAACCAACTCACATACTACAGCAAAGGAAGCGGGAGGTTTGGCATGCTCTAAAACCTGATTTAAACCACCATTTTCATGCCAATACTAAGTTACGACCATTGCGGTAGTAACTTTATGTTTTGTTGTTGGTTCTTGAGTTTGTCGGTTAATCAGACTTGATTTGTGGATTATCTTTTTTACAGTTTCCTCGGCGTTCGGTATTTTATTATTACCTTTATTACACGAGTAAATGTTGCCGGGGTTTAAGTTGGGAGGTTTTTCACACATTTTATCTCAATTGCATGTGCCCCATATGATAATGCATGTTAAAAAATTGGTTTGTGTTTAAATTCCAAATGGATGCTGACGTAAATTTTTGCTGACGTTATTAAGTGACTTTCTCATCTCTGAAAAAAAGAGCTGGTGATACTTTGTTATAATTTTAAGCACACTTAAAATGGTCCCAGGGCAAAAATGTAAGAGAAGAACTGAGTATCACACAACAGCAACAAAAAAAAAACAAACACGATTTTTTTCCAATCATGGCACCCATAAGGGGCTGTAGAATTACGTATAGAATGCAGAAAGATTAGCATACATATTTTTAAATAGGTTAATATGATCTTACTTCCAATATTGCAGCCCCGCTTTTAGTAAAACGATATCTCAAAGCAAGCAGTCATATAATGCAGTGTCACTGAATAATGCTGTCCTTGCTGTAAATAGGGGAACTCACAGCCAAGAAAAACATAACCCTTCGCAAAATCTACAGATTTAGAGACCAAAAAGATGATGGAAGAGATGAGAACTGATAATTTTGTTGTCAAATGTTTATGTTTAGAACTTGGTGAAGAGTAAATATTGTTTTTATGATTTAGTTATTTTTATTTTCTGTTTTCATATATTTATTTTTGGGAAATAGTATAATTTCTTATTTTTAACACCGACAGGTTTATGTTTGTTTGTTTGTTTACGCCATTTTCAGCTACATCATGGCATATTTTCTGCAGTGTAAACCACAGTGATGTAATAATTGCTAACCCTTTAAAATTAAAATTATCTTTCTCTGTATGTGTTGGGTGTTTTGATTGCCCTTGTATTATCTTTTATATTTTCTGTATAAGGTGGGGGATGTGATAATCGGTAACCTTTTAAAATTGTCTTACAGGTATGTTGGATGAGTAGATTTTCCTAGTCTTTCTCTTATATTTTCTGCATAAGAGGGCATATGTAAAAAAAAATATCTGTTTCCTCTACGAGGACTTTCTCTAGTCATTTCCTGTATGAGCTGTGTGTTTTTTTAGATTCATTTCTGTGAACTGATTGATTTGTTTCGTAACTGTTGGGTAATTAAATTGTCATCTTTAAATTGACTTCTTGTCTAAGAATACATGGGTAATTAAAAAGCCGTTCAGGACTTGGAAGTGTATGTGTACTATTGTAAACACGGGGGGGGGGACTATGGATACTTTTCGGTACAGGCCTGCGGACGGAGATTTAAAAACCCACCCAATTCTTATGTTTTCAGACGTTATAAAACGGGACCTAATCACATAATGAATTATTAAATTAGACCTATTCATATTTTATATTACTGCACATTCCCATTGACAAAATAGTCCATTCACTAAAAAATTAGCAACTGATATTAATGGAACACTTTGTAAAATACTGTGGTTAACATGGGCTAAACATGCATTTATTAAGATGATTGTACCATACTGAATCACGTGATATGAATGCAAAGAGCCAATATATTGAAATACTATGTACTATACATCCTCACAAGTCAGGATTTCTGTGTCCTCATGCACATGTGTCAATGAAACCCTGACAAACTTAGCTAGGAAATTCCCGGGCTAGAAGTCACTATTTTGATTGGCTTCATCATACCTTAATGTAGCCAATCAAAAGCTCGTTTTCATTCACGACTTGGTTAAGGAATATCCCGATGTCGATTGTAAATATTTTAATTTCCTTTAAATATTCAACAGCTGAGCAACATTGGTTATTTCGTATAACCTAGCTTGGTATTTGAGCACGTGACTGATTGTTTACGTCAATTATATGTATTGATGACGTTGACTATACATGAATTCCTCCGCATACAACAAGCGACGACACTAAAAATTGTGCATTGAAAATATTATTTGACTAGTTGTTAAATCTTGTTTTTGTTATTTCTTTTCATAATATTGAATTTAAAATATAAGAATTGTTTTCAATTGCTGGTTAGATTATTGGATATAGACGACTTTGGGTGGGTTTACGCTGTACATAGCGTAAACCTACCCAAAGTCGTCTATATCCAATAATCTAACCAGCAATTGAAAACAATCCTTAAATAAACCAAATGGATGTGTTGCGTAGTCCATGTGAAAATCAGTGTATTTTGATAGTAGTGTTAATAATTTGTTATTGCCGCGTTATGTATTAGTTGCGTTAAGTTTTCTTCACACTCAAGGGCAATACGGCATCGCTTCTATCCTTTAATTCTTATTTTTCTCTTCCAGTTCACCTATGATTGTTACCATGTATATGTAGATGTAGAAGAATTAGAAAGAATGACTACTGCCAGCAATTTCATTTGTTGATATTTTGAAGGGCTGACGTCATACGAAAATCTTCTAGCCTGGGATTTTCCTAGCTAAACTATTAGCGACATCACGTGACTTGTGTGACGTATTTTTGTCAGCCATATTAGATTTTCTTCTTAATAGAAAACGTAGTGACGATTTAGAAAAACGCCGATATCTTGTTAAAAAAATAAAATATATGTGTTTTGCACATTTTTCCTGGTTCTACATTCTGTTATCTTTCGAATAATATACATTTTATCAGTTTAAATTACTTGCAAAATACTTCCCATATTGTTTGAAAAAAGCGTTATTTTCTGCCTTCTGGTTACATAGATACAATGCAACATAGTCAAATATGCACCACTTCTGAAATGAATTCCATAAATACGTCTGGTATAAAGAATGTTTTGCACATATATACAAATAGGAGACACATTTATGTTTTTAATTTTCCCATTTTTAACACTTTAACTGCTGATATTCATACTTCCCATTTCATTTGAAATTTGCTCATTTTACAATTTTAACATGGCGGATACATTTGCGTTCAGACAGGGGAAAGGGTTGTGTGGAATTTGTATGGTCTAATAATTATATATCAGAAATGTGTAACATTTTTAAATTAGAAGAAAATATTTGAACAATTAAACAAAAAACAATCAAGAGTATTCGAATTACAAAATACTGTCATTAGAAAGAGTAGAATTACCTGCAATTGCTTTGTCTTGTCTCAAATTCTAAATGTGATAAGTTAATTTAAAAAATATCCCCATTTTTATCGCATTTTTCTCGGCAATAAAGGTAGGCAAAATTCAAGTTTTAAGGAATAAGTTTTTCAGTATACATCCCATACAGAGAATGCAAGTTTATGACATTACAAGATTTATCAGTATATCAGGGTGACACAGCATGGGTTTAATTTCAATACTTTAAAGTGTTCTAAATAACACATCTATCACAAATGTTTATTAGGTAACCATAATTTATTGCTAATTTTGTGTGATTTATTAAATTATAAACTATAGTAATAGTTTTTGAAAAAAAATTATTCCACGGGAAAAAATATGGTAAGGCAAAGTGGACAAAAAGCCGTATTTATTGATATTAATAATTCATTTATTTATATCAATAATTCATTTATTAATATCAATAATTCATTTATTAAAATCAATAATTCATTTATTGATATCAATAATACATTTATTGATATCAATAATTCATTTGTTAATATCAATAATGCATTTATTAATATCAATATTTCGTACATTTATTAATATAAATAATGTATTTATTGATATCAATAATTCATTTATTGATATCACTAATTCATTTATTAATATCAATAATTCATTTATTGATATCAATAGTCATTTATTGATATCAATAATTCATCTATCGATATCAATAAAGGAATTATTGATATTAATAAATGAATTATTGATATCAATAAATGAATTCAATAAATCATTTTTGATATTAATAATTCATTTATTGATATCAATAATGTATTTATTGATATCAATAAATCGGCGAATTATAAATATCAATACAGCGCCTAAATGAGAACAGAGCAAGTGCTCCCTGTTGTCAAACCAACAGTGTACTGTACACAAGGGAGAATTTATTATTTTTTACCCAAACGGTTTGGCGACTAGGATTTAAATTATTAATATCAATAAATGATTTATTGATATCAATAAATGAATTATTGATATCGATAAAGGAATTATTAATATCAATAAATGAATTATTGATATCAATAAATGAATTATTGATATCAATAAATGAATTATTAATATTAATAAATGAATTATTAATACCAATAAATCAGCTCATTTATTAAGCCCCGTGCGGGATCCGGGTGGCTAAAAGTATAGACCGCAGTCGCGCTAGCTTGTCGTAAAAGGCGACTAACTAGCGCCCAGTACCCTGACCGGCGTGTCAGGTCGGGTTGCCTAAAGACCGACTAGGATGTGTGCCCCAGGTGGTTGAATGGGGTACCCCTGGCAAGCTGGGGTTGTCAGGCCATAATACGGATAACCTGACCGCAAACCATATTAGTGCACCGTGTTGGGAAAAATGCCACGTTCCTCGCGCGTTAAAGAACGCTGCTGTAGTATTCGCTATAAGTAGGGATTTCGATCCCGCTACAGGGGGCTAAATTACCCGACCCTATCCATCCTCCCATTTGCCAGTGGCAATCTAAAATCCGTTACCACTATTTTTCCTTGTGTCCCATCCCATTTTCATTCATCATCATTTCATGTTCATTTTATCATCCATTTCATGTTCATCGCCTGAATATAGCTGAAATATTGCTGCTCGGGCGTTAAACACCATTAATCAATCAATCATTTTATTAATATGAATAAATGAATTATTGATATTAATAAAGAAATAATTGATATTAATAAAGGAATTATTTATATTTATAATGGAATAATTGATATCAATAATGGAATTATTATTATTAATATCAATAAATACGGCTTTTTGTCCACTTTGGCTTGCGATAAAAAAACAATAAACGAGAAACTCCTTTAATGATAAAAATAAAAAAAAACATGTCTGCAAAATGGGAAAAAATGTCTAATAATGATAAAAAATATACAAGTGTTATTAATAATAGCAGTTTGATATATTCTAAAAATTTGCTGTTATGATACACCGAATCGTTCATTGAAATACAGAGTCGAATTTCGTCCATAATCGAATTTCGGCGATTTTCCTTCAATATGCAATTTAAACAATGAACCCAAGACTAAATTACTTTCAAAATATCATGCATTTTTTGCTCTAACCAAATGACTCCAAAATAATAAAATATAGTGTATTTCAACGAAATTAACGTGCGTTGAACCGACACACTTTCATCGCCGAAATTCGAGTGTACTGTATGCAGGGTTTCGTGCACACATGTGGACACAGAAACCCCGACTTGTGAGGATGTGTACTCGTTAGTTTTAAAGTACAGGTGGGGAAATGTAATAGTTTTTACCAACAGTGTACCAAAATCCAAATGTTGGAAGCCTCCGCTTTATGCATTGGTAATTATATTGCCAAGTTAATTGGGTAATAATTAGAATCGATGATAAAGTAATCAATAGCAACACACATAATTTTAATGAATAAATTTATCTGGACTAGTATGCCTCAGAAATGGCTTCGACTTCTGTTATTGACGTAAAAATGTGGGATTTCTAGGCACTGACCGTCTTCGTTTAGGAAATTATTGTCATGTTGATTTCCGGTTAATTTTGTTGTAAACACGATGAACGAAGATGGTAAACATGGTAAATATATCAATGTTATAAATGTTAATTTATGGTCATTTATTTAATGTAACAACCCACTGAACGATATAAATTTTAACAATAATATGAATGTAGGCGCAGCCTAAATGCGAGCATCGCACACATTGTTCCTGTCGTTACTTCAGATCCCCCTAACAGTGCCTCTACATTCCATTGATGACGTGACGTCTTTTCTAATGTGTTGGTGACGTCACAAAACTCAATACAGCGTTTCAGATAAAAAAAAATGTTTGGCATTTTTGTAGTAATTTAAACAATAAACACTTTAATTTTATTGATGTCAAAATTATTTTTGTCTACTTTTATATTATATTATTTTTTCGTTCATCTTCAATATTTTCTTCGGATAGTTCAGCTACCATCTGAAATGGATTTGTTCATATGGATCACGTGACTTTTTTTACACACACGCATGTAACCGTATAGGTCGCATCTGCGAGTGCTCGCTATAATTTCCTTTGTAAGCTGAATTTTGATTATTCAATTCAAATGTAGAAAGCCAGTCTCTTGGAGGGGGTTTATTTTGCGTGAAATAAAAACTGCTTACCGCGTATGGTTCAGCGGATCACCTGAACTTGTCGACAATAACAGTATATACGAGTATTGTATTATTTTTTAAAATTAAGTCAAAAAATGGTTAATTGTTATATTTTTTGGAATTGGTCATTAATCATACTTTTTGTGTATAAAAATAAAATATTTTATTTAATATAAAGGTATTTTTAGTGTATCTGGGGATTTCTCTAATTTTTAAAACAACAAACATCAAAGACAAGGTATTAAATAATGTCATAAATACATGTCAAAACAAACTGAGCAAAATTTTAATTTTACCAATTTATTATATTTAAGCTTAAGGTTAAGTCCTGTTTGCCCACATTTAATTGACGACTTTCCAATTTAAAAACGCCATGAGTGTCCACTTCCGGTACTAAAAACTGCGGCTACAGCCGCAGTTTGTCCTGTTTAAACCTTTTGAAATGGACAATTGTCTTTGATAAATTTTCACGCTTCAGTTGACATGGTTGAATGACAGGCGTGAATATCTGAGTGAGGAAGGTTATTAAAACTGCCTTCTGTGTAAATGTGATCGTTAATTAATTAACCAATGTTCATTACCCTATTTACCTCATGCTAATTGGAGGTAAAAACCCCAGCTGTTTTATAGCTTGAATAAACAAGATTACCACTGACATCTGTGTTCTATTCAAACTCACCTGTTGCCTATGGCTATAGTAACATCAACTAATAAGGTTAATTAGATGAAATTTAATTTGCATAGACAAACAATACAAAAACAACCCAAAATCTTTATTTCAATATCATAGTCTTTTAGTGATGATAGCCGTAGTTTTTTTAACAGGAAGTAAAAGGGGGATAAATCATGTATAACTGGAAATGGGTCAATTAGCTGTATAATCAAATAAGTTAAATAAACAAAAACCACAATAGGTTTAATGACCCCAAAGATCTAAAGTCTGTTCTATTTTAATAGGTACAAAATTTATAGAAAGTATATAGTTTTTATATATTTCTCTATGCAGAAGGAAAAGTTATTACATTTGTGTTGAAAAAGTAAAATTAGAAATTGTATTTTAAACAATACAATTTGTTTAAAATATGATGAATTTTTATCTATTTATATATATAAAGAACAGATTAAACATTCAAAATATTGTTAATACAAACTATATCATATATTTTAACATTGCTACAATTAAAATTATCCTAGACGAAGTAGATGAGATGCTGCGTCGGCGTAGTCAATCACACTGATGAGTACTTGTTGGTAGCGAATCTTGAGTTGCTGTACCTTATATATAGTCTGTAATCCATGGTTCTGTATGGTAGTCTTTTTGTTGGTCGTGTTTACCTGCTGACCGTACTGGATGATACCCCCCACTTCGCTTTCAAATCCAGTTATCTCCCCTTAATGATCTCCAAGGTCAATAAAAATCCTTAATGCACATCTGCATATAATGTACTTCCTTTATGCTAAGTTTCATTATTATCATCAAGCGGTTTAGGAGTTGTGATTACGAGGTCTCCCAATGAATACTATTTTTAGAAAGTCTAAGTCCAGTTATATCCCCTGAATAATATCAGACAGCAATGAAAATTCTTCATGCACATCTACATATGATGTACTTCCTCCATGTAAAGTTTCATCAAAATCTGTGAAGTGGGTTAGGAGGAGTTGCGCTTATGAGGTCTCCCAATGAATACTATATAAAAAGTTTAAGTCCAATTAACTCCCCTGAATAATATCTGACAGCAACGAAAATTCTACATGCACATTTACATATGATGTACTTCCTCCATGTCAAGTTTCATAAAAATCTGTGAAGCGGTTTAGGAGGAGTTGCACATACCAGGTCTCCCAATGAATACTATATTTAAAAAGTTTAGGTCCAATTATTTCCCCTCAGGCCTGAATAATATCCGACAGCAACGCAAATTTTACATGCACATCTACATATGATGTACTTCCTCCGTGTCAAGTTTCATAAAAATCTGTGAAGTGGTTTAGGAGGAGAAGCGCTTACAAGGGATGTGGACAAACAGACATATAGACAGACAGACAGGGTGATTCCTATATACCCCCCAAACAAGTTTTTAACAGGTTGACATAAGAAAACTCACTTTCATCTTTTTATTATATTCAATTAGAAAAACACTAGCTTTCTTTTCTTTTTTTTTTATTTTATTTGTTTTTCATAGTCATGATAGTCAGGGTTTTACATATTCCCCCTACATCACCACATGACCAAGGTGTCTTGGGGTATCAAATTACAAACATATTCTGACTATTACATGTATTTTTGTTATATCACAAGAAATAATTATGAGTACATTTACTAGAAAGTTATATCTCTCATTCCCTCTCAAATTCACTCCCGTTCACCTTCACTCTTCTTCATATTCCCTCTTTCCCATACTCATTCTTCTTCACATTCATCTTATATTACATTCACTCTCTCTACATCCGTTCATTTTCAATCATGCTGTGAGACATTATCCCAAAAACACCTAATAATTCTACAGTCATAAAATAAGTGTTCTATTGACTCTTCTTCCTGTTTACAAAATGTACAGTATTTTGTATCTTTAAGATGAATTAGATGCAAGAATTTGTTTGTTGGAAGAATTCTTTGGAGGATTTTATACTGAAATGTTGTAAGATGAGTATGTCTACAAGATTTTTTCAAGAGCACAAAAAACTTGGACAGTCTGTAATGTCACAATTAAGTTGTTCTTCCCATTTTTGAAATTTATCAGTGGGTGCATAAAATGCTTTGTCTCTCAAGTTTTTGTAAACAAACTTAGCTTTCCTGGTTTTTAACAAGGAATTAAGAAAACAGTCCTCAGCAAGAAAGTTTTGTATGTTTGTAATATTATCTCTTATACATTCTTTGTATAATTTTGGAATTCTTGACAAAAGACTATAATACTTTAAAAAATTATTACTGACAAGTTTATCTTGAAGTTTTATATATGCATAAAAATCACTTGTTGTTGGATCTATTATATCATAAAGACACTGAATACCATTATTTTTCCATCTCTTGTAAAAACAAAATTCTTCACATGGAACAAAATTTAACACGTCCAATGAAAGAACATCTTGTTTCCGAATTTTAGTGATGGGCCGGGTTTTGAGGTTGCAAAACTAATTAAAACATCCACCCAGAAAGGATTTGTTAATTTTGCAGTTACCTCCCTTATTTTTTCTACTTCCAAATTAAATACTCGGGCTCCATACTCTTCCAAACTATCTAATAAAATTTTTACCAGGGACAAGCTAAATTTTCGAACAATCTTTTAATCCAACTATACATATATAGCTAGTTTTCAGGTATACAATAAAAGACTGTAAATGAATCATATTAAGTCCACCTTGATCAAAATCTCCTATCAGGGTGTTCCTTCTAATTCTGTCTGACTTTCCATTCCAAATAAATCTGAATTACATATAAATCATTTAATTTACTTTCTGGCATGTTTGGCAAAGCTGTAAAGAGGTGAATAAGTTTTGGTAGTGCCAATGATTTTACAACTGTAATTTTACCCATAAGAGTCCTCCCAGCTTTTCAATATCTTTGCAACTTTTTTTTTTCTGGAAAAGTTCAATTCTACAATAGCGCTCAAGTTTACAGAAAAGTCCAGGCCCAGAACACGAAAGTTTTCATGTGACCAATTCAGATTTATGTGTGGACATAAGATTTGATCAGAAAAGCATTTACTCCCAACCCATATTGCCCTTGTTTTTTGATTTATTAATTCTTAGCCCTGTCTGCCCATATACAGTATAAAAGGAGCTGAAACATTTAACTGTTTCATTAAGTGATTCTTCACTTAATTCTGAGATGACCTGTAATGGGATGTTGTTAGATCTTCACAACGACAAAAACAAAAAGGGGGAGCTTGTGAAAGATTTAATTTTAATTAGATTGAGTTTAAAAATATTGTTAATGTGATTATTTTTTTGCTCTGATACATGTATTATTCATGTCATGATTTACAAATAAAATGTTAATTTATGCTATTATTTTGTTTTATTTACAAATAAACCGTTTTGATATTGTAAGTAATTTGGCACCAAGTTCAGGTTCAGCTTATGCTCCTTTTGTAAATCAAGAAGGGTACTTTTTGAAAGCAACAATTATTTACTCCAGACCAGATATTCAGCGTTTTGAAATATGGCGGCTTTTAAGTTTTGATAGGGCAATTTGCCATACTTATAAATTTGACCTTAATAAGAATGAAAGTGTACTTTAGGAACGATGGATTGTTGTTTTTTCGAAATACTTTGGGTAATGTCGTCTGCAGTTAAGGCGGGAAAAGTCTCGCAGTTTGTAAGAATACAATGTACCATTGAACGTCATGAATGCAGACAAACATTTGTAAACAATGCAAGGTCCCCACAAAAATGGCTGATATTATGTAAAATAATTACCGTAGCAAAAGTCAAGACCAATTTGTAACAAGTAAACAACAGAGGCATATATATAGTATAAAACAATAACAGGTTATTGTTTCTAAATTTTTTCTGGGACTAGAATAACTAGGTTTATAGGTTCCTGATTTTTTCTTCTGGATTTTCTCAATAAAATGATAAAATATGGAATAATAAAAAATACAAGCACAAAATTTGTTACGAGGGGGTGCAACATTTAGTATAACTTGCATTAGTCTTGTTTTAAAAAAACATAAATAATATGTACTTGATCTGCAGAAGAGATTTATGGGCATTATTACAGTTCATATTTACCTAAATACTACAAAAGGTTGAGGGATGTACAGGGGTCAGGACTTTTTCAAGTCAGGTCCATTCCCACAATGACAATGTTAAATAAATGTACAGATGCTTTTGTATAATATTAATAAATGTAATGCTTCAGTCTCACTACACCGTATAGCGTTAACGGACTCCAACGCATAACAAAATTTTCAATCCGTCCATGTCCGTTCGCATGCGTTTCTTTTCCGTTTATCATGCGGCGTTTGCGCTTCTTGTCCGGCGATGTTCAGCGGTGTTCGTTCCGTTCGGTGGAAAGTTTTGAACATGTTCAAAATTGGGAACGTACAGCACCGGATAAAGTTGTCCGTCAGATGTACGGTAACCATGCGCTGGTATGCGTTTTGTTCGTTACTCGTACGTTCCTTATTCTGTACTTGTCCGGTTCGAGTCCGTTATTGCCCGGTGGACCTGATTTACGGCCGGACTACTAACGGACATGCAGCGGATGTAACGTAAATACGCTCGTCGAACGTTCAAAGAACGTTTTGTCAGTTCTTCATGCGCGGCGTGTACGTTTTGTGCAGTACAAATCTGTTACTAGTACGTTGAAGTCCGTTAACTGTACGTCGTTCATCCGGTATATGTGCGTTGATCGTTCGGTCATTGTGCGTTTTGCACGTTTTATGCGCCCCGTACAGCGATCATGAGAGCACCGAGCACCGAGCAGCAGCGGGAAATGCTTTTCATCACCGGATAACTTTCAGCGCATTTTTCTTTGCGTTTGGCGTCCGTTAACGCTATGCGGTGTAGTGTGACTGAACCAATAACTTTCAACTATATTTGACTTGTAGGAAGTTTTATTGCTTGTCAGGTAACTATAGTCTGACATGTCTTATTGTGAAATATCGCTCTCAGAAAAATAATAAAAATGAGTCCAGTCAGGAATGTTTGTTTGTTTGATGCTGTTTAACGCTACTTTCAGCAATTATTCAGCTTTATCATGGCGTATTGTTTTTATTGGGGAGGAAGCCAGATCTAGAGTACACTGAGAAAACACCAGACCTGTGGTCCAATCAGGAATGAGCCATGTCTGTTTAATATTCTTTTGATAAGTGAAAATGCTAATGAAAAAATGAAATCTTTTTACATATTTCCAAGCTAACTCAATTTGTTTAAAAAAAATAATTTTTACACTCAATCTCAAACAAAAAATTATCCATTGAACCTACATGTAGTTATTTTAAATTAAATTATTGAAAATTGTTTTTTTTACAGTTTATTTAAAAAACAATTCAGCTTATAGAATATAAAGACAGCACATTACAACAACAACATAATTTAATATCATTAAGAAGTACAGTAACATTATAGTTTTATATGGAGTATGCGAAAAAATTTACAGCTATGATAATTACTAAATAATTCCAAAAAGTTCTTCAGCAGGATATGAATATGCTCTCAAATTATCCAGTTCTTTTATATTTCTCACAGACAATAATTGTTAAAGTCTAGATGGGTTTCAGTTATAACATTTGATAAACTTTTTTCTCAGTGTGTTGTGCTTGTTACACTTAAAAACCCCAAGATTTCTGTTTGTTTGGTTGAATTGTGTTTAACGCCACTTTGAGCAATTTTCAGCCTTAGTGGGACATCTAAGCCAGTTTGTATTGGGGAGGAAGCTGAAGTAGCTGGGGAAAAAGCCCCCCCCCCCCAAAAAAAAAAAATGAATAAAAAACGAAATTTGTCCTTTACAGTACTTGTACAATATTTTTACTATAAATGTTAAATCTTTTTATTTCTTGCAATTTTGGAGCAGGAACATTCTTCACACATCGGTCATACCGTAAGTAGTTGAATCCATATTTGAACAAGATATATTTTTCTCATATTATTACAACTGTTCTTTTTATTTATAATTTTAAACAACTGTATTCAAATAATTGCACACACACACTTTTGATTACTCAACTCTCTGTCTTCAATTAGTCCGAGAATCCTCTGCCGTCCAACGCTTTTTGTGCATCCCACGCAAAAAAGCATTGGACGGCAGATGATTCTCGGACTACCTTCAATATCTTATAATTACAGTATCCAATATTTTACCATTCATAGCTGATGCTCTTTTACTAAGTAGCAATGGTGGTCTGCTTAGTTCGGAGTAGACCATGACATTTACATTTCTTTGTCTGACTTTAATTTATGTTTCAGAAAATTCTAACAAACTTTTTCAATGTCAGGAGCTGCATGCATGGATGCCTCAGTCACACTTCACAACCATAGATTAAAATACAAACATTAATAACAATGTTTCATGATTTTCATGAAGTAAATTCCTGCCTTGATCTGCAAGTTTCCTTTGTGTATTCATAAAAATTACCTTTGACATAAAAAATATACATCATAAAAATGTAAATAAAGTTTTTACAATTTCAATTATATTGCCATCGGGATACCATTTTTCATGTGCTTTTTCCATTACTAGTACATTTAAGTTCTAAATGCAATATTATAATCTTGATCTGCAAATATTTAATGTAAAACCAAATATTCATTAGCACAACTATTTACAGTATTAATTACGAATCATATTTTGCAGGTCACTACATCCCCACAAGCCATGGTTTCTGTGTCCACATGTGTCCACGAAACCCTGACAAACTTAGCTAGGAAATTCGCGGACTAGAAGATAAAAATGAAGTCAAATCTTCAAAATATCAACCAATGAAATAGCTTAAAAGAAGAAAGTGTTTGGCAGTAGTCATTCTTACTCATTAAATTGAGTGGGAAGAAAACATAACGCAACTAATAAATAACGCAGTAATAACAAACTTTTAACACTACTGTACAAAATACACTAATTTTCACGTGGTCTGTGCAACACATCCGTTTGTTTTATTTACAATCAACATCGGGATATCCCCTAACCAAGTCGTGAATGAAAGCGAGGTTTTGATTGGGTACATGCAAGTATGATGTAGCCAATAAAAATAGTGACTTCTAGCCCGGGAATTTCCTAGCTAAGTTTGTCAGGGTTTCGTGGACACATGTGGACACAGAAACCCTGACTTGTGAGGATGAGGTCACTAATGCTTCATGAATAACTCTATATCATCAGCATACATCAATAAGTACAAATTAGGCATTTTAATTTTATAAGGAATACAAATGTACAGTCATCAACTCAATTTCCATGTCATTATATAACAAGGGGGAAATGATTCATTTTTCATATTTTAGTACATTTGTACAATGAAAACAAATTAACCATTCAGTTTTACACTTGTTAAACCATTCTATGAGTTTTTGCTTATAAACTGAAGTTTGTACAATGTAGGAGCCTTGGATTCTAACAGTTAAAATATTCAGGCGCGTAGCTAGCCTATAAAGAATGTGGATTCAAAATAATCAAGGGGGGGTCAGGGGGCATGCCCCCTGAAAATTTTGAAATAAATGGTGCAATTTGGTGCGTTTTGGGGCCTCCGGAGAGCTTTCTTGACCAACGAAAATCCATTTATTTTAGCATAAAAATGGAGATGAATAGCTTTACTTTCGTTTATTTCAACTAGTCTACATAAAAAATTTTTTTTGTCAAAATAATGTGGATTCAGCTGCGTACTCGCGTATAGGCAGCTACGCGCCTGATATTTATCAAGTTTGTGCATTGGTCAATGATTTGGTTGTCATACATAATAGTATTGGTATATCTGGTCAGGTACTGCCAATAAGTTCAAATGAGAAGTTTTGATCAGATTTTGTAAGATAAAATTTTGGTAATTTTTTTTAAACAATCAAGTATTTTTACATTCACTGCATTAGAAATTGCATGTAAAAGTGGGAGTGTCTCTCAAAATGTTCTAACTAGCGAAATAAGGAATTGGTCATGGAGATATGGCATATATCTTTTAAATGTTGAATTAAAGTTTATTAATTTCCTGTCACAGGTAAATGCTGATCAATGTTAGAAAGGTATTCAAATCACAGAAATATTAGTATTTTCAACTATATTCAAAACACTTACTACTGTTGCAGTACTGCCTCAAGACAATACATTGTACATTAACCTACATATGTTAAAATATTTAAGTTGAATATTTCCTAAGTGTCAAACCATAATTACTGCAGGTACACTGATTTATATAAGGACTGTTTATTTTTTATTTCAGAAAGGCAGTTTAAAAAATTAAATTATTTATGTGGTATTTGTAATAAAACTTTCTGGAAGAAAGCTGAACTTGAGACACATATACAAATACATGCAAATGGAGAAAAACAGTTCACTTGTGAAGAGTGTGGGAAAAAGTTTACACAAAGTGCTACACTGAAAAGACACTTTAGAATACATACTGGTGAAAGAATGTTAAAATGTCAGTACTGTGAAAAGTCGTTTCCACTGCCTTGTTATTTAAAAAAACATGAAAAAATCCATCTTGGTGAAAGGCCACATATTTGTTTTCAATGTGGTAAGGGATTTATTCACAATGGAGATTTGTTAAGACATTTGAGAATTCACTCGGGTATTAAACCTCATTCTTGTCAGTATTGTGGGAAATGTTTTGTACAGAAAGCTGCCTTAGAAAACCATGTGACGACACATACTGGAGTCAAACCTCACAGTTGTCTCATATGTGGAAAAAGATTTGGGACTAGACCAACATTGGTTAAACACATGTCTATTCATCGTGGTGATAAAAATTTCAAGTGTCAATTATGTGGAAAGGATTTTATTCAAAGATCAGACATGATGCGTCACGTAAGAACTCATACAGGTGAGAAGCCTTACTCCTGCAGTGTGTGTGAAAAAGCATTCACTCAGAGTGATGATCTTAATAGACACATGAGGATCCATACAGGAGAACGACCGTTTCAATGTTCAGTCTGTCTTAAAAGCTTCACCTGTAGGACAGCATTGCAACGTCATATAAGAGGTGTTCACAACAGCAACAGTGATGCATTTCAGTCCTGTTCAATCTGTAATAAAAAGTATAAATATACTGCAACTTTACTAGTTCATCAGAAAGTCCATTTCCAGACACAGATGCATAAATGTTGTTATTGTGATAGGCAATTTAAGTATCAGAGTTCATTAAAAAGACACAGCAAAACCCATGAATCAGAACACCCATCATCGTTTTGTAATAATTTGTAATCGGACATTTTATTGTAAAGAAAATTTCATTATCCACCAAAGTTCTCATACATGTAGTGAAGACAAGCTGAATACAGAGTAAGGTACTAACAGGGATTGTACATGAAAGATTTTTGAAATTTTGTCAAAAAGAATAAATGATTTATATGTTGTGATCGAGAGTCAAATAAAACTTTATTGGCAGAATTCAAGTAATTATTTTTTACATAAAGCAAATTTGTTTGAAATTATCAATTACATATACTAGTAGACAACTACTAGTACGTACTAAGTAGTTTGTTTCTGCTTTGTTGACTTGTACATTTTTAAGGTTAACATGACATGATATTTTTTGCCAGGAAATTAAGAGTACATGTATAAGGTATTAAGGGCTCTACAGGAAACAGTAGTCACTCACAAGCATAGTGTGCAGTCAAAACTGATTATTGATTGTTCTTTGCCTTTTTATTTCTGTTTTATGTAATAAAATGTGTTAATTAGTTATTATGCTAGTATAACTGTATTTAAATAAAAATCAAATGCTGTTTATTTTGTTTCATTTACAAATACAAAAAAACTTTTATCCAAGTCTAGCTAGCTTTTTAAGTTTCTTACATGCAGGTTTTGAGATGTAAAAATGAAACACAATATTTGCAAAAATCTCAATCATAAAGTAAATGTACATGTAAATATCAAATTGATACACAACAACAGATACATGTATAGTCCATGCACAACTAAAAAGAAACCTGTTTAAAAACCACTGACCATTAGCTCACTGATAAAAAGACCGATAAAACTAGTTAAAATTGTATTAAAAACATAAAATTCATCAGAAACTAACGGTGAGGGTGAGAGGTGGGAATAAAATCTCAAATCACAATAAAATCTAAAATCTGTGCCTATTGCAATTTTGTGTTTGCCGAATTTTACTGTCGTTCATCCTCACAAGTCACGGTTTCTGTGTCCTCATGTGTCCACGAACCCCTGACTTGTGAGGATGCGAAAACACGAGAAACGAGAAACGAGGAAAAGTACAAAATTTAGACCGAATAATCGTACCCTAGCATTTTTTTCTATCCGACAAATCGCCGTAAAACTAACTTCGGATAATAACGACAGTCATCTTCACAAGTCAGGGTTTCTGGTTGTGTCGAGCCCACCTTGATCGGGAAGTCGAAGACTGACCCCTTTTCAGCCCAAGTATCCAATACAGATGAAAAAGTAAAATATATCCTCTGTCCAAAATCAGAACATTTAACTTATGTTAAGGACTTTATAAAGCGATCATTTGAAATGCGAAAATAAGGGTCCACATAACTGCTATACTTCGAGTATGTTTGTAATTGTATGCTAATGTTTTTTTTTGTTTATAATGTTATTATGTTGCTTTGACCCTTATGATCCCATATGGGTGTAATTTGCAATAAAGAAGAAGAATATTATCTACGATTATTTCTCGAGGTAAATCTTAAATAAGCTGATCAGAGTGCAGGGGAATAATGTTCTGCATATGACATGACAGTTTGTAACTAACCTGACTAATAAGAAAAAAGTTGCCTTTAGTCTACGAAATGTTATGGAAATGTTGCCCACATCCGACGTTAACGATTCTTGAAAAACTAGCCCGTTTGTTTTCTTATTATCCATTACAAATAAAATTAGTTGCTAAATAAATCGCTCTACACCATTTAAGTGTCAATTAAGGCTTTGCACCAAATTCTTCTTTGGGTTATTCCCCTTTCTTTAGTTTACCGTATTTTATACACAGTGATTTTATAACCACGGGATTTTTTTCTGAAATGGCACTCCTAGAAAACAATTCATATACACGTATTTTTGGTTGTGGTAAACCTTTCCATAACCAAGTATAAAATATTCGAAATAACATTCTCCTTCTGTACGGTAATGAACTAGCTTATTCAAATTTCGCTAAACGGGCTCTCTTCAAGACTGGTTGCTACTAATATTGAAGCCATCATCGAGGGCGTCATGAGTGGTGTCCTCAACATTACTGAAATATTGCTCGCTGGACGTTAAGAAAACATTCAAATCATAAATGTAAGGTAATGTTTGTACCAACAAAACGGACTATTTGAAAAGCTCATCAACCTCAAATTATTGCCTAGTTCCTAGTTCCATTAATAAAACCTCTCATTTCATGTTTATTTTCAACATTTTTTATCGGATATTGATATTTTATGTTTTTAGTGAAATTCGAGGTTTCATCTTTAAACGCATTTTCCCGTGCGCAAATTCCGCAAGAAAATCGTGCGGAATGTTTAAGTTTGATATGAAAAAAGTTTGTATAACCATGCAAACTGCGCTAAACTTAAAAAGAAAAATATCTTAATTTTCTAAAAATTGTCTTACCTTAGTATATCATGGATTTTTTAAGTCCTGTTTGAAACTTTATTTGAGGTGTCCCTTAACTCCCATTACATTCAATGGCTGACCCCAATTAAATCTTTCTTATGGAGCCGTTTTTGACGAAACGAATTTTCCATGTGTTACAATTGCGACAAATTGTATTCGTTCCGCTATTAAATATAACTTGATTCCGTAATGTTGAAAAACTGTTAAATTCAAAATGTCAGCTCGCAGAAAAATTTCGTCTTGATATTTCAAACATAGATTACTTAATTGAAAATGGTTTAATTCATTGAAAACAGGTATAGTCTTTGTGTTTAGGTTAGTTCATGATATTTCAAATGTAAAAATATGCAGAACTTCTGAACAAATTTTGCTCCGAGAAAAATCAACTGACAGATAAAACCTCACATTTCAAATAATAAAAAAAAAACGTAAAAGCCAAATGAAAATGATAAATATAAACGTGAAATGATAGAACTAATTATGATCCCGACCTCCTTCGTAAAATTTAACGTTAGAATTGAGAAAAAAAATTCAACACATAAAAACTTAATATATGCTTATTGTATCTCCTCGTTGTTATCTTAAACTGTCGCATCAGATCTCGTTGATAAACATGTGATCAAAGTACATATCATTATTCACTTCTTGATATAATTTTGGGATTAATATGGGGTGGATTCAACATTTATCGGTGTTATATGTAACTGGTAAGCACGAACTGAAACATTTTATTTTTCCAATCACTCAAGTTTTTACCCTACACTATAAGCCAGACTTCCCATAATGCGTATAAAACTCGTTATTGTAAAGCGTTTGTCAAGGGTTGTCAATTTTAAAATTATCCTGTTTATAAATATAAATTTCAGTTTGCTTTTAGAATGTTGAAATTTAAAATAGCTAACCGTTTTTCCAATTCTTGTCTTTTTACTATGCTATTCACAACCTAATCAAACAATGACTGAGGACAAAAAATTGACCCCTCGTAACCGGTTTTGATTCGTAGTGCTTCAAATACCGGGATGATTGGCCAAACACACAGTACTGTAGTGTAATTATAATGCGTTATAAATGGCTTAGATAGACTGAGTGTATGCTTGTTAACGCTAAGTGCAAGTATTCCCCTTTCGCAATAACGAAAACATGTATAGTGTGGGTGTATTCTTTCATATATTTTTTTCTGCATACACGAAGAAGCTTCGATTTTATAACCAACTCTGGCACGCTAGAGTATACATTACGCCGCGTAAACAAATAACGGATCTAACATATATTTTTATTATAACGTACTTATCGAAGAGCCGTTTGTGCTATTTTTAGTCTCTATCGCTTGGGCTGAGAATCAAAACCAAGAACCACACACACACACACACACACACACTACAACACTACAGACGAATATATGTCCCGAAGTCGGAATAGATTAGTCTCCTTGTACTAAGTATGTTAAATGCTACGATCAAGATGTAACAATTAAATCTCATAAATCGCGTGAGGTAGCCCAATGGGGTAGACCGACCCTACAGATCTTTCGCAAAAAAGGTAAAACAATGTTACCCTTAAACAAAGTATCTCTCCGACTCCAACGTGCAAGTTGATTTTTCATCTGCATCTGGCTACTTTTTAATAAGACAACGACTAATCCGAACGACGGGGTTAACACATATCACAACTTCTTAAAACTGCGGCGTTTCCTTTCGTGTTTAAAATCGAATTTAAAATAGCAGCAGCAAAATTGAAAATCCTTTAATCTTAAACTTCTCTCTTAATATTCTTCAAGGCACTATTAATCGACATAGGAAAATCAAATAAATGGCAATACCAATTAACGAAATTTTACACCATTATGCTTAAAACATTTTTACAGGTTTTGTAATCTCAGATCACTGTCCAGTTGGTAACTGGGTGAACGTCAATGGAATGTGTTATTTGTTTAGTTCCCAGCAACTGAAATGGCAGGAAGCTATTGACGAATGCCAAAAGTATGGCCGAGACGCCACATCGCTTCAGTTCTACGTAAAGCAAGATAAGGTATATTTGACGTCTTTCCTATTTCCAAACGAAAATCCATGAAAAGAACAATTAATAAGGACTTGAGAAACACTGAGAATAAAGTTATTTTCCTTTCATAAATCAATATGAGATGAAACACATAGGGAAATATTGGGTATTGTTACATTTGACTACATATCGTAACACAAACTTCACGGGGCAGAGATAAGAATTTAGTCATTATTTATGTTTTTAGTTTAATATTTAATGGTTATTTGTAATTATATTAAATATTCGAAAGCAAGTTATTTATAGTTGAAAATGTGTAGACGCTGTCAATTGTTCATGTACAAATTACATTAAATGTGAATTGGAACGAAAGAATGGATTGAGCAAAATAACAAGATGCAAATGACATCAGTCGACAATAAGATAAACATAATAGTAATAATCTGATGTACTTTTCAGTTAGTATTGACTTTTGCAGATAATAAGAGGTTATTATGTGGCAATGTTCAAACCACATCCCGTATCAACCTGATACCTCCATATCTGCACGAGGGCCTTTAGCACCGAAGGCAGATATGGGTCGAGGTTGATTCAGAAAGTGATGTGGATATTGCTATTTCATTACCTTTTTATTGTATTTATTTAAAATCGCCATTTTAAATGAATCCATATATGCCCTTCATTAAAAAATATATATCGGATATCCATATCTGCCTACTATCAATATCATCATATATGAAAAAACAAACATATCTTCACTAAATATATGATAAATATTGTTATCATATATCATATTTTCTTCACAAACGAACTCGATGTAATTTGTGATATCTGGCATCCCAACGATTAGGCACAGTCTAACCTGTTTTATCAGTACACTAAAGAGAGTAATGATGTGGTCATTTTATTGTACCATCAATGTAAATACGAAGTGACAAAGTTTTAATAGTTTTTTCGTGCCATATATTATGCAAATCTATCTTTGCAACTCAAAGGCGAACAAATCTGTTAACGCAACAGAAAACTTGTGCGTTGTTTCCGATTTATCTTTGTATTTTCACGATTTTCTTTTATGTAAAAAAATATAATATAGTATACTAGTGCTTGTCACATCTAGTCCTTTTAATTTACAGACATATCAACTCAGGTTAACACAACTTTGAACACTTTTACATGTGAAAGCCGAATCATAAAAGCCACGTGTTCATATGTCGAGTATTTATGTGAAAATATATTGTCATGATTGTCTTGTTTTGAATCCGCCATCAAATATGATGTTTCTTTCTATCTTTTTTTGGAAAGCCTGACCGCGGACCCCAGTGGGTAATGTCACTGGAGAGTGCCAACTCTTTACACGATAAAGATGTAATTGAAGATGTTGATAAGAATAGGCTCGTTGTTGCCGCTACAAAAGGCTATTTTTACACCCGTACCCATACTCCATACTTTTCTAGTGGCATTCACTAGAAAAGTATGGAGTTTCGGTAAGGGTGTAAAAATATAGCTGACATAATGGACGTTAAGCAAACATCTAATCAATCAATCTTTCTCTTTGGGAGGGGGGTCCATATCCCATGACAACAGAAGGGTATTTGATGGTCAAAAGGGATAAAAAGTAATTACACGGAAACACAAATTTTAAAAGAATATGAAATAAAATTAAACATATTAAAGTACAAAGCATTCAAGCAATACTTATTTTAATCGAAGACATGAAGGTCTTCAAGGGTCAACTGGCATGTGATACCGATATTAGATGATCATCAAACTTGGGCAATAACTCCTTTACATATATTTGCGTAAATGGTCAAACTGGTAGACCTCTGTTTTGTTAAATAAATAAAATATCAAAAATTCAAATTGGTGTTTAAGTCAGAATGCGTAAATGTTTAGCAGGAAAATTCCAATCCTTTATTTCATGTTTTGTCTATATGAATTTATGCAGAAAAAGGATCAGAAAGTAATATATTACAGTTAAAACCATGTCACAAAACATGTACTTTAATTAACCACTTTACTAAATACAATTAGTAAATTTTATAGCATCGGTATCTTTGATGACATTTTATTAACATCTATAAAACGTTTTAATGAAACTGCATCCTGCTATCACGTTAATAAATCTCTCAGAATTCATTATTACATCATATATACGAATGAATATATTTATTGTATGTATTACATACGAAATTAATGATATAAAATTAATAAAATAAAATCAGAATAAAACAATATATGACATCCAAGTGAATTTTAACACAAAAATATTGATCATCATTGATAAACTGATATTAATTTAATCAAAACATATACTATATATTTTTCTGATCAAAACAAAACATTTCATTTAGAAAATTTAATTTCATAAAGTAATTTAACTACATGTAATGTTTGCAGCTTGTTATCTTAATGAGATTAAATTTATTTATTTAAAGCACAGTTATACCCCGTGAGGGGTTGAAGGCATACATAAACAAAAAAATAACAAAATCAAATATTAGAATCATGCAATCTTCAAGTCAACTTTCCTCAGCATTAAAGAATTTTTAATAAATGGAACAACAAACTGCAAATGACTCCAAGAATTTATATTTATATATTTATTTACATCATTTTCATAACTATTTTTAATGTTATTTTCTAAAAATTTTTTATATCTGAGTATTTTGCACAATGGAAAACGAACTATAGTGTTTGTGAGGTTTTCCACATTCTTCAAATTCTTCATGCCGACGATCGCAATGGGTCTGGCTAATAAATCAGCTACCCAAAAAGTGTATCCAATCTAATTAAAATTATATATTCACTTGGCTAAAGGTAAAGATACAATTTTAATTAGATTGACTGATATCGGAACCATAATAATTATTATTACCATTAAGGTTTTCTGTATTAAATATATACTTTTAGGATAGTTTTCTCAATGCTACAGTTGTTATGAGAACTGAGAGGTGGTGGACAACTTTAAACGATCTGCAATCTCCAGGAACATTTGTATGGGGTACATCAGACACAGCCTTAAGACCCGACGATGGCATTGTGTATGTATAGTTTAAACTAGGAAATTTACTGACCTCATAATGTTATTTGTCTGTTAAATACACTGCATACTGCTATTATAACTTAAGGTTTGTGATAAAGCAATATCCTTAAGAAATTACAGTTTGGCACGGTTATTGTTCTTGTTATGAGGCTTTAAATACTTCATTTCAGTTCTTTAGTTTTCTTGAATTTTAATTACAGTCACACATACATTATAACACATTCCGTAAACCTATTATTCTAGTATTTTTTGCATTCTTTAACGCTGAAATATTGGCTTTAACCCTTGAAAAAACTCGGAATATTACAATTGGTAGGTTGTTTCAGGAAGGTTTCTTTGTGCCTGTGAATAATTGAGATGACCATGCATCTTACTTTAACAATAACTTAGTTCTATAGCCGACACATTTAACAGATAAATATTGGGCTATTTCATTTGGTTAATATTATCCTGTCTCTTGTCCTGACGTGCTAGAAATTTGTCATTTGAAGGACATATTAAGAAAGATGTGTTTATCATTCCAGTGATTCTCTGCTTTCTTCCTTATATTGGTTATATATGTATATATGCCTGTATGTTATATGTTTTGTTTAAATGTTGTATTGCTATAGCCTATTTAGGTTATTTTGTTTGCAAATAAATAAATATAAAATGACAAGAGTTGCCCGTATTGTATAATTTATTGCGTTTTTAGGCAAATATGCAATAACCATTTTAAAGTCAATATTACCAACTAAAGTAAAGATTCATAAATGACATTTTCTGTTTTCTTAAAAGACATTACGACCATGTAATGATGTTACTCCGTTTTAAGTTTTAAAAGAATGTATAATTTTCTTGTCTAGGGTATGGAATTTAGAACCAGATGATACCAAACACTTAGAAAACTGTGGAGCTATTAATATCCAGTCTACAATCAGCGACGAGGACTGCTCAGAGCGACATGGTTATATATGTGAATATGTTACGAAAAGCAAGTAATGTTGAATAGTCGGTTATAGTATTTTTATGCGCATTGTGAGATACGAAACTCATAAAAAAATATTACACCTACACTATCATATTTGTAATAGAAACGTTTTATTACACATTATTAGGGTTGATAAGGTACATATTAGTGCTAAATGAAACAACAGAAACAATAAACGTACATGTATGAAAAAGCACTTTTCTTGTAGGGGGTGTTTGTGTCATTGTTTACACGACTTTGAGCAATATTTTCAGCTATATTTAGTTTTTTGCAGGATAACTTGTAATCCGTGTAAATTAAGGTTGGGGACGAGAAGACCTCGCTAAAATTAGGTTTGAAATAATAACCTGTTTATGTAACGATGGTCAATAGTTTAACTTACAAACCATTTCATTCGGCCAACAAGTACAATATACCTAAAATATTTTTGCTCCTCAAACCCGAGTGTCGGCTATTGTTTATATTTTTAAAATGGGTGAACATAACTGACAGATCTATAACATAAAGCCCTATTGGAAAATGTTTGAATACCTACATCTCAGCTTAGCTAACTGCAGCCATACTGTATATGACAGTGTATGGTTCTATATAAAATGATTTTTAAGTAAAGTAATTGTGCCAAAGTTTGTAAGAAAAAGGAATCTAAAAATGAACGGCATGTACCAATTATAGACTATTTAAAATCTCTATCAATTTCTACACAAGTTGAAAGGATGAACTTTATTTATTTTTTCAATTAGGTGACGGGTGCTCAGATGGTTGGAGTATTTATAATAATTCATGTTATTACATCAGTGATATAACAGACCCGTTTAGCAACATACCCTGGTCAGATGCCAAAATCAAATGCACCACCTTAGCTGCGAATAACGTAGCTCATCTACTGCAGCTGGAGACCAAGGCGGAACATGTGAGCTCTAATTGTTTCTTTTCCTATCTCTTTAAATATTTGAAGTAATTTTCATTTAAAACAATTCTTTTTATAACGATAGTTAACAAATTTATAGATTACATCCTGTATGCGAGTTCAAATAAACATACTAAACTACTGACTTGGAACATATTAAACATTTTTGTCTGGAGTTAAACTGCTTTAGTGGATCCCTTCATCTCTCTTTTTTACAATACCCTTCCAACACAGGCATGCAGAAACGTATCACACAAACACAACACAAGTACTGCACAATGTAGAGCATATTTCCATTCACACAAATACCACGTTAACATCATAAATAAAAATTCATTCAGTAAAGAAAAACTAACTCAGATAGAAATATATGATAAAAATCTCGATCTCAATACATAATAAAACATACCATTAAAGTTACAAAATGATTGCATCGCATATATATATATATATATATATATATATATATATATATATATATATATATATATAAATATATATATGAGGTTACAACATTAAAAAAATAATTCAACGAATATCTTTAAAATCGGTTGATACACATACTTCTTTTAAGACGAGCAAGAATAAAAAAACCATCACCTCATCTTATGGACATAATATAGTACGTCTGCACATGACTTTATGCAAGATATTTGATCTTTGTTATTAGATCTTTGTCTGCGTGCTATTTTCGACCCCCCCCATCTGATTGAAAACAAGAAAAGAAAACATAAAAAAAACAAAAAACCAAAACCAAATGCTTAAAGATACTATAAAAACAGTTTATCGATAAAAAAGAAACGATAATGGTTTAAGAAGAAGTTTGCAAAAGGCCTAAAACAGTTGACATTTTTCAGGATTACCTGTTAAATCAATTACCTTTCATACAAACCACATCCGGTTTGTGGTGGATTGGAATGACAGATCAAGCAGTGGAAGGACGGTGGATGTGGATTGACAATAGTGTTGTCGACCAGCAGTCCATGTAGGTAATATCACATACTCGTTTTTTTAATACAACTTTTGATCGATATATTAGGATCAATTTTACCGATTATTGTCTACTGATTAACAATATGGAGATTGACCCTTACAAACATTCCAGAGTTTATATATAAGCATAAAGCCTTATTTTTAATTTTAGGTAAACATTTCATTAATATGTTACGTTCCTTATCGTATATGTTTACGTTATCTGGAATTTATTTGTAAAGCTATTGACTGGCATATTATAGTCTTTTAAAAGGTAATTTTTGTTGATCACTTTATGTTGTAATGGTTACGTTTCTTTTACTCGAATTTTAAGATCACTTTTGAATGAAACAAAACAAAACTGATTTCGAATAATGTGAAACATTATAGACCAACGATTCAAATGATTCAAATTTTTGTTTCATTCGCAGCCAAGTTTAAAATCAGTTAATTGGAACATTGCGTTTTTTAAATGGTTGAAACTGATTTGGATTCACAGATTAATGATTCTAAAGCACATTTCAGATTCAAGTAAAAGAAACACACACCAGTTACCGTCACTTCTTCGTTGCATTATTGAATTTAAATGTATGATGATCAATTTTATGACTTAAAGACACCTCATGAAGGCACGACTCTTCCTTATTTTACTCATATGTTCATCTAAATGGAATTGTGCTTTAACTTTGATATTCGTGTTAACTTGCACTTGCAAGATATGGTATTGTATAGTAACAAATTTATCCAGGTGGTTTAAATGTTTATTCCTATACTATTGTGTTACTTTAAGATAAGATGGTTTTTTAAGTACGTGCAGCTTTTAAATTGTTGTTTCAATATATTACGCCACCTTATATTTTATTATTGCGTATACATTTGTGATATCTGAATTTTGACATTTTTTTTCAGACAATGGGAACATGAACCAGATAACTTAGGTGGACAGGAACAGTGTGCTATGATGTATAACAGCGGTGTCTTTACAGACAAGCCTTGCGACTCAATGGCCTATTATGTGTGTCAGACACCACCAGTAGGTGAGCACATATTGAGTTGCATGTATAAGTTCTTTATTTCGATAGAATAATTTTGATATAAATTATCGTTATGAAAGTGAACATTGATACTTTGTTTCATTAATGGCTTGTACTATATTCAACAATTTAGCTATACATATTTGTTTAATTAAATTGACGGAAGAAAGTACAAGACTTATCACCTCTCACATAGGCATCTGAATCCTATATCAGTTAGAATTTATAATGTCTTGAAAATTTTGACGTAACGTGAACAAAAAATGATAAATTGTTTTTAATACGGTTATGTTTTATTGCATCCAAACAAAAAGTATATATCATCAGCTATAACGTATTATAACTTAAATTCCATAACCAAAAATAAGCTGCATTATATTTTTAACAGTATAATATGTTGACTTTAGGGGACAGTGCCTTACTAAACAAGTTAGGATGTCCACAGAATTGGATACGAGCTGGTCAGAAATGTTACCTTTTCCAGACAGATCTCACGAAATCGTGGTCTGCCGCTTCGTTGGCATGTCAATCGAAAGGTGGTAGACTTCTCCAGGTACAAAATAAGGATGAAAAGGTATACTTTTTGTACAAATTAATTATGAGTAAAGGAATTCGTTTTAAGATACATGTGATCTAAAAGAGAAATGATGTAAAGCGGGTATTGATAAAGCGAGCAAAGCTAAAATGTTTTTTTGCGTTTTGTATTTTATATTGCTTTGGTTTGATAGCCAGGCATGCCCGCAACATTATGTACCCATCATTTGTCAACTTTACAGTAGTCTAATCAAGTTAAAAGCTGTTGCCGTGGGGCACTTTTATTTCTCACGAAGTCTCATAACAATTCAAACAGACTGGTTATGTTGTACAGAGACCAATATTAGGTGGTCCGAAGTCAACTTCGACATTACCGTTATCTCTTCAATATGACAAACGGAAAAGATTCCAGAGTAGTGTTGGACTAAATTGCAATTTCCATTCGGCAACAGGAGTGAGGGCGTCATCGCAGACATTCAGAAGCAGACTTCATTTAGCTCATCTTTCCGACCAGCAGTTTGTCTGATATTGACCACAAGACTTCGAACAGCTCTTCTACAGTTGGCACGAAATCATCGGCATTAGCAATTGTGTATAATTGATAAAACATATTTACTATGAAAATAATCGTAATTTGTTATGAATAAAACAATTTTAAAATAATATCCTTAAATTTCCTGTTCAGTATGTAAAATAAGCATTAATGCAACGGTTGCTAATTTATAAGATCTTTGTTGAGAACAGGCCCGGATTGAATACATTTTAAGTTTCCCTATTTTACAGTGACATTTGTTTTGGTACATGTAAAATAATCGTCAGCTTGGAATTTAAGTTTTTCGTGTTCACATGAGTTTTGATATACTTCTGTTATATTGTTTTATTGTGAATTAGTTGGCAACCTTCTAATTGTATTTACACTGAGTTTGACCTTATGCTCTGTTTAATTTATCAAGTGTCGGTTTGAGTTGTTATCACATAAGTTCTATGTTAGTCACCATGACTTAATCTATCACTATGGAAATCGTCTCTCAAATACACACAGATATTTTCGCTGAGTAGATAGTCTTTCCTATTTCTAGATTTTACTTTTTCCAAGACATGACAATGTTTGAGTAACTCGACGTGTGTCCAATTAGAGGCAGACACTTCTTAATCGTCTGGAGCTCCTGAGTGCACTCATGGTTTTTATTGGGTACAGGTTACTCACTTTCTTTTTCTTGTGTGTTTTTGGTTTTTGTTTTGCGTTGTATATGTTAGTTTAAATCCGGATTTGTAATTGTCCCTTGACTTTCAGCTTCGTTGTTCGGTCGGTTTCCTTACTATTTTTCTTATACTTGCACATGGTATCTCACTTTTTTGTCACTTAAATTAGAAAGAAAAACAAAAGCGTGTTAAGTCTTTTAAGTTCGTATAGATCTTTTGTTGTTTATTTATAAATATGTTCTAGCAAAAGCGTGTTTAATGCTTATCTTTTGTAGACGTGGATTGAGTTACAAACACGATATTACAGATCAAACGCTTTCTGGTCTGGCCTGAACTACCATATTAATGAACAGAATTGGTATTGGTCTACTGGATTACTGGCAAACATGAATCTCATGTAACTAGTTGTTTAATTCATTGCAATCATTACTTCATCTAAACATATTTCTTATGTGACGTGTTAATGATTATAATAACTTTATTGCAAAATTACACCCTTAAAGGTCAGGGCTAAACTAACATAAAGACAACTTGAAAACATAATACAGAATGAAATTGAGTAAACACATGGCATATTGTTAAAGATAATAAGTATACATGTATCAAATGGAGTTGTAGTTGTAGGGCTGTAATGATTGTTGTATACAATCGCATACATCAAAAACTCATTTTTGGGGGTTAAGGAGATACTTTATTTTGTCATATAATGAAAATTAAGTGTTTACTATGTTATAGTGTAGCAGATTCAGTTTTCAGTGACATAAATTACTGTTTTAAAGCTGAATCGGTATCTGATCTTAATAATTAATGCAAGTTCCTCAATATAAATATTTTGTTATCATACATTGACAGTCTCTGGAATTCCGAGCCAAACAACTTTGCTGGAAACGAAGATTGTGCTGAAATTACGCAAGATGGTTCCTTCAATGACATGAGTTGCCTCGTTAAGACTGCATACATTTGTGAGATTCATTTAGAAGGTAAAAACAATGATATATGTGTCTATCTGCGGGAATTTTTAAGTGCATAAACCATTTCATTTTCAACATTTCATTATTAATTCTGTATAACTATAAAAATAATAATAAATGTTATCTTAGAAATATATGTGTATATGTGTGTCTTCTCACTTTCGACTTTTAATACATAAATTTGATAATATTGATATAATTTCAATGTTTAATGGCAGTTACTTTAAACATTGTTAGATTCCCCTTGTCCAAATGGATGGTTCAGCGTTTTCGGTGATGACTTTAACAGCTGCTATTTTATCAGCAACAGTTCGGATCTTGCCACATGGAACGAAGCAATAGAGAAATGTCAACAACAGGCGCAACCGTATAATGGTGCTTTGTTAGCTTTCAACTCTGTCGATGAAGTGGTAAATTGATGCATACATGTCTTACCTAACCCAAAGTTAGCGATCTTATTTATTTACCGATTCCAAATTTAATGATCTTATTTATTACCCAAATCCAAAGTTAACGATCGTATTTATTACCGAACACAATGTTAGCGAACTTATTTATTTACTGATGCCAAATTTAACCATCTTATTTATTTACCGAACCCAAAGTTAACATTTATTTAGAATCGTGGTACAGCAAACTAGCTCAAAGTTGTTTGCCGTTTTATTCTTTTCCAGACAAATTCTTATCGTATTTAGAAATAACATTTCACGAAATAGAACGTTTTCTTACTTCTTTAAACCCGTTGTTGTAACACGGCGTGTTTACTGTTTTGTAGACCAAGATCAATCAGTTCCTAGCGAAAGCTTCCCCGACAAATGGTTGGTGGACAGGTTTGAACGACAGGTCACAGGAGGGTTTGTGGACATATTACACATCGTATGACAATCCTGCAAATTTAACACTTATGTAAGTACATGTGACAACGATGGTTTATGTGTACATATGCATACAGTCAAAGCTATACTTTTTACTATTTTAAGGAAAGTTTTTTCGGATTTAGAGCTAATTTGGAATCTATGTACATTTTACTAAATGGAATAGTTAATATCGTATATTTCATAAGTTCATTTTTCACCTGTTTCTATTCTAATGTATACTGGTGTCTTTATGCCCTCTGGTTGAAACCCATTTATATAACTATTTCTCTTTAAGAAATTGGAACACTGAGCCAAGTAATCCTAAGACTGACAACTGTGCTGTGATATATTTTGGTGGCAGATACAATGACATTAAATGTAACGAAAATGTATCGTATATATGTGAGACAGATGCACAGCTTAATAGGCAATATAATCCCCTGACGTCACAAGGTATATTAAGCAATCATAGTAGACGTAGTTAACATAGTCCATAACACTAGTCTATCATAGCAGTGTTAAATAAAACTGGATTTTACACACGACAAAAAAGTTCAAATTGGTAATGCCTTTAAAATAGAGTTGAGGCATATCTAAACGATTAGTGTGTTATTGTAATAAATTTTAGAGTTTCGATATCCAGTCCTATTTGTCGATTTTGTTATCGTTGGCAATTAAAGTTCACTAGAAAGAAGATATTCCTAAACATTGTATTTTAATTTGTTTAATCTTGTTAAACCTTTTTTCTTATATTTTAGGACTACAGTATCTGCCATTTTATCTTAATACCGTCATGATGCTTGTCATATGCTGGGTGTATTAACCAGGAAAAAGATCTGCTGTTGTCATCATTTTTCTTCTAACGTTTTTGTGAATATAATTTAAAAAATTGTCATAAGTGGTTTATATTTCAACGACACTAAAACTCGATGTCCCATAGAACGTCAAGAAACTATTAAACATATCTTAATTCATGTTTTCGGGGTTATACATATGGCATCCTCACAAATCACTGGGTTTCTGTCTGTGTCCACGAAACCCACGAACGGGAAGAGATTTTCATATGACATCACACCTTCAAAATATCAACCAATGAAATTGCTTGAAAGAAGAAAGGGTTTGGCAGTAGAATATGCAACATGGAGGCAGGTGAAAAGAAACGTAACGCAACTAATAAATATCACAATAGTAACAAACTACTAAACACTACTGTACAAAATACGCCGATTTTATGTGGTCTATGCAACACATCCATTTGTTTATTTGCAATCGACATTGGGATATCGCTTATGAAAAGGAGTTTTTGATTGGCTACATGTATGTATGATGTAGCCAATCAAAATAGTGACTTCTAGCCGTGGAATTTCTTATCTAAGTTTGTCAGGGTTTGGTGGACACATGTGAACACAGAAACCCTGACTTGTGGGGATGACATATGCCAACATATAGAATTTGTAAATTTATTGTCGAATTTGACTTGACGACCTTGTGTGAATTCCTTCAAAGTTAAACACAGGATCATATCGTTATACTTTTTTAAATGCATTGTCTCAAATTGCACATGTTTATGCGCATATTATGGGAATACTCATGCCGGGCTGGCGGCGTCCACAGCCATGTCCACTGTCTAACTCAAACTTCTGTTCTCTGATATTCATGAAACTTAGGGAAAATATTTATGTGCATAATATCTCGGTCAACTTCAATAACCAGCCAAATCACTTCAGCCACTTCAGAGTTTATTTATAAAAAATGGCGATTTCGCCATGTCCGCTCTCATAGTCAAACAGTTATTATCCGATCTTCATGTAAATAGTACAAAGTGAGCTATGTCATGGAGCCAAACTGTGTAAAATCATGTTTTAACATAAAAAATATATTAAAACAATTGTTGTTCACAAATGAACCCATCTATTCATTATATGTTTTAAACTGCAAACAGGTATTAAGTTGGGTGGTTAACAAGTTCATTATGGTAATAAGGGTCCTCATGATTTTTAAATGCCATGTGGCTGGTTATCAAATCCATTATAGTGCCTGTGATATAATTGATACCTTTGCAAATACCACATAATTTTTTGGTAATAAATTGGCTGGTTATCAAATTCATTTTGGTTAAAAGGATTCCTGCCACTTTAAAAGTAAACACATCTCTGTCAAACTTTTCAACCATTTACCAAAATTTTCGAGAAGCGTATTTTGTGGCACTTTGGCATTTGTTTAGAAGTAAAACAAATTAGTATTATTTCTAGGTACCCAAATAAAGGCTTAAACGAATATTTAAGCGATGATAATTTCTACATAAAATACATACAATTAAACATCAAATTAATATTTTAATGATATGTTTATGATACCATCAACATGAAAGATACATAATTTAAAAAACGTCAAAAGTATATTACTTTGGCCACAAATTGTGTCCGTTAAGGTTTGTTCAATGTACAACTTTGCAGTGCTTGCCTGAACGTACAACCCCGACGTATCTATTATTTAATATATAAGATATAATCATTTTGATTGTTTTATATCGCAATTAAAAATGCATCAGTCAACAGTCAAAGATTGTTTTGAATTCAAAACAAATAATTAACATCTTAATGATTGAATGAAATGCATGGTTGGCTGTTATCTTCAGTCAGGCTAATACGGCCAGGAAATTTGACTCGAAAATAGAATAGAAATAATTTTGACTTTAGAGGCTAAAGTGGGCTTAATCGTTTTCTAATAACGTGCAGAGGGGCGTGATACTCTCGATACACGTCAGTCACTTTTGTGTGGGGCCATGCTTTTTGATACTGCATTATTATGGAATTTACCATTAGTTGTTATATACTTTTGGTATCATGGGATTTATTCTTTGTATCGTAATAATTTCCGCCAGTATAACGTCATGTCGAGGAAAATACATTTTGGCAAATTAACAATTCGCTGTAACACAATTGAGATTATTTTTGTAATTACCATATTTATTTATTCTGACGCTTAACAAATGTCATTTATTGGAACAACAAAATACCAACAGAAGACACACGTTCGTACTTGGAAAAGAAATATTCGTTTTCTGTTAATGATTCGTTACATAAACTGTATTATATTCTTGTGTTTAACATATTTGGTGTTATTAAACTGGTTTATTCACGGGCTTTGATCATTTGATTTAGTTCTCTTTTTTGCAATGATTGTTTTATCAGTTTAATTTTGTAATTTGGTGCATGATGTAATACATATAATCGTGCATGCAATAATACAGTTATTCCGTAATTCGGTAGTATCTGAAGAATTAATACATACATAACTATTATTGGGCACTGTTTGCTTGATTATTTAAATTAAACCGGAATCTTTTTTAACCAAGACGGAATTGAATCACCAACTGTATTGAAGGTTTTTTTTTATTGTAAAACAATGTATGCGGTTGCGCGTTACTTTTTTTTAGTGTAGATTCACTTTAAAAATACTTATTATATAACCTTTGAAACCTTTTATAACCTTCATTCCAAACACACGTTGACCATATATAAGACACGCCACAAATAATTATAAATAAGCTCATCTGTATATTAGTATATGCACCTGCAACTTAAGAATTTAAATAGCTAATAGCTGTTTTATCAGGATCATTTGTTGTATGCATAAGACGACTTTAAAAACACTTGTACAAAATGTAGAGTTAATTATCCTTTTCCTGTTTACGATGTCAAGGGAACAAAAGCCACTACATATATTACACCGGTAATTGCTTTTAAAGATATATAAACCTCCTACACTTTCAACCATCAATCAAGGTATAAAAATATTTCCGGAAGTTATTTTAATATATCGATGAATCTGAGAAGCTGTGATATATTAAGTGTAAATTATCTACTAAAGTAGTTAACCACTACTGTTAAGATCTTATCTTGATCTATTTCAAGAAGCAGTTCATCAAAAGTCATCACTGTCGGCATGCCGTGAAATGTTTTACGAAGGATTGTACCAGCAGCTGTCAGATATATGCAACTGAAAAAAACCTCAGTCTCATTCTTTTGAAATTTCTGTGCAAAAACTCGGTATCGAAAACTATCATATTGACATCATTAAAACATTGAAACAAGGACAAGAAACATACTAGATGAAAATAGAAAATACGGATACTACACGCTTTGTGGAAGAGTTTTCCTATCCTGGATTACTGCTACAGCCATGAAAAGACAAATTTAATTAAAATAAATCTTTCACTTGATCCCCCATTTTTTATTGTCGCTGTGTGTAACAACAATAACGAAAAAAAGGAGGACCAAGGAAAAGATTTAGTTTAAATTAGATTGAGGAAATACAAACCACATCGTTATTTAAATATTTAATATTGAGTTAAAGTTTATCTTTTATATTTGAATTAAAACAAAATAAACTATGTAAAGCATTGCCATATTTTCCAATCCTTGCCGACATTTACCATGTAACCCATTAAACTTGCATGGTCTTTTGGCATATTCAGCACTATTTGAGTATTGAGCAGTGTTATTTATTATAAACTGCTTGAATGTATACCGTCTTCACGGCCAATATGTGTGGGGTCTTGAATACAATAATCCTATTATTACAAATGGGCAGAACAGACATATTAGTTAAGTTTTAAAAATAATATTGTCTAAGGCAAATCTAGCATATTCAGAAATACCTTTTAGCCGGATTTGGTAACGTTTGAACTTTTGATAATAAAAGCTCATAATCTTTATGGATTTTAAATATTTTTGGTTTTAAGAGCCACTTATGAGTCATGATTAGACGAAAATCGCGTCTGCGTCGTAAATATAACCTTCGTATCTTTGATGACATTTTTTTAAGACTGAAGCATCATTTAATGAAATCGATCGTAACGAGATTTGCATATGACCAACTATTGTTATTATTTCCAGACAGTTAGTCACGTTTTGCTAACTGAAATGGAATTCGTTTTATATAATTAGGAATCAGGTGAGACATTGTATTTATCTAGTCTGTATCATTCACAGGTCACGTATTTAGTGGTTGGACCCCCAACAAAGACAAAGAGAATTCCTAAACAATTGTGTATATTTTATTGCTGTAAAGTCATTGGCTTTCATCTTAAATGAATGTTGTACCCCAAGAAATTAGAATAAGTTTCATTATTTTTGTATAAAAAATTCCTTATCATATATCTGATTCTAGGATATGTCCCCACAACAGACAAGGCAACAATTATGATGTCTTGAAAAACCTTCAGTGATATTTAGTGATACCATACAAGATATCTGTCATACCAGTTAACCCAGACTATAAGTCGACGTCTTGTTTAAATATTGAAATGTTTTAATAATTTTTTTAGCTCGTGTATGTTGCCTTATTTATACGTGTTTTGTAGATCACAGACAGATATATCAAATTCAAAATGATAACAAACGTGTATGCAAGATTACTGCTACTTGTATTTTATACAGATTTTGAATGTCTAGACTATAATTTCATCCCCCCATATCATTTTCTCTCATTCCTCGTGCTAAATATTTTATAATTCTACCCCAAACAAAGACCACGTTTCCATAATTACATAACTGGGAACATTTTATGGCAATATGACATATTTAAACGTCTACTTCATTAAAAAAATACTGGTTTACAAAAAACATGTGACTACTCTTGCGTAAGTTTATCTTTTCAAATATTCAAATAATAAGTAAACAAAATTCCGTTATATCAAATACTCTCGATGAAATATAACCAGACATTATTTATATTGTAACCTGTACATGTCATCATTTTGTCAACAAACAAAATTGGTTTCAGTTAAAATATCCACAATCCCTTACGAATATTTTGTTCATTAGTAAAGACTTACAAAAAATAAGACTCAAGCAATTGAAAGAAAGAAAAAGCTGAAATGAAATAGACATCCTCTTATATTTTGTGGAGAACGAATTGAACAATACATGTATTAGCTTTATTTATTTTTTCTTTCTGTGTTTGTACTATCAATACTGTTGTCTTCTATATGATATCTTGTGTGGACTAGGCCGTTTTACTGCCTTTATAATTCGAAGTGAGTTTTGTGATTTGTCGGCAAAGCAAGCGAGGGTACGATTATTCGTTCTATGTCTGGCCTTGAGGTTCATTAGACTTGCCACAAGTCCCTTTGAATTTTATATTAGGGACATACATCTGTATTATCAACATTTCCTACACAATCAGATAGTACAAGTGGATGGGATAAGAAATGTTGATTACATAGATATATGTCTCTAATAGCAAAAAATTAAAAGGGACTTGTGGCGTCTAGAGGTTCATTACACATCGTCTTGTTTAATATTAATATTTAAAGTCTGAATACTTGTTCTTTGCGTACATGAGATCCGGTTAGGAGAGTCTTTTTTATTGATTATTGATAAATTGTGATTTTATCTGTTCTTTCTTAATTTTTAAGTAATTTCACACAAGTTCTGACCAAACATCATTATTACATAACGTGAAATAAGATAAAAGTAAACGCCTAATATCTACGTACGTGTAAGCACGTCCCTATCCTTAAATGGAATGTATTTTGCTAGCACCCAACCCTAATACGGAATATCTTGTATACGACACTGGTAAGCATAAAATATCTTGTATCTTTGGTACGGTCTCGTTATATAGTTAAACAAGTAGCTTCTCTTTATTTTACCCTTTCCAAAACATACAAACTAAAACCTGAAACTACTCGAACACAAAATAACAAGTATATTTGTGAGCTTATGCTTTCTGATTATACCTTGGCTCTATAACTTTATACATACACAGCCCGAAAACAGTATACAACCTTTCCCCTGTATTGGTAGAGGCGGGGGGGGGGATCCCACAATATGGCATGATCATACAAAGCTATGGACAACTGTTCAGCATAATCTAAAACCTATGCATGGCTTCAACTGCCTGGCCTTAAAATGTGCGTGGCCTTAAAACCGGCCTTGCTTCAAAATTTGGCTGGACTTAAAATGGTCGTGTTTTGGCCTGGCCTTTAAATAGGTTGCTATCAAAATAAGCTTCATTTTAATTTATTTTGGACTGATCAGATTTAAAATCATTTTTAGGCATTGTCTAAAACCTGGCATAGCAACTGCATAGGCTCAAAATTATTCTCATTTAGTGTATAGCATGAAATTTGTCTCTATATGAAAATAAGAAATAAAAATTAAAAATTTTTTTATCTGCTTATCAGTATTAATTGTCAAGTTAGTTTACTTATCTGACTAGATGTGTTAAACTTGTTAGGTAGACAACTGAATTTTAATTTCACCCTCTGAGTGTATTGTATTGTGTTTCACTTAAGGTCACTCGCCCTGATTTATTTTTTTTCTCTATAAAGACAAACAATTCTACAGATAACATATCATAAATCCCTTGACCTCAGTTTGATTGACTGCTATTCTGGACATGTCGAAAATTTGTCGGTTTAATATAAGTATTTTTTTGTTTTTCATTTAATTCATTGAAATTTAGTTCTGAAACTTAATTTTGCCCAAGCCTGTTATTTTTAAGGCAGTGTAGGAAAAAGTGGATTTCAACTTCTATTTATTCAAGGTGACTGAAATTAAAAGTCGGGATTCTCGGGGTATTTTTTTATACATTTTATTTGTCAGACAACAATTGCTAAATGGTAGTAAACGTATGAGTCCGTTTGATTCTTACTGTTTCTGGGTTTCTAAAATGTATTAACTTCTCCTTGAATATAGGAGGTGAAAGGTTTCTTTCATTTTCATGTACAGTGTCGAACAGGCTGATTAAGTCACCTTTAGAAAAAACTATCAGAAGATTATTAATTATCAGTGCAAATCCCTGTTTGGAAAGTTTTTACTTAGTAACAATAAAAATAAAGCTAAACATGCTAAAAAATTTACATGTATATTCTGACCATTTCAGTGGCCTTAAACTTTTATCAACTCAATGGGTTCAACCTGTTAAATTAATTGATACTTGATGATGTGTCCATACTAGGTCGGTTCCCAGGGCTAAAACCACAGAGCTGCCCAGATCTACTCCAATATTCCATATAGTTGCACAGCGTCATTTCATATTTTGCCCTTTTGTCCACCACACGTCTAGAGTTGATTTATTGTTTGTTCATTTGTTACCGACGTGATTATAGTTGAAACACTGATCGCTGCACATCATCAATCAAGCAGTGCTGTGTTAACAGAATTGAAGATCAATTTACAGAGGAATGACGTATTACTGAACAGAGTAATGACATTTTACTGTACAGAGGAATGTCATGTATTACTGTACAGAAGAATGACATGTAGTACTGAACAGGGGAATGTCATCTTTTATTGTAGAGAGGAATGACATGTCTAAATGTAGAGAGGAATGACATGTATTACTGTACAAAGGAATGACATGCCTAAATGTACAGAGGAATGACATGTATAACTGTACAAAGGAATGACATATCTTTCTGTACAGAGGAATGACATGTCTTACTGTACAGAAGAATGACATGTATTAATGTACAGAGGTAGGACATGTCTTACTGTACAGAGGAATGACATTTCTTACTGTACAGAGGAATATATCTTACTGTACAGAGGAATGACATGTCTTACCGTACAGAGGAATGACATGTCTAAATGTACAGAGGAATGACATGTCTTACTGTACATAGGAATGACATGTCTTACTGTACAGATAAATGACATGCATTACTGTACAGAGGAATGACATGTCTTACTGTACATAGGAATTGCATGCATTACTGTACAGAGGAATGGCATGCATTACTTTACAGAGGATTGACATGTCTTACCGTACAGAGGAATGACATGTCTTGCTGTACATAGGAATGGCATGCATTACTGTACATAGGAATGACATGTCTTACTGTAGAGAGGAATGACATGTCTTACTGTACATAGGAATGGCATGCATTACTGTACAGAGGAATGACATGTCTTACTGTACATAGGAATGGCATGCATTACTGTACATAGGAATGACATGTCTTACTGTAGAGAGGAATGACATGTCCTACTGTACATAGGAATGGCATGCATTACTGTACAGAGGAATGACATGTCTTACTGTACATAGCAATGGCATGCATTACTGTACATAGGAATTACATGTCTTACTGTAGAGAGGAATGACATGTCTTACTGTACATAGGAATGGCATGCATTACTGTACAGAGGAATGACATGTCTTACTATATTTAGGAATGACATGTATTACTGTACAGAGGAATGACATTTTTTACCGTACAGAGGAATATATCTTACTGTACAGAGGAATATATCTTATTGTACAGTGGAATGGCGTGTATTACTGTACAGAGGAATATATCTTACTGTACAGAGGAATTGCATGTATTACTATACAGAGGAATATATCTTATTGTACAGTGGAATGGCATGTATTAATGTACAGAGGAATGACATTTATTACTGTATAGAGGAATGGCATATCCCACTGCACAGAGGAATGACATGTCTTATTGCAGACATTGTTGGGTATTAACAAACAATATTAATAGAATATCTTCTTTAATTTTTTTCAAAATTTACACTTAAAAAATTGTGTGGTAGAACACGTAACTATAAAGAAATATATTCTCTATAAATTTATACGGTATTTATTTTATACTAATTGTTGACAAAATCAGAAAATTACTGAAAATGGAATAAAGCTTCCATTTTTTTTTTAATTATAATTTTATAACATTGCAAAAAACTGTTTGGTCGTAACTTATATTACAGTACATGTACTTAAAAAGTCAAGAAAGGTAAAACAATGGGACATAGCATACGAATAAGAAATTTATAACTAAATAATGTGTATTGATGACATGACCTGCATGATTATGTTTTCAAATGTTGTGGTCATCAAAAAACACATTACACTACAAATTATATATATATATAATCAGACAAGAAAAATAGTTTCAACAGTACTTAAATCTACCATTAAATGGATGTAATCTAAAACCTGGCATGGACGCAACTCCCTGGCTTGGCCTCAAAATTGGTCTGGTCTTAAAATTGGACATACCAATTACTGTTTTACTGTACAAAGGAATGACATGTCTAAATGTACGGTGCCGCACATATTTTGTTCGCTACTTCCTACAAGTAAATGTATTCTGCAAGTACTATAGTACTGCTATACATACCATCAGAGACATTATTAATTATATGTCTCTGATAAGATATAATAAAATATTTCAAAAATTGCTGCTGATAAAATTTCATTATTGTATCACAAACTATTGCCGAGAAAATTGTGACAAATATGGTTACTGACTGACGCTCACAGGTTGGTTTCGGAACAAAAATAACATATAATGAGAATTAAAGAATCAGAAAACGTATTTTTTTTTAAATCTAATCACAATCTGTCAATAATTGAATATCCGAATTTTGCATAATGTAATGCAAAAAGTTGGCAATGAGGCAGTACTAACGAATGTAACGACTTGATGAAATAAGCTTATTTTACAAAAAAAACACAAACATTTATTTGAGATATTGTGCAGATGTTTAATGATAGTAACTGCTATCCATATTTCCATATTTTGTTGTATGTTTATTCCTTATTTTATCATTTTTATTAATTAATTCAAGAACATTCTAGAGATAACATGTCACATTTTATCAGTGATTGTGAATCTTTACCTTATTTGGATTTTCGTTCTCTTAAATCATTTTATTGTTGCATTTTTAACGTGTTAAATCTGTCTTTAAAAAACAATCTGATGTGTAATAGTGCAAAAATCTGAAAAAAATCAAATAAAGATGTCCACCTGGGCATAAATAACGGAATGATTAAAGTGTAAATAATCTCATGACTTATTGAATAACACTCCCTAATCAAGATAAAAATGCAAGACATCAGAACGACAGTATAATATTACATTTTCATATCAATTTAAATGTAATTAAGAGATGGAATGCCACATCAAAAATCCTATCACATTTTTATTTACCGCAAAAGTATTAATAAAGATAGAAATAGACTTGGATGAAGATGAAGATTTATTGAATTGGATATGTGTAACTATTTGTTCATTGTCGATTCAATAACAATCTTATTAAAAGAAATCCCCTTTTTTTTGTTACCGTCGCATTGAGTATTTTAATTTCATTTATCATGTTTTACTTCATATGTACATCACAAAAGTCTATAAATGTTCCGTTCATATTTGCAACAGGACCGCACACATAAAAGGAAAACAACTGTCATTTTTGTTTTATTTAGAAGGAAATTGAAATTGTAAAATACATCACTTCAAATAAAACACAAAAATGGTATTAAATTTCCACACAGGTAGACTGAATCAATAACACGTAATAATCGAACATTAAAAAGACGAACCTTTCAAAATGAGTAGGCGGTGACGATGACGGTATCTGCTAAATATGTTATGGCTATATATAAACGACTTCACCACAGGCACTGTGCATACTATTTTTGAAACTAAGACAAGAAACAGGAAAATAACAGTTAAACACAAATTACAAGAACACCCTAACATAACACAGGTAAGACATACTTAATTTTTTTTTTATTATTTTGTTTTTATTTGTCATTAGAGCGGACCAGTTAAATCATATCCGTTTCCATATTAGGTAGTCTTCACAGAGATTTTGTTTCCATGTTACTAGATAATTCTTTTAGCAAGGACAGGCAAATAGTCGACGAAATATTTCTTTCCATAACAAAATACCGGAAAAAAGTAGTGGTTTTTACGGAAAGTATATTATTAGTGTTTTTCTTCAAAATACACGTATCTCAATAGTTTCTAACCTAATGAGATCAAATAACAGTTTTGACCAATAAGATTTAGAATGTTCTATCTGGGGGTAAGAATGTTACCAAGATATCTTTTAAATTTATATACGTTCTTTAAGTTAAAAATTATGCTGTGCCTTATATGTATATGTATTAAGTATTTACGCGTGTCTAGCGGTTCCGAAAAGGAAACTGAAATAATTTCACAAATAACTGAGGTTTAATCTTTTGTGGGGTTCATCAAGTACAAAAATTGACTTCAATTACAAGTTGTTAATTTAACACATGTCGTTCAAGGAATGTCAATTAACTGCGGTTTTAAAAATTATGTCGCGTCTTGAGGGTAAACAATATGAATTGTGCTTTGTAATTGTTGGGAAAATAATAATAATAATAAATATTAATTTTCTTAAAAAAATTAAAGAAATGAAACAAAATATTAACCTTTCTCATATGTAATACACGTCAAGCGTTTTGTCCTCTATTTTATCTATCTTGTGTCATAAAATATCAAAATAATCGGATGCTGATAAAAGTTTATTTGTGGCTTCCGAACGGGAAGGACTATATCCGAAGCGTGTACGTGTATGTATAATATGCAAGAAAATATTGGTGTGAATTGATTTTTTTTCATTTTTTAGAAATGACGATGTTGTTGACTAAACTGATTGTTTGTTGTGCTGTTGTTGTCAGCATCATGGCAGAGTTGCCATGTCCCGTATCGGAGTGCAGCTGTGAAGATGGACCAATCGGAAAGGGACGAATTATTAATTGTAGAGATAAAGGACTCACTTCGGTTCCAAAATTTCAGCCTTCGGACGAAATATTTTTGGAATTAACGCTTAGTAATAGTTACGACACAGTTCGTTTATCGAACGGCGACCAGTGTCCTTCTTGTAACAAAATAACATTCCTCCCTCCTACTGCCTTCAGGGGTCTCAGACTGCAAGGACTTGATTTGAGTAAAAATCCTATATCACAAGTAACCGATTCATCTTTCGAAGGATTGGAGAGTTATCTGGAAGAACTATCGCTAGATGGTGATAAAAACATTTCGCCTCCATACAGAGCGATATCACGACTTTCGAATTTAAAGAGACTTTCCTTGCGACATTTTAATCAAGGTTATATGACCAGATCAAATACATTGGTGGACACGTTAGTCAATCTGGAAACTTTGGAATTGAAATACATGGATGTATCGAAATTCTCTGAAGATCTTTTTATGCATCGATTTCCAAAACTAAAGAAGCTCCATCTGGAGGGATTGCCTATTAGAGAATTTCCAGTCACTCAGTTAAGACCATTGAGAAATCTAGAGACTCTTTATGCTGTGCATTTGCAACTGGAGAACATTCCGTATGGTGCATTTAGGACCATGACAAATCTCCAGGAATTAGTTTTGTCTTATAACAAGATTGACACCCTCTATCCAGGGTGTTTTGAAGGAATTGGACAGTCACTTCGATCTCTTGGACTCCATTTGAATAATCTTGACGAAACAAAACTTGGACCTCTTGCGGCCATGTCCTGGGCGCGTTTGGATAAATTAAATCTGGGACACAATAAAATAAACACCGTACCAGACGGTTTGTTTTTTAACATGAAAGGTTTAGTCACTTTGAATCTCGACTCAAATAAAATCACAACTATAAGCAAAGGCGCATTCCAAGGGCTTGATAAATTGGAAAATCTGGATTTGTCATACAACCAACTTGACACAATAGAAAAAGACACATTCTTATCGTTGGTTACACTAAGAGTAATAGATCTGAGGAATCAAGATGGAAAAGCAACGAGTGGGAAATTTACCCTGACAGTGGATAGTGTCAGTGGACTGAAAAGGCTTCAAAAACTTATATTAACAGATACACCATTGGATGAAGCAGAGATGTGGAAAACAATTCAGTATCTAGAAAATTTAGTTGTATTAGAACTCGGTGGAACCGGTATTACGGAGATTCCCGATCTAGAATTCAGCTTCAACAAAAGACTTAGCCATTTGATGCTTGAACGTAATTCGTTGTCGGCCTTAACGCAAGAAAAACTGTACGGCCTGGAAAACAGTTTAGAGTCGATAAATTTACAACAAAACAAAATTCAAAGCATCAACCGTTGCGTCTTCGGAAATTTCACGACTCTACAGAGTATGTTTCTTTACGGGAACCCTCTTACATGTGATTGTGAGATTAAATGGTTACAAGACTGGATCCAGGATCGCAGTAGAAAAGAACCATTCTTTAGGTACATGGTTAATGGCATGTGTCAATCACCACAGCATCTGAAAAATATACCTATTTGGAATATACAAGGTGGTGGCCTTACCTGTGATCCATCATATAAAATACCTGCATGCAAAGATTTTGAGAGCAGCGTGAGTGCACAGACAGTACCAACACCGACTACAAAAACCACACCATTACCACGAACGGTCACTACCAACAACTTGCGCTTCACCAAACTATCTGAAACGGACAGCTCGATTGACATTTGGTGGCAAGTTCGGAGTCCGAGTATGATTTCAACACTTAAATTGGAGTACCAGAAATTGGGTCCGTATCCAACTATTTATCCTATACACGTTCCGAAATATGCAGAATGGTATAAAATTGAAAATCTTGAACGGGATAGTCAGTACCTAATTTGTATGTATTCTGAACTGTACGACTCGACGAAATCTAAGGAAAGAATCTGTGTTGTAATTCGGACATTGTAACTTCAGATAATAATATCTGATAGAAATAATTGAAATATGGAAAATACATTTAAATTTTCGGTTATGTCAATAACCAGGAGTTTGATTCCAGAATGTTGTGGTAACAAAATACCTTCAAATATATGAAACAAGAAATCCATTCATTATCACAACTCGTTTTATAAGTTATTACCTGTTGTATATTTTACAAAAATCTAGTCTTTTATACTTTTTTAATGCGTGTGTTCTGTTTATTATTTATCTATTTATTTTTTTTTTATCGTATTGTGTACAATAAATTATATATACATTGGTTGTGTTTATACAAATAAAATTAGAAAATTGTGACTCATAAATGATAATTAAAATGAACAAAAATAGATAAGGAAAACCGAAGAGACCCTCCTTCTTTAGCATCAAAAGCTCTACACAACTTTGAATAAAGTTGAAGTTGTACGAGAACACTTTATATATATATAGGACTATTGAGCTTAACCATAAAAATTGATGATTTTTGCCTTTTTTCATAAAAATCTTCAACATTATTAGAAATAGAGAAAAAGTCAGAATTGCTAAATTGTTCAGCTCTATGAGAGCTACGAAAATGACTTCATGGTCAAGAATGTCGGAACAAGCGTTTAAGATTTATTCCCCTTCAACTGTTTATTATAATCAATTTTTTTTAAAACTCCTCGTCTAAAACGATTGAAAGGACTGATTAGAAACATTGCACATCATCTTTATGATGTCCTCTATCAAAATTGCACAAATCACGACAGCTGACCAACCAACACGACTGTCTTGGCTGAAAAGGGAAGTCAGATATGGTTTTTGGCTTGTATTTCAAAAACAAATATTCGAAATCTAAGTGAACCTTTTTCCTCGGCATCATAAGCTCTACAAGACTCTATTGAGGAGAAGTTTTGAGACGACGCTTTTAGGGGTTATTGCCTTCAAATCATTAAAATTGTCGATTTTTATCATTTTCGTCAATATCTTGAAAACCGTAATAGCTATAGAGAATTTTTCTCCATACAAAATTATTCAGCTTATCAAGATGTGCAAAAAAAGGAAATTGGTACATATGTGTTGGACAACATCTTATGACTGTTAATGATTTTTCAGTGCAGAAGTGTTGGACAATTCCTTATAGGAGAAGCTAGATCAGAACGAATTGCATACCTGTTCAATTGGTTTCAGCCTCTAGTTTCTATGTATTGCTTTATTAGTGACCTCCCCATGATGGTTTGATTATGTCGCCTCATATAATTATAGAAAAAAACATACGAATATAAAAAATACTTCAACTGTTATTAAAAAGCTAGAGTTACTTCTGGTTTGTGATTATTATAGTCCACACTTCTTTTTGTTTTTGCTGCTTTAAAAAATTGCTAGGTAACCAGATTTTCTTGTTTATGGATTTGTTATGGCTGCGATTGTTTGTTGAATTTAGTTTTTGTTCATTCATGAAGATGTTATTTTGGTTGCACAGGACTAGATAATAACTCTACACTTGTCAATGATTAAAATGTGTTCCGACTAAAATTGTGTACTATCACGAAAATCCTTATTGTCATACCGCTATTTACAGTACCATGATATATTGGGACTTGCTTGAGCGTTATCTACAAGGGTTGTCATAACCATACAGTCTGTGTGGTACTACTTACAGCAATCATCGCAGCCACGATACAGCTTTTATTTATATTTGAGAACGACACTTACGATGTGTGTAATGGGGACAAAGGTTTGTCTCAAATTACCTAACATTAGGATTGTGCAGACAAGTTGGTCATTTATACCGTGCCAGAGTAGTTATCTCCATATGCATAGTTGTATTTTTCTATATGCGGCAATTGATTACTTTTAAGATTTTGTTTATCAAAAGTAAGAGCAAATCTTTTCATGAAACACTTGGAAAAAAGGACGAGAGATTTTAAGAATATGAATGGTATTAAATTGTCTACCATGTTATTACCATGTCGTTACTGTTTTCTATAAATAGTTTAACTATATTTAAAGATTTGTTTTCTTCCTTTTGATAAATCTGATTTATGAAATGTGTGTTATGTGTGAAATAGATGTAACACAGATGTGATGTTTAGTGACGATGACCTTGACTACGTTGACACCTGTGATTATGATTGAAAAAGACCATTATATTCACACTGCTGCAACCAGGATCGGAAAGGTCCTATACTGTTGATTTTGTCATTGCACCAATGTTCCATGTATATTTCAGTGCCTAATTTTCTGATCCAGTAGTTTTCTTTTTGTCTACGTAGTGGTGTACTTAATTGAGGATTGTTTGAATGATGATAGTTTATTTCCGAGACCTTTATTAACAGAATAGAATTTCTTCTGCTTAAAATGTTGATATATCGTAGGAAATTTGATGGTATTAATTCCTGAACGGTGTCCACATCCGTTTGTTGAGGCGCCCTTTTGTTTCTCCAACATGAATTTATAAGTTCGCATAAGCGGCATTCTAATTATTATTATTTATATATTTAACTATTATAATATTTTCTGATTGACTATTCAGATAATCACAACTTATGGTTCGATATGTTTTGTTGGTTAAATTACTTGTAAATTTAGTGTTTTAATTTGAAAGACTATGTTTTGAAATTCACATTTACAGTTATGGAAATATTGACATATTTGAAATGAGCGTTATACTGATCATTTATATCGGTGACATTCTGCCTGTGTTTGTTAATGGCCCATGTTACAGTCGTAAAATATATTAGGTCACAGATTATTAAAATCTATGTATAAGGAAGTTTCGTTACAAACTGTGCATTTTCCCCCCAAGAAAGTTTATTAATATTTAAAAAAAATGTATCACAATTTATACTTTCAAGAATCATCACTTCGCATTCACAATGAACTATAAGGTATAATACTCCACTACAGCCAAGACGAAAACTTAAACAAAATCATGTTTAGGAAAAAAATCGAAGATACCGAGTAGTATTCATGAAACGATAAGTCAAGGACAGACGAAAATGTTGTTTAACGAAAGAGGGAACAGCACCAAAACAAACAGACATACAACACAACCCCCCTCCCCCCCAAACAAAAAAAAAATTGAGGTGTTCATGTGATCAAGGAAGGGTAAGTAACTCCCGCCCCACTCGTGGAACCCTTCGTATCATACAGGTTTAAATCTGGTAATTAGTCATATTCAGGGGTAGTCGTCATCAAGTTGTGGAAAGTGGTTACGACAAACTGAACCATTCAATTACAATATGTGACATAGATATTCCGTAACGTATATCAAGTCATGACAGCGACCCATTTTTTTCATGTACAATGACCTACAATGACTTCAATTTTGCAATTGTGAACCCCTGGTTAAGTAGTTTGTCTGTAAGCCGACAACCTGTATCAAGGAAATCTGGATAGAAAAATACAGGCTCTTAAACCACCTAATCAATTGGGAGATATATACTATAAATATAGGTGTTGCTAGATAAATTAAAATTAAAATCACCCCTTATAAAATTTCTAATCGATTTGGATCAACTTTTCAGGGAAATAGACTTATAAATCATATTTTGCATTGGGTACTATATTAAACTATGTACATTAAATGTTTTGTGGCCATTTTGAATTTCCATTGAAGTAAAATAATATCAGAACTTTGTCAAGGACCAGCGAATAAACATTCATAAATCAGCTCTAGAAGTTCAGAGAATAAGGCATTTGAACATTGTTTTCCATTTGTGACCGTCCTATGTTATGTCCTGCAGCCATATTGAATATCTGATTGGCAAACACAAACTTTATTAAGTACCATACAATGAATATTGCTGAACATTTTTTCAGTTGGTGCCCTAGTTTTATAAAATAAAATATCCCATAGGGTCATTAGTTAAACTATTTCCTGCCTGTCATGATGGCCATTTTAAGTCTACAGTGAAAATTAAAGAAAACAACTTTATAAGGGGCTATCGAATGAACATTGGGACCAAGTTTGGTTTTATTGCCCTAGTGTTTTCATAGAAGAGGGATTGAAACATAAACTAGACAAAGTCGATCTAGCGATCGCTGATACCCCCGCTTTTGTGAAAATTTCTAATGTTTTTCGTGGATTGTGACCTTGAAATTGGATGGATTTCCACCAAAATCAATAGGCTTCTTACCAACAAAATATATAAGAATATTTTACAGTTTCATTAAAATCGGATGGAAACTTTTTGAGTTATTTTCCGGAAACAACTTTTTGTAAAAATTTCTAACATTTTTCGTGGACTGTGACCTTGAAATTTGACAGATTTCCCCCAAAATCGATAGGCTTCTTACCAACCTGATATATAACAATATCCCAAAGTTTCATTCAAATCACGTGCAAACTTTTTGAGTTGTCATCTGGAAACAACTTTTTTGTAAAAATTTCTAACGTTTTTCTGGACTGCGACCTTGAAATTTGATGGATTTCCCCCAAAATCAAAAGGCTTTTTACCAACCTGATATATAACAATATCCCAAAATCGATAGGCCTCTTACCAACCTGATATATGACAATAACCCAAAGTTTCATTCAAATCGGATGTAAACTTTTTGAGTTATTGTCCGGAAACGACTTTTTTGTTAAAATTTCTAACGTTTTTCGTGGACTGTGACCTTGAAATTTGACGGATTTCCCCCAATATCGATAGGCTTCTTACCAACCTGATATATAACAATATCCCAAAGTTTCATTCAAATCGGATGTAAACTTTTTGAATTATCATCCGGAAACCAAATGTGGACGGACGAACGGACGGAAGGACGGACGGAAGGACGGACGGACGGACGGACATGAGGACCACTATATACCCCCGACTCTGTCGAGAGGGGGTATAAAGATTAAATATTACTATGAAGTATTCAAGTCTGCTAGTAAATATATGCTGCTCCTTTCTGAGATAAATTGGACCAGAATACTGATTATTTATCCCAAGCCCTATTTTGTTTGACATACTGATATTGATAATTCTTGAAGAGAAAATGAAATCAATCAGCCAGACATACCAGATAGACCCAAAACATCTGCCAAAATTTGATCCAGACGACAGGCATAGCTGATAGACTCAAACATCTAACAAAATGTTATCCAGCTGACAGGTATAGCTGATAGACCCAAACATTTGCCAAAATGTGATCCAGCATACAGGCATAGCTGATAGACCAAAACATCTGCCAAAATGTTATCCAGCTGACAGGCTGACAGGCATAGCTGATAGGCCCAAACATCTGCCAAAATGTGATCCAGCATACAGGCATAGCTGATAGACCAAAACATCTGCCAAAATGTGATCCAGCTGACAGGCATAGCTGATAGACCCAAACATCTGCCAAAATGTGATCAAGCAGACAAGCATAGCTGATAGACCCAAACATCTGCCTAAATGTGATCCAGCAGACAAGCATAGCTAAAAGATCCAAACATTGGCCAAAATGTGATCCAGCTGACAAGCATAGCTAATAGACCCAAATATCTGCCAAAATTGTGCAAATCTTGTGAAAATTCATACAGTGAAATATACAGGCAGACTTGTAGATAAAACCCATTAAACTGGATCTTATTTCATAATAAATTGATGACATGCAAAACAACCAAATATTTTCTTAAATAACACACCACAATGTGAATCTATAGTACTTTTATTATACTAAGGATTGACAAAATAAATGGCTGCCAATAATACAATTAGTCAAAAGGACGGGTAACAATGTAAATGTAAAAGAATAGCAAAATTTGACACCTACACCAACATATTTTAATGTTTTCTGCAAAGAAAATAGTAAAATGTTTACATTCCATGCAAATCTGATGATACATTTAATAATCCAGTAGTGACCAGATAATACAGAATGTTTCACTAATAGATTAATGTATAAATATTACATGATAAAATTAAAAACATAAATAAATCTAGAAATATAGACTATTATTTGCACTATTGTATTTGACAAGCATGTCCAACAAAAATCATTCAGAAAATAAATATAATGGTTTTGCTGTTCTCAAAAGATCCAGATTCTATAGAGCCTGTAATTTTTTCACTTTAAGCTTGGTCAGGGTCAATAGTTTTTTTCTTACCTTCTCTAACAACCCACTTTTTGATTTGATATAACAAGGATTTAAACTCAGTAAATTTTTTTGAGAAATCAGAACCCAAATTTATATAACCAGAATGTTTAAAAAAAATGATTAGGTTGAGTATTTGTACTTTAGTGAGATATTATTTATGTGTTAACCATTTAAAAAAATTAGTTGAAGCTACTGACTATTCAGATGGAAATGACTTAACAGCCTAATAGATACAGTTTCAAAAATTAGACTGCATGAAAACCATTCAATGTAAAGTTAGATCCAACTAACATGCTTTCTCATTTGCTTTAAATGGAAAATGTACATTTAAATGGATTTTCTTGTTTTGCATCTGACTAAAGCCAACTACTTAGAATTGTGTATAAATAATTATGCATAACTTTGGCATCTTAGTGATACAGGATATTTAACATGACCATCCAATATTTTGGTATGACTCCCACTGATTGTGTCTTGATGAGATGAAATGCTTACATCTGGCGAAGTAAATTTTATAACCTTTGTATCTTGGATGACATTTAATTGTACTGTTATTAGAGAAAGGAACCTCAACATAAAAATGTTAATATAAATCATTAAGAAGTTGGATAAAAAAAATAACTTAATCATTTTGTGTTACACAAACTTAAAACAAAATAAAAATCTTGGTGGATAGCTTTTAAAAGTACAGGTGGACATAGGTATTAAAACCCTGGTGGATAGGTTTAAAACACCAAGTGGATCAGTTTCACTTGGATCAGAAGTATAATATCAAGAAGATATTAAAATCTTTACTAACATATTGGACAATAAATATAATAAAAATAAAAATATTTAGAATGTTATGTTAAATTGTATAAAAACATGAATTACAGGTACGCTACATATATATATGTAGTGATTCTTAAATTATAAAACAACAACAAAAAATAATCAAAATCACAGACACTTGTATTTAAATATCACAGATAAAACAAAATTAACCATAACAGTTTTTACAATAATATGTTTTCATTTAGTCTTAACTAAACAGTTGGCTTTTTAAATGATTAATTCTATTTTTCTAGAACTAAGTTTTTACATAGCACATTCATATCCCAGAAAAACTTGTTACTGGTATTATTTCAAATACTTCTTACAATAGACACACAATCTGGCTTGCTTTCCATTATCCGGTACGTACAGTCCGGATCGGTTCGGGATAATAGATTGTCCAAGGCAGACGATTTGTTTCAAAATGGCTGCACTTAAAAATACATTGATATACCATAAATATAACCATACGTGTCTTAAAATTTAACTCTTTCACTCCTTTGATAGATTTTCACAATGTCAAAGGTTGTTCTTTTTTTAATTTTCGTCTAAAGCTTAAAATTCACTTCCGCATCACATTTTCTGTGTCTGTGTCTGCCATCTTGGAACAAAGTTGGAACCAAAAAATTGACGAATCAGATGTTCCGATAGGTACGTCGCGTTCCATTTCAGTTTTGGGAGGTACAACTGGTACATACCGGATAATGGAAAGCACCCCGGGCTAAAGATATACTGTAGATACTGGTACAATGATAATTAACACAGGAAACCAGGATAACTGAGTGATTATGGAACTGAACTAATTACTATGACTACTGGTGACAACATCTATGCTTTAGAATTATGAGGTTTACAGGTTTATTTAATATGTCTATTTTTTTTTAAAAGTCTTCATCACCATGTTGACTTTCTGCTAATTTTTTCAATAATTTTTTCTTTTTCTTTTTCTTCCCACCAGTTTCTAAGGGAGGTAACTGGCGGGGAACAGATGCCTGAGGTGGTTCAAAATTTATGTCTTCACCAAATGAGCGTATCTTTTTGGAATTTGCTTTTAGAGGTGTATCATATGATACTCTTTCAAAGTTCGATACACGCTTTGAGTTACCAAATGACCCAGTTTCTTCATAATTATCAGAAAGACCCCCCAAAGGTTCTGGTCTTTCACCATAACCTCCATAATCTGTTTCTCTGTCATTATAATCATCTTCTTCTACACTCTTTTTCTTCCTTCCTTTTTTCTTTGGTGGGTTTCTGTAAAGCAAACCAATATATTACATTTTAATATGTCATCAAATATATAGTTTTAAATCAGAAAAACACAGAATTTACATTAATGTGAATTACACTCTAATACCAATTGTAATAACTTAATATTATTATCACCATTCTTTATTCTCATAAACCAATACAATGGTATAGAGATACAATACAATATGATACATGTACAACGTAGACTATTCAATAACAATACAGTACAATATATATATATATATATATATATATATATATATATATATACAAACGTCTAAGTATTGTGACAACCATATAATATATCTATCCAGCGGATTTCTGAAACAACAGAAATACAGGGTTAATATCAAATATTTATATATACGTCTACAAATTAGGCCAAACACTGTTTGAATTAGATTTTTAACACTGTCAAATTTTTGCTTTCCCTCAGCGGGATTCGAACTCACATCATTGTGACACTGTGGCACCAATTCGCCTGCACTATGTCCAGCGGTCTAGACCCCTCGGCATATAGCGGATTTGGCCTATATATGTATATATTCGTTATAAAAACACTGACGATCGAAGCCTGTTGGTCAGGTGAAATATTTGTGCAATTTTTAAAGTGTAAAACTGTTTCGCTTTAATTATGTATCTAGATATTGTTGTACAACTTTTTAAACGAATATATTATTATTTTAGTCAGTACAGTATTGTTATCTACCATAACCATCTAACATCCCGTACGATCAATTGTTGACTATTTCTTTAGACGAATATATATACACTTTGTACATTACATGGAGAAGGAAACAATGCCTAGAGAACAAATAATTTATTTACTATTCTTATGAATTTACGCAGTTTAATTCGGTTTTCTTTTTTGGTGTCGCACATAATTTGACAGAATGTAAGTTTATTTGGCATTTGTAAACAGTCCATTCAGATAAATTTTTTTTGCTCAGCTGAGAAGTGTGTACATTTTAGCAGATAGTGAAATTCTGCTGAAATTTCTTTGCATTGCAATAGAGACAAATGAATGTCTATAATATTAGTAGATGTAGAAGACAATATAGTCACTATTGTTTTTGTATTTTAGCAACAAAAATGAGCCAAAGACTGAAAACACAAAATATTAACCCTAGCTACAGATTTGACAGAAAATGGCCTGATCTAGAATGTATGGCTATACATTGAACCTTGGATTTTGATTATACAAAAACATTACCCTACTTCATCTCACAATCCCCACCCCACAACACACATACTGTGGCCCATCACAATAGAAGCCAACATACACCAAGGAATATGTATAATGTACTGATGTCTTGAGATCAGGCTCCTAATGAGATAATGATAGTTCTATTATGAATGACTGTTGATTATTCATGTAAGTGTAATGCCTCTTAAACTTGATAAAACAAGGACAGGAATATGGATATTAGACATACAAAGATCCAAAGAAGAAGTTTATTTTTATTTTTTTCTAAATGTCAAATGCAATATTTTATTGGAATAACTTAATGTGTAATCTTCTTAAATTACATGTATGCTGCCTATATACACCATTTTTAAGACACTGTATTATATTCAGCTTTATAGAATATAGTTACTATATAAATATTGTGCTGAACTTTTAAGTTCACTTTCAGCAAACAACATTTTATAAAAGTGCTACAGCAACACAATTTTGTCAGAGAATCAAAATGTCACAATAATGTTACATAAAAATATTGCATCCTGGTGTAAAGTTACTTATGACCTCCTTTGAATATAAAATTACATTAACAAAACTGTACTTAGTACACTGTCACATCTTACAAATACATGTAGTATTCTGACAATAATGTGTTTATTTGTTATGCAATTTCTGTCCCAATTAGATAAAACTAAAATTGACTAAATAAACATGTTGCAAAAAAGCAAATGTCAGACAAGTGTGGACACAGAAAAATGTCACGCCGGCATTCCTAATCAATAACAAAAACAATTATGTCAGGAGCATCACATAAATAGCATTAAACTGTTATCATTTATAATATACAATGCAAGGTTAGAGAAACTGACCGTAAAAATTGAGGTCAAGGTCAGGTGACACCTACCAGACAGTCATCTACTATTCATCAGCAACCTCTGTACATACATGTATATACCAAATATTGTCATCTTACCATGTATAGTTACAGAGGAAGCCCCTTAATACAAAAACGTTAACGTAGTCATCACACTCTAAAATTGAGGTCAAGGTCAAGGACAGGTGACTGACTGGCAGGTAGTCATCATAAGCTACCAATGAACCAAATTTGATGGACCTGGTCCTTACCCAAGTAAAAAAAAACCTCAAACAAATCACTCTTTCAAATCGGTAAGAAATCAGTCATTTGGTAGTGATTTGAAAGTGATGCAAATTCACATGCAAATTAGTTATCAAATCACTCTAACGAATGACTAACAAATTACAATAAACCTGGAAAATATAATTAACAAATTACTAACAAATCACATATGAATTACTAGCAAATCACTACCAAATCACTATCAAATCGGTGTCAAATTACTACCAAATCACTGTCAAATTACTACCAAATCACTGTCAAATGACTATCAAATCACTATCAAATCATGGTAAACAACTGAATAAAATCACTAGCAAATCACATCAAATTGAATATGAATAAAAAATCACACCTAACCAGGCAATAAAATGGACAAAAACAAAGTCAAAATAATTAAAACTAATAGTTTAAGCATATTGATGGATCATTAGTCTTGTCACAAATCCCTTTTAATATTTTTGACATAAGAGACATACATCTTGCTTTATTATCTGCTTCTGTGTACATGTGGATATATATTATTATGTTAAAATTTATCATGTTGATAAAGAGTAACTCTCTATAGCAAGAAAAAAGTGAAAGGGACTTGTTGCAAGCCTATAGTGGAACATGTACTTTCAGAAATTGTTACTACATTGTAATTACTTGTATACTAGTAGCCTAGCTTCCATGGTGTTGCTGTATATATAACTAGTCTAGCTCATGCAGAATAATAATGTGAACTATACTTAAATAATATAAATTTTAAATTAAAGTTAGCTAAGTAACTTACTTTTCACATCTTTTAATAAGTTTCAAGTATACATTTTAAAAGTCTTGAAGTTTGCCTCTCAAAATTGTGTATGACTTTCCCACCAGAAAATGGCTGACAGGAAGTCTCCAATTAGTTACGCATAACAAATAAATTACTAACAAATCACCAGAAATCACTTTCAAATTGCTTTGAGAAAACAAATCACTAACAAATCTCTTGTACTAAATTTGTCCAAAAGTGATTTGGTTGTAATTTGTTATTGAATCACTAACAAATCACATTAAGAAATCACTGAATAATGATTTGAAAGTCATTTGAAGATGATTTGTTCATGATTTGTTACTAAACTTTTTGACTTGGGTAGGCTTACAAAGATATGAAGCAAGATGTTCAAGTGTTGATGCCTCCACCACACTGGATTCCCATGAATATGTCCCGCCTCCATCGACTATCGTCCAGGCAAGACAAATAGGCAAAGTACTCCAGAGTAAGTTAATAACATATGTAAGCTGTTTCTTTAACAAATATTAAATGATTTAATCTTTTTCAATAGTACTTCACAAAGAATTGACAAAGGGAAAATAACAGAGTATCTGTGTTCATTTTATTGATATATTAATTATTTATTAATTTTAAATTAATGAAAATAAATAAATCATTTTGATGCATATTTAACTTTTTTCCTGAAGATACAAATACCAGTCAATCATTTACTGCTGAAATTCTGTTCTTCTCTATGACATAATATAACCTTAATGTACAAAACACTTTGCATGACATGTACAGAACTGTATGACGTAATGTACAGAACTGTATAATGTAATGCACAGAACTGTATGATGTAATGCACAGAACTGTATGATGTAATGTACAGAACTTTATGATGTAATGCACAGAACTGTATGATGTAATGTACAGAACTGAATGATGTAATGTACAGAACTGTATGATGTAATGTACAACACAACTGATAGATTTAATATGCATAACACCTGATGAATGTATTGTATACAACTGTATTGAAGATTTTATGTAGAAAACTGTATGATATGTTGGGCACTACGATGAATGTAAGAGTAGGTACTCAACAAGAAAGTTATGTGACAGTATACTATATAAAAAAAAGAAAATATGGTGACCCTCTTTGCCCAACTGGCTTTAAGTGCATAAAAGTGAAATGTTTATTTGATTGTTAGTTAACACAACATATACAGTATAAGAATCACCACTGCTTATTGTTCTTGTTAGCCCTAAAAATAGGTTAAAATAAAAATATTTTTTTGCCTTTAATATACAATATTGCAAGCAAACTAAAAAAAAAAATATAAAAGAAAGTTCAAAAAGCCAATTTTCCTAATTTGAGGAGAAAACAAAGGCAATTACCATACACTTTTATTTTATTATTTTTATTTTTTGGGGAGGGGTGGAGTAGAGGTGGGAGATGTGGGTTAAATTTCTCTTATGCAAGAGTTACTTTCCTTTAAAGGAGTAATTAGATTAGTTTGGAAGAAAATACTAGAGGTTAGGACTAATGTACCATTAGGCTGAATATTACTGCCATAATAATCCCATGTTAATTTGGTGATTTGTTGGAATTGTGGTAGAATTAAGTCCCATTACTTGTATATATTGTCATCCTACCATGCGTTGTTACAGAGGAACTGCAGTAACCCAAAAACTTTAACATAGTCACTGGACCGTGAAATTGAGGTCAAGGTCAGGTGACTGGCTGGCAAGTACTCATCATAAGCTACCTCTGTACCAAATTTGATGGACCTAGGGCTTGGGCTTACAAATATATGAATCAAGATGTCAAGTGTTTACGCTGCCGCCGCTGGATTCCCATACACATGTCTTGCCTCCAGCGACTTTCGGCGCAGGCGAGACAATTGTATTACAGTAATATTTTCTTCATCTTTGAAAATACTGCTTATTCTCCATGATACAATGAGTCATTGGTCAATTTTACATAATGGTTATTTGTGACATTATTGTAGTAAAATCCTTGGTAATTTGCATACTACAACAAACATTGCAAAGTAAAAATAACCATATATAGAACGTAATTTACATAGTTGACACATTCCCACAATGCAACACACCGTTCAGGGTACACAGTATTTTGCAGGTAGTACCCCTAACTAAACTGAGACATGAATGTCAAATAAGACGAAATGCAAAGAGGCTGATTAAAAACAGCACTAATTAAGGATCAATAATCATTGATCTTTAACACAACATCAATACAAAAATGGAGACACTGTTAAATGAAACCATCATTGTACACAGCTGATTTTATATGCAACTGCTTTTTGACATCAAAGTGCTGGAATAAATTCATTAATGCTGTGCTGCATTACCAGTAATGGGACTAATTTTGTACCTTGCAAAAAAAACCAAGGGTCTATTTATTAATTCTAATGTACGTACCATAACATCTGACTATACAGGCTTTACAATCCATAAAAGTGTTATCGAAAAAATATAAATGATTGGAAATGAAAATTTTTAATAAGGAAAAATACTTTATATCTGCTTTCTGCTCTGATGTAAAATACCTATACTAAATACCAAACCCTCTTGGAAAAAATGTTTTGATTGCATTTTTTTATTATTCCATATTTGACCTTTTTATTACAAAAATTCAGTAGAAAAAATTGAGGCACGATAACCTGTCCATGTTTTATACTATGTCTCTGTTGTTTAGTTGTTACAAATTGTCCTTGACTTTTGCTACATGTACATGAATTTTACATAATAAGTCAGCCATTTTTTGTTTCTAAATGGACCTTGCAATGTTTGCAAATGTTCGTCAGCTTTTGGACGTTCAAAGGTATTTGGACTTTCCCGCCTAAACTGCAGACGACATCACCCGAAGGATTTCGAGTAAACAACAATTGATTGTTTCTAAAGTACACTTCTGTTCTAATTACGGTCACATTTTAGTATGGAAAATTGCTGTTTCAAAATTTAAAAACCACCATATTTCAAAACACTGATTATCTTGAGGAAATAATTGTTGATTTCAAAATGTTCCCTTCTTGATCTACATAAGGAGCATAAGCTGATCCTTATGCAGTAAGCAGTTTTTATTTGTCTAGAAAAAATCCCTCGCCATACGCCATGACTTAGTATAATAAATATGTGTAGTAACATGCAAAAGTCAACTAAAACTTCAAATTACCTCTCTATCTGTTCTGACCAAGGAGCAGAAGATGTTTCTGTTCCCTGAAAACGTTTTAATAAGGAACTATCTTTTATTCTACCATTCCTGAAAAATAAAGAAATACAGGTAAACAGAATACAATGTACCTGCTTACCAGGATATTTAAAAAGTAATATTTAACCGATATAAGACTTTAACTGACATGGAAAAGTAATAGTTTAACCCACAGACAGTTTTGTTTAGAAGCAGTTTTATAAAGTTTATTCATTTTTACCAATATATTTAATTCTTATAATCATATCAACACGATTTAACTGTACATATTATGGAAGATTTATGATAGAGGATAGCTTACATTGGTAGATCTTTTGGTAGAGGTACATCTTTTCCATAAAATGTTGTCATCAACTGTTTTATTTCATCCTCAGTCTTTGTGGGAAATAACATATGTAATACAAATGCCACATCACTCACTTGTAGATTACCAAATTTAACTAAACCTCCAATAAACTCAAGTTCCTAAAAAATAAATCATAGTGTTCCATGTAACAGATATATCTTCATTTGTGTTTATTTATGATTCAGTGAATATGATTTCATTACATATTTACAAGTAAGAAATTTGTTGTTTGAAATGGTATGGTAAAAAACCTTACGACTAAATTCAGATAACTTTTTTGCTAAATAGCCTTTGAAGTCATTCCACATATTTAATCCAACCATAAAAAGCAACCCATGAAAAACTATCTATTTCCAGTCTAAAAGGACAAAAATATATTCTGAAACAGACACATTTGTCACGAAATCAAATTTATCTATCAATTACACAATGACATATGAGTGCTTTACTGCTGCTAACTTTATTTCAATTTGTAGTTTTGAGTAAAGATAAAATTTAATGTCAGTTTTTCCCACTTAAACTTTACATTGAGGATATATGACAATATTTGTTTGAAGACGAACATTGTAGCATATATTGATGCACAATATAAAATAAAATTTAGTTCTTGTAGGTACAGAGACTTTTTGTCAAAAAAAATGTACTTTTTAAAGTTGTTGCTAGATTTTACATATCAATATGTACAACACTTAAATATTTTTGGTACATATGTCAAAATATATTATTATAATATAGTTTAGGAAACTAGAGGCTCCCAGGAGCCTGTAATCGCTCACCTGGAATCCAAATGACTTAAACTATATTTAAATTTTTGAAATTAACAGTTTCAGTCTAGTTGTTATAGCTTTTAAGTTACTGTGCAAAAACTATACATTTCTTCAAAAAATTTGTTAAATACAATAACTCCTATAAGGTGCCATCCACAATTTCTGAAAATTAAATGGTTTTTAGGCATTGTCCTTTAGGGTACTTTAGAAATTTACAGTTTTACTCTACTAATAGGTGTGTTATAGACTAATTTATAATTAAAAAACTGTTCATATGTCCAAATTCATAATGAAAGGGCAATAACTCCTATAAAGAGTCATCTTGCAATTTTTGGACTAAGCAATCATTTGTAGGGCTTCTATTGCTGATCATTTGTGCAATTTACAGTTTTAATCTAGCTACTATAGTTTTCAAGTTACAGGACAAAAATGGAAAATTTCATAAAATTGTCATTTAAGGGCAATAACCCCTATAAGGAGTCATCTGACAATTTCAGACCAATAAAATGAATTGTAGGGCTTTTTTTGCTGATCATTTTTGCAATTTATTATTTCACTCTAGCTGTTATGGTTTTTAAGTTACAGGACAAAAACGGAAAATTTCATAAAAAATTGCAATTTAAGGGCAATAACTCCTATAAGGAGTCATCTGACAATTTCAGACCAATCAAGTGAATTGTAGGGTCTTTATTGCTGATCATTTGTGCAATTTACAGTTTCAATCTAGCTGCTATAGTTTTCAAGTTACAGGACAAAAACGGAAAATTTCATAAAAAATTACCATTTAAGGGCAATAACTCATATAAGGAGTCATCTGACAATTTCAGACCAATCAAGTGAATTGTAGGGCTTTCATTGCTGATCATTTTTGCCATTTACAGTTTCACTCTACCTCGTATATTTTTCAGGTTATATTGTAAATACCAAAAATTTTGTCAAAAATCTTGAAAAAAGGGCAATAACTCCTACAAGAAGCCAATACACAACTTCGCACTAATAGCAACTATTGTAGACCTTAATGTGCTGATCAATTTGAAGTAACGGTTTTCTCTATAGCTATTATAGTTTTTTAGATAATGATCAAAAACCTGTGTTGACCCCCATGTTCTATTTTTAGTAACAGCGGCCATATTTGTCTGTTGATCAACACCCTGGGTACAAACTTGAAACTAGTTTGAAAAAAATTGGCCAAGTGGTTTCAGAGGAGAAGATTTTTGAAAAAGTTTACGACGGACGACAGACGACGGACGAGGGACGACAGACGACGGACGACGGACGCCAAGTGATAGCAATAGCTCACATGGACCTTCGGTCCAGGTGAGCTAAAAAATGAACAATAATTTATATGTACAGCATACATGTTTACAAGGTCAACAAAGCCATTTCTTCATATGTAGCTTAGAGAAGGAAACTTAGTTATAGTTTTTAATTTACAGTACCTAAAATGACCCAATGACATGTACATGTCCCATAAATATCTTGTATCTAATGTCAGGCATGAAATCGCTTTTTAAAGAATTTGAGGAAAACACATACATTTATTTTTAGACTTTATTTTCTAATTTTATCCCTATTTTTATCAACCAATGTTGACACATGTGATTAGAAGATACAGACTACTGAGCCACAGAGGTCCTCACTGCTGGATTAAATTAAATTAAAATCTTTTTATTTGAAATATCCAACAAACATACTGCTGTCGTGACATTGTTCTTCAATGAAGTGCATCCTAATCATGCAAACCACCAGAAATGATCTTGTGTATTCCCCTGAACAAAGACACTTTATAGTATACACAGTAAAATTACACAAATGTCATGAAACCTATATCTTTCATATACAAAAAGGAAATCGTTGATCAGTACCTGCTCTTGCAGTTTTTGCATGCGCTTGAGATTATACTCCTGTCTGACATGTTCTAAGGTTTGGGCTATTTCTCTGTCTAGTTGGTTTCTGTAAATTATAAAAAATTAGGACAAAGCATTGTTAATATATAATTTCTTTTTCAATCTACCTTATTGGCTCATTTGTGAGTTAAACTAATAGCAACAGCAATTTGTTAATGTTACAGAATACATGATGCCTTGCTAGATAATAAACTATGATATGTCAATTTTATTTGTTAAAAATGAAATTCATAGAACTTAATCACACATCAAGATTTCATTATCTCCACTGCTGCTAGGAAAGTACTAGTAATTATTTTTATTTAATACCTGCAACTTGCAACTAAAGTTAAGTCATAATATGTTTCCAGACCGACTTTAATGTTTATTTATTCAATTTTGCTTAACATTAGTATAATGCATTATAAATGAGGCTTAAATCAGGAATGTGACTTCAATTAAATCAAACTTTCAAATATATAAAATAGCTTGCCTGAATTGTTCCATTGCAATCATTTGTTTGTGTAACAAGAGAGCTTCTTTGATTCTCATAGCAGTCTTATTTTTAGCTGTTGACAAAATTTCTTGTAATTCTGCTCTCTGATGATCTTCCATCGCCTTCTGACGAACCTCAAGCTTATCTCTTAATCTTTTCTTCATCAACTAAGGAATTGAACGAATTATACAATATATGTGGGCTATTCCATAATTAATTGTATTGCAGAGCTGAAGCACTCAATTTTAATACCTGCCATGTTCTTAATTTTATTTTTTGGGACCCCTTTTTTCATTCCGCAATATGTCACTTCTAAAAAAATACCAAACAAAGAAGGACAACCCTTGACAAAAGCAACAATCTGACATTGTCACATGTTTTTAATAACTCCACATATCTGTTTCAGCAATTCAAAATAAATTAAAACATAAATTCAACTACTTCAGATTTAACATGATTCTTCGTCACTGTGAAATATTAGGAAACACATGACGCTCAACACAGACTTGAACCGCAGACTTAAATAAAATACTTCTCCTGCTGAGGTACTGCAAGATAACCAGTCTGGCCACTTCTTTAATGGCATGTTAACCCCATGTGATATGCTATGGCCACTGGTTAACTTTTAAAACGAATAATTTTGTATTCAATATGTAACATTTGAACAATGTCCTTTTAAACCTTTCTTAGGACCAACAAGTGTATCTGTGATCCAATGCTCACTAGTGATACCGCTGCCAAAAAGTATTCAGTAAACAGGTAGATGACCAAGGAGCATGAAATCACTATAAACCATATTATGGTACCATAGGATAAAGCAATATGCAAAATATCAGTCTTCTACATGTACATGCTGTAGTTGCTTAGGAAACTGTGACATTACATACGGACAGATGAACAGACAAGGGTAAAACAGAATACCCCACTCTTCTTCAAAGTGGGATCGCCTGAATATAGCTGAAATATTGCTGCTCGGGCGTTAAACATTAATCAATCAATCAATCAATCAATCTTCAAAGTGGGCGAATAATGACTTCAGAGGATGCAAGATGTGTACATTAGTTGAAAAATATATCAGAGTAATCAAGAGAGATATATTTTAGTATCATTAATATTTTTAAGATAAGAGAGATTCATATCAGAAATTTATACCAAGATGGCTGTAAGATTTAACCAGATTTTGTCAAATTGCCAATCACCTATTTTATGCATTTTTAATTTAATATACCTTTTCATGTTTGACTCTTTGTTCATCCATGTTTTTACTTAATTCATCTTGTGCCTACAAAGGAGGATACATATCAAAATTATCTGTACCTAAAATGAACTAAATATTCTTTTTCTACTTAATTATAAAAGAGAATTCTTCCAAGTTACAAGAAATTTCAGAACTGAAAAAAATGTTTCATTCCAGTACTAAGCAATTTAATTCTATATCAATAAAATATAGTCAAATTCTTATAATTATGAAAAATAAATACTTTATACACACACAAAATATACAAACCTGTTTATGACTGAGAAGTATTTTTTGTGTTTCTGTATCGTCCAGTAAGTTTCTAGCATTCAGATCGTCCAACAAGTTTGACTTTAGGTTATTTATAGCCCTCTGCTGTTCTTCTATCTTAGCAAGCTAGAAAAAAAACTACATAAATGTACTTTTAGAAGTTTCTGTTCAATTATTAGTTAGGGCCTGGATGATGATGGCTTTAATCATCCTGTTGTCTCAACAAAATACAAACAAGGACAAAATTAATTATCAGTCCAAAATTTTTACTTCTGGTACTCCTACTTCCCAACAAACATGACAAACCTACTTTTATAATACTGTCTTATAATATAATATAATAATAGCATATCTGTATTACTGTAATACAGATGGTTATGTCGATGAAATTTTATGAGACACAATAACTAAATGAGTTTCACTTCATAGGGCATGCTAAATACAACCACAGGAAGCTCATAACATATCTATTACTGTAATACAGATGGTTATGTCGATGAAATTTTATGAGACACAATAACTAAATGAGTTTCACTTCATAGGGCATGCTCAATACAATTAAATTTAAAATTAAATATTCCTATTGGCGATGCGTAAGCGGAGCCAGTAAACGGATATTTCCGACCATCAAATCACCAATTGATGTCGGCAAATCTTTAAATACAATACAGTTATCTCCATTCTAATGCTACGGCAATAAAAAACTAAATGAACTGATTAAAATTGGAATTTTTTATTTGTCGGAAATAACGTCTGCGCTTGCGTTAAAATCTGACGGCATCAATTGTGGAATTGATGCCATGAAATTATTAATGTCATCCAATCAGAATTGACGTTACATCAAGAACTGCATTAGAATAAACCATACCTCTCTAGCCTTTGACATCTGCAGAGATGCTACCATGGCACCTAATCTTTCCTCTTGATCTTTTAACATCTGAGCTCTTTCCTTCATCATTTCTATCCTAACCTATACAAGTAAAATCATGAAATATGTACAGATATTCATGTCAATCAAGCCTCTTATGTGTGTAATTATCTTTTTGTAAAGGAAACCTTCTAACAAGAGAAAGATTGATTGGTCAGTTGGTACCTAATGTCCACCACAAAATATTTTAGCTATATTTAGGACTTGAACAACTGATCAACTAGTGTAAGAATTTACATGTGTAACCACATCTACATTCCTGATTTATATATTTTATTTACTCTATGTAACAATGTAACATGCAATCATTCACTTAGACTGCAAGTGACAAAAATAATGCAATTTGAGTTTTTAGTAAATGTAGCCAACAGGTCATCAGTGCCTGCAGAGACACAGAAAAGCTGTGTATACGTAGCATTTGTGCATGAACATTATCAAAACAGACTTGACAAATAGTGTCCATCTTAACTTGCAAAAATATGCAAATGGGTAAAAACAGAAATGTAAAACACTGTCCTCATAAATTTGGCAATGAAACAATGTGGCACTGGTTCTAATCTATCTTTTAATGGCAAAAAGAATTATTTGTGCATATTTTAACATCGGCAAAATTATTGCATGTTAGATCAATTTTGAGCATGTTTTGCTGAAATAAAACAATACGAGCTATTTAAAGAATTGTCTACTTTTAGAAATAACAAACAACAAACTCCCTTGGTTGGAGGGTGAAACAATCAAGCAAAATTTTAGTTAGGTACCTCCTCCATTAACAATATACACAGAAATATCCAAACCAAGTCTAGTTCAAGCAGGGACAGTGGTTTATGAGGTGAGAATTATTTACTACATGTTATTTAACGATCAGTAACATGATCAAAAGTACACATTTTTCAAAAGAAATACCTGTTAAATTAAAGCAGAATCAGAAATTAAAAGGATTTTCTATATATAGTGACAGTATCCATCTTAGTTTGATGCCAGGGCTATCAGATACAATTTTAGAAAAGGACCATTTATCCTGTTTCCTTTTATCTCAATTTTGTCTCAATTAGCTGCCTGGTAGGTAGTATTAATAGCTATGCAATAATAATAAATATGGTCTTAATGTCACTTTTTTTCAAGACCTATATTAAAAATCAACTTTGGACTAAAAGCTTATTCAAAGAATCATTTTTTCTTGTATGAATTACAGACGAAGAAGGATGAAACTTGTGTCCATACCTCATCCATGGCATCATCCATATTTAGTCTATTTCCCTGTAGTACTGCCATACGATGCTCCGCCTGAGCTTTCATCAATGCCATCTTTTTTTTCAATCCTTCCTCATCGTCCTCTTCAGCATTATGTTCCAGTTTACGTCTCAGGTTCTTAAATTAAATTTTTGTTGATTATGTTCCAAATAAATTTTAAAAAGTAGTTATATTCGTTTTGACCTTGGCAGATATTTACATATGACATTGCTAAATCCTTACCAGACAAAGCTACCAACACAAAAACCAAGAAACAAGTAATGCTTAAACTTTAAAAAAAAGTACATTTCTGTTTTTTCTAGCTGTCTATGACAATATCTGCATTTAACTAAATAACATAAAGTGGAATCAAAACTTAAGACATCAAGAAATTTTTTTTTAAGTGTGTAATTTAACAGGAGAAATCTTAACACCCAACTAACAGCCCAATCATATATTCATGTTAAAGTTTATCTTTTTTTAAATCTGCAAGCAGTAATTATCTCCGTTGTGAAGCAGATGTCCTTCTAAGGGCACAGTTGTCATGTGACATACCTCACTATCTACTAACTGTTTCTCTTGTAAATTTTGCATAAGTAGTGCTTTTTTCTGTGCTAACTTTTCTTCCAACATCCTTTTTTGTCTTAGTTTATTCAATGTCAAACTGAAACAAATCCAAAAAGTATATATTCCTGGGTTGATGTCTAAGTGTAATTACTGATATCTACACATAAATAACTTTTAAAGGTGCAAGGTGACATAAATATATGAATAAGAATCCTTACAGGACAATTTTGCATATCATTTCCTTTTTCAAGCCCCATAAATCCCACAACAAAGATTAATTGTTGTTTATTTAATATCAATAAATAGCTTACCACTATAAATTTTTAGATACTCCCCTAGCGACCTTGATACAGTAGGAAGACAACAAAAATTCTTGAGATATTCCCTGAAACCAGATATCCTATCTCTTATACACAATTTACCTCATTCCATTTCTTGCTGCGACAACACTTGCATGCTTATTTACAGCACAGCTAGCTCTTTTGGAAGAAAAAGTTTATTTTTTTATATATAGCAAAATTTCTTATTTGAATTGTTTGTATTATTGTATATTATTGTCAGGTAAGATTTATATTAATATGGATTTTACCAGCATAAATATAAAGGAAACTGAAGGTAAGAGTAATTTGACAATAGTGTCATTACAGCTACAGACTGCTTTTCCATCTCCTCTACTAGTCTTGAAACTTCGGTTAAAAGTTTGAAGAGCAGGGGTCTAAATCTGGATCCAGCTCCTAGTAGACCAAGATCTATTCTAGGACCAGTAGAAAGTACAGGTTCTGCTTACTTCTCTTCAGGTTCAGCAATGCGCTTGAGCTCAGCACCTCCAGTCTGTTCTTGTGGTTTTAGTGTACCTAGTACATCTTTACCTCAGTATCAGGCTTTTTTTCTGCCTCCTTGGGTTCTTCCTCCCCAATCCTTTCATGGACAGGGTATGTATCCTTATCCATATTGGTCTCAGCCAGTCTTTGGTGGGCAGGATTCTTTTAGAGTCTCAAATTCTTCAGCTATGTCTCAGAATTCTTGATAAGACTGCTCAGGTGTCTTCTTTTGCAGGCTTTGGTGCTACTTCTTTTCCAGGAAGATTCAGGAGCAAGGATTTTGAAGTTCATGACTCCTCTATCGGAAAAACAGCCCCAGTCCTTGACACAGTTACTAGGGGCTAAATCTGTAGATGGTCTTGGACTCTCCCAGCCTCTTTGGGCAAAGTCAGAAAATCTACTTCGAAGCATCTTTCATGTTCTGGGTCCTGCTGATTTTTTCTTATCAGCAGTAGGTGCTTTACTTCAAGACAAATCTGGAGATGATCTGTCTAAGTCAAAACACTCCTTTTACAGGTTGAACAGGCCCTTGGTTCTTCTCATGGGCACTCTTGCGAATTTCACCCTTTCTAAAAGGTGGGAAATTCCAGAGAAATCTGTAAGTGAAAGTCTTAATAACTCTTTACTGAAGTCACCTCTCTCAGACAAGATATTTACAGAGGGTGCAGGATATGATTACCAAGACACCACAACCACTCAAAGCCAATGTACAATTGACTAATGGTAAGAGGTCTGCTATTGTCTCCTTGTCTAACCAGTCAGCTCCTGATAAAAGTAGAAAGGTGACCAATGTCATTAAATCTTCTGGTCCAAAAAAACCTTCAAAAGGTTTTAAAGGAAACAAGAAGACTGTTGTCTTCTACATCTTCATGCCTGGTTACTATCAGGGAGGGTCTCAGACAGAAAGGCTTTTCTGAAAGAGCAGCCTCACACATTTCTAGATCTATAAGAGAGCTTACAGGCATCGTTTATGTTGCCAAGTGGTTCATTCCTCTTTCAGGTTTCTTCGACTATCAAACGTTACAGGTCTGCTATAGGTAGGACTATTTCTCTTCTTGGGGCTTAGATTTTGGTAATAATGAATATATTTCTTTATTAGTAAGGAACTTGTTTAGAAAGACCTAAACAAAACAAGTTAGTTCCTCAGTTTGATTTAGGATTGGTCCTAGGTGCCCTAAATTCTGCTCCTTTTGAGACAGCAGAGAAAATTGAAGTACATTTTAGTGCCTTAAGTATTGCTTTTTGCTTGATTTAGCTTCCGCTAGAAGAAGAAGTGAGATTCATGCTTTATCTGTCTCAGATTTTTGTCTTTGTTTTTTTAGAAATAAGTATTCTGTAACTGTTCTAACAGATACTTCATGCTTGGGTATGAATCAGATTCCAGACAGAAGGACAGAACCCATCTGTATTCCAGCTCTGCCAGATGATTCTTTCACCTCTTTTTACCATAAGTCTATGTCTGCCCAAGCAGACAACCTTTTTTCCCTTAGACCTATAGTTGTGGCTCAACAAATTAATTTTTCTTTAGATTCCAAGAAATCAGGGATTCAGCTGTATGTTAGATTTTCAGGTTTACAGATTGTATAGTCGTTAGCTATTTATTGATATCAATTAGACATTGTTCTAAGTTAAGTTTATTTTTATTAAATAAATACTTACCACTATAAATTATAGGTCTCACCCTGCCTCCCCTTCATCCCCTATTCTTAAGGAAATGGAATGAGGTAAATGAGGTATAAGAGATAGGATATCTGATTACAGGGAATATCTCAAGGATATTGTTGTAGTCCAACTGTGTCAAGGTTGCTAGGGGAGTATCTCAGAATTTATGGTGGTTAGAATTTATTAAATAAAAATAAATTTTACTTACATTCTGGATGATAATAAAAATTAATATTGGTCATTTCCGATGAGTTAATTTTTTTTCTTAACAGAATTGGTGATTGTCAGTCACATCTAAAAGTAGTACACAGAAGTAGGCAAGTAATTACTGTCCAAACAAAGTGGGTAGTCAAATTAATGTATCATAGATGAATACTGTACCTGTTTTCAAGTTTGACCATTTGTTTCTCATGTTCTTTCATTATTCTTTCTCTCTCTTCATCAGAAATACTCATCTGACCACAAATAAGTTTGCTAAAATGAAACCATTATTCAAGAGTTAATTTTTATCCTAAAAAAATTTCACCTTTTGAAATAATTACAAAAAAATATATTCTCATGTCAGACAATCTAGAAAGAATAAAAATATGGAATCATTACCGTACATTACAATAAAGGTAAACAATTTTGTTTATTTCTTTAGTATACAAATAAGTCATCCAGGTACCATTGTTCTCACTTCCAATGATATTTATTTTTCTATTTTTGTCAATACTATTTGTTTGTGACATCCTCATATCAACTGATTTGATTCCTGTTACAGACCGCCCTAGGACCAGTACACTGGTAAAGACTCCTCTAGTTCACCATTACGGACTCTTCTAGCTCACTATTACAGTTGCTTTTTGACTGTAACAGACTCTTCTATCTAACTTTAACAGAGTCCCCTAACTCACTGACAGAAAATCTCAATTTGCGAAAGTAAAATAAATCACAAAGTTTAAGTTCCAACACAACAGTATCTACATAGTTTTCTCTATCTATAGTAACACATGTTTATATTTACTTGACAACATTAGCTTCATATTCTCTTAGTTGCTGCTGTTCTGTCTTTTCTTGCTCTTTCTTCCTGGCCCACTCTTGTCTTCTTTGAGCAAGCACTTGCTAAATTTGAGAATAAAAATGAGTTATAATAGTGTCATGGCAGCCATGTTTCTTCCAATTAGCATTCAATGAGGAATCTTTGTAAAGTACATCATTCAATTCTGCCGAAATTGTTACAAAACATTTGTATTTGCAGTTTTAAAGTAAATTTTTTAAATTATCCTATTAAATACAAGGATTGCCCATGGTGGCCATGTTTTTACTAGATCAATACAAGCAAGAAACAGTAAAATTACTTATTAAACCTATATCATACTTCAATATGCTTCTTCTGTTCTTCTTGAGCTTTTTGCTGTTTAGCTTCCAATTTTTCTACTTCTTTTTCATATTTAGACAGTAAGGCATTTATCTTTGATCTTGGCATTCCTAAAAAAAACAAGAACACGTTAGCATGGGGCCTAAATGGAAATAGACATTTAGCATGCTCAAATTAAATTAAAAAGGCACCAATGCTGTTCTAAAGTTGTAGTAGTTGCAAGGGGAAGTAAAGCTCTATATTTAACCCCACAGAAAATTGTGAAAAGTTGGAATGCAGTTGTAAACACACATTAGACTATAATGGAGGCTATACCACGTCTTATAAACACAAGTAGGAAATATTACCTTTGTTTTTAATTTAACAAAAATTAACAAATTTATTATAACTCAGAATAATTTAGAAATTTGTAATTATACAGATGTCTATATCAATGGCAATTAATTACCATGGTCAAAAGCTTCTTGAAAAAATCAACAAGATTCAAGGATTTATCACCTGGACATTAGTTCTTTTAAACACAACAGTACATAAATACTTTTCATGTAAACAAACGGTAGATTTTTATTAATTTCAATGATTGATGAATGGTGGTGAAGTCTGTATAGGTACCAAACTTGCCAGGAGATGGCACATTTTAGAAACCTTGTTTATTTTCATGTTTTCTATGAAAGTAACAAGTATCAACAGCACAATCCATATAATATTGAGATCTATCAATAATAAATTAATGAATTTATATCATTTTAAATTACAGTATATAAATTAAAAAAAAAACTACCACAGTTTACAAATTATACATATATTTTGATGTATTTGATAAGTTCTAGTCCTAAGAACAGACTTTTGTATTTATTTTTGTGACAAAATTTAAGAATGATTGTAACAATCCAATATAGATTTTACCTTCTTGCTCTAATTTTTTAATCAGTGCTTCTTCATGCACTTGCAGTTCATCTTTTGTCTTTTCTAGGGATTCAACACGAAGATGTTCAAGTTCTTCAGCATGCTGGTTGTCAATTTCTTTTTCGAGATCATAAAGCTCACGTCTGTGTTTGGATTGTAACTGAGCTTTCTCTGTTAAGTAAGTCTCAGGGTCTAAAAGTCCAATGATTTTTATAACAAAAATGATCTGAGATGTTTTAAATTTGTTAATTCAAGTAATAAAAATGAGACATCACTCCACCATATCTCCTCAAAAATTAAAATTGGCAATATACGAAATTATTCAAAGTTAAAACATCCATTATGTTTGTTCATTTTTTAAGGAGAATATGGTATAACCTTCTTCAAACAAGCATTTATGGTCACAATTGTAATTGTTAGATACCAAATTTTCAATAATTTTTTTGCACTTGGGACACTATTAACAAAAAATTTCAAATTTCTACAAAAAATAAAATAAATTAAAGAGTTTAATTTTAAATTGACTGAAATTTATTCATTAACTGTTAAAAAGTAAACAAATCAAATTAAAAATAGATACCAAAGTATGTTGTTTTTCTTTTTGTAAAATTAAAAGTAAATTTGCATAAGATAATAAATAACAAAGATAGTGTGCCATACAAAAACTATATAGCTATAATAGTGTCTTTCAATGTAAGATTTATTTGTATTCTGAATAAAACATGAGAAATATGCTGAAAAAACATTTAATTACACTCTCATTCAAAGAAATCTTGTACATAAATCTACATTGTTTTAGTAATTTAAGTCTTGCCTTTGTTATAGAGTCTAACAGGGCATGCACACATAATTCCACACATTTGGATCACAATAATAAGGCAAACACTACTTAGTAATAAACAGATGATAACAATAAGTAATACTTCTTATAAAAAACCAAAATGGCCATTTGCTCAGCCTAGGAAGCACCACTTTATACCTTCAGAGGTCAACAAGGAAATTGTTCTGGTATGTATTTTAGATCAAATAAGCGTGGATCTAATAAATTGGTACATCGCTATGTTTATTGGAAAAAATGAAAGAGTTGCCTTTTACATCAATTGTTAAAAGAGTGGTAAAAATTAACATACTGACATACTTATAAATCTGCCATTACTCTTTGAAGAATATAAAATGATGCCAATGACTTATGACCATCTAGAATATTAAAACCAAACAATTCTGCCCAAATCAGTAGGATATACATTATCTATTCCAATTTTGCTTGTCACATGGACCATAAAATATGGTAAAAAATGACCAGATCAAAATGTAGAGACTGTTGTAAATGGGCAGATGAGGGCAGGCAACTACAGCAAGACTCCTACTTCACCAGTTTATATAACAATGATTATACAGTATCCAACATAAAAAATGTTTAAATTTCCTCCATGACTTGCTTAAAAACCTTACCAACAGGTCCATCAGACTGTGTTCCTAATGTTCTTGATTCAAAATCATCCATCATGGCTTGCTGTTCCTTTCTCTAAAAAGAAGGATGCAAGATTTAAATTTAAAAAAAAAACAAGCTTATGTTATAAAGAAGAATGTGTGATGTAAGTAAAATTTTCAATCAGATGTTTTCAACAATTTAAAGTGAATTAAGTTTGATTCATGCTGCTGGAGAAAACAAACTCGTCAATCTTTTTCTATATACTGTATGCATAATTCCTGCATTCCCAATTATAATGGCAGAATACATTATTTAGATAACAAATCATTTGAAATCTACTTTGATAATTTCAAATGTGAACTAAATATATTTACCTACCTTTAAACAAACATTGGGGGCCTCAATGGCCAATGTCCAAGTGGTTGAGGTCTTCATTTATCTACTACTGATCAAAGCAATACTATCCACACTTAGTTAATGAAATGTTTACTTGTATTTCATGAATGGTTAACAAACAGTATTCTTACCTTGTTCTCTAGCTGTTGTTTTTTCAATGCACTCAATTTTTTGTGCAAAGCTTCCTCTAGTTTCTGTCTATCTTTTTCTCTTCTTTCATTCAAGGCCATTAGTTCAGCCTTAGCTTGTTCTATATATTCACTGGCTTGGTCAGGTCCCATGCCACTGGATCTAAAATTTATTATGAATCCATAAAAAATCACTAAATCTATATTAATCTTTGTGTAAATTTGTTGTTAAAAACACATAATTAAAAAAATATATATATATTTTTTAATATTAATAAAACATTTCATCAAATAAAGCTTAAAAAATTCATAATCTCCCTATAAAATAAAATTTTAATTTAAAAATTTATTACATCGAAAAATGAATGGGAAATTAGTTTGTTTTGTTAATTAATGATAGAGAATAGGAAAACATTATTGCTGAATTCAGAAATAATACAAATTGTAGAGTGTTGATTGATAAAAAAAGCTTACTTTTGAGATTCTTCAATTAAAGTCAGCTGGTGTCCTGCCATAGTGTTCAACAAGTAACTCTGGTCATCTTCTTGGTTTTCCTGTTTTTATGAATAAATGATTACTTAATTTATAAACAGAAAAGAACATTCTTCACATATATACATTTTTCAAATAATTTTAAATTTAAACAACTACTTTGGTGGTACACTGGACCCTGATAACACAGTGGGTATGTGATATACTGGACCATTATAACACAGTGGGTATGGTGGTACACTGAACCATGACAACACAGTGGGTATGGTGGTACACTGGACCATGACAACACAGTGGGTATGGTGGTACACTGGACCATGACAACACAGTGGGTATGGTGGTACACTGGACCATGACAACACAGTGGGTATGGTGGTACACTGAACCATGACAACACAGTGGGTATGGTGGTACACTGGACCATGACAACACAGTGGGTATGGTGGTACACTGGACCATGACAACACAGTGGGTATGGTGGTACACTGGACCATGACAACACAGTGGGTATGGTGGTACACTGGACCATGACAACACAGTGGGTATGTGATATACTGGACCATTATAACACAGTGGGTATGGTGGTACACTGAACCATGACAACACAGTGGGTATGGTGGTACACTGGACCATGACAACACAGTGGGTATGGTGGTACACTGGACCATGACAACACAGTGGGTATGGTGGTACACTGGACCATGACAACACAGTGGGTATGTGATATACTGGACCATTATAACACAGTGGGTATGGTGGTACACTGGACCATGACAACACAGTGGGTATGGTGGTACACTGGACCATGACAACACAGTGGGTATGGTGGTACACTGGACCATGACAACACAGTGGGTATGGTGGTACACTGAACCATGACAACACAGTGGGTATGGTGGTACACTGGACAATGACAACACAGTGGGCATGGTGGTACACTGGACCATTATAACACAGTGGGTATGGTGGTACACTGGACAATGACAACACAGTGGGTATGGTGGTACACTGGACCATGACAACACAGTGGGTATGGTGGTACACTGGACAATGACAACACAGTGGGTATGGTGGTACACTGGACCATGACAACACAGTGGGTATGGTGGTACACTGGACCATGACAACACAGTGGGTATGGTGGTACACTGAACCATGACAACACAGTGGGTATGGTGGTACACTGGACAATGACAACACAGTGGGCATGGTGGTACACTGGACCATTATAACACAGTGGGTATGGTGGTACACTGGACAATGACAACACAGTGGGTATGGTGGTACACTGGACCATGACAACACAGTGGGTATGGTGGTACACTGGACCATGACAACACAGTGGGTATGGTGGTACACTGGACCATGACAACACAGTGGGTATGTGATATACTGGACCATTATAACACAGTGGGTATGGTGGTACACTGAACCATGACAACACAGTGGGTATGGTGGTACACTGGACCATGACAACACAGTGGGTATGGTGGTACACTGGACCATGACAACACAGTGGGTATGGTGGTACACTGGACCATGACAACACAGTGGGCATGGTGGTACACTGGACCATGACAACACAGTGGGTATGGTGGTACACTGGACCATGACAACACAGTGGGTATGGTGGTACACTGGACCATGACAACACAGTGGGTATGGTGGTACACTGGACCATGACAACACAGTGGGTATGGTGGTACACTGGACCATGACAACACAGTGGGTATGGTGGTACACTGAACCATGACAACACAGTGGGTATGGTGGTACACTGAACCATGACAACACAGTGGGTATGGTGGTACACTGGACCATTATAACACAGTGGGTATGGTGGTACACTGGACCATGACAACACAGTGTGTATGGTGGTACACTGAACCATGACAACACAGTGGGTATGGTGGTACACTGGACCATTATAACACAGTGGGTATGGTGGTACACTGGACCATGACAACACAGTGGGTATGGTGGTACACTGGACCATGACAACACAGTGGGTATGGTGGTACACTGGACCATGACAACACAGTGGGTATGGTGGTACACTGGACAATGACAACACAGTGGGTATGGTGGTACACTGGACCATGACAACACAGTGGGTATGGTGGTACACTGGACCATGACAACACAGTGGGTATGGTGGTACACTGGACAATGACAACACAGTGAGTATGGTGGTACACTGGACCATGACAACACAGTGGGTATGGTCGTACACTGGACCATGACAACACAGTGTGTATAGTGGTACACTGGACCATGACAACACAGTGGGTATGGTGGTACACTTGACCATGACAACACAGTGGGTATGGTGGTACACTGGACCATGACAACACAGTGGGTATGGTCGTACACTGGACCATGACAACACAGTGTGTATAGTGGTACACTGGACCATGACAACACAGTGGGTATGGTGGTACACTGGACCATGACAACACAGTGGGTATGGTGGTACACTGGACCATGACAACACAGTAGGTATGGTGGTACACTGGACCATGACAACACAGTGGGTATGGTGGTACACTGGACAATGACAACACAGTGGGTATGGTGGTACACTGGACCATGACAACACAGTGGGTATGGTGGTACACTGAACCATGACAACACAGTGGGCATGGTGGTACACTGGACCATGACAACACAGTGGGTATGGTGGTACACTGGACCATGACAACACAGTGGGTATGGTGGTACACTGGACCATGACAACACAGTGGGCATGGTGGTACACTGGACCATGACAACACAGTGGGTATGGTGGTACACTGGACCATGACAACACAGTGGGTATGGTGGTACACTGGACCATGACAACACAGTGGGTATGGTGGTACACTGGACCATGACAACACAGTGGGTATGGTCGTACACTGGACCATGACAACACAGTGGGTATGGTGGTACACTGGACCATGACAACACAGTGGGTATGGTCAGTGTTCTCCCATTAATTTTTAATAGCATCCTGGTATTTTCAGTTTTCACAATAGCATCATTTGCTTTGAAATTATAGCATCACATTTCTTATGAAATATATAAAGGATGTTTTCAGAAAGCATCATATTTGAACCAGATAGCATCGCATTGCCAGGATGCTAAAAGGGCCTGGTGAGAACAATGGGTATGGTGGTACACTGGACCAAGACAATACAGTGGGTACGGTGGTAAAATATTATGTACTTTTTTTTAACCTGATACAGAGAAAACTGCAGAGGTCATTGAAAATTAAACCCACTATATTTTATAAAAATTCAATCAAAGACAGAAATGGCCGGATTTCTTTAAAAATTAACTAAGTCAGTTAATGGGAAGTAGGTGAGTCACAGACCTGAAATCAAATCCCACGTTATTTCAAGAGAATGTGATTAGTAGTTGCTGAGAAAACTGTTCTGAAAATTGTTTCCACTCATGCCCACCAGCCCGTCCAACATTCACCATAATATAACCAGGATTTTCACTGTGTGAAATCCAGTTAAAAATGGAGAAAAAAATTGACCAGTGAAGATAAAAGAAAGAAAATTTCACTGACCAGTGAAGATGAAAGAAAGAAACTTTCACTAGTCTTTCCTAAAGCCCAAGAAAACTTACACTAGTCTTTGCTAATGCCCTACGTCGTTCAAGTTTCTCTTCCAGCAACATACGCTGGCGTGATATTTCTTCATCATAGATCATCTCTAACTTTTCCTGAGTTTTCTTATGTTCATTTAACATCCAATTAACTTTCTCATGACTCAACAAACCAACCTCAGCAGCCTCAGTCAACATGCCTTGTTGTAACTCTTTCAGACCAACCCTTTTTCTAGCTGAGAACTCCTGTTCAGAAACATTTAAGCATACTTAATTATTGAATTTTAAACTGGAACAAAATTATTTAGCAGAATTAATGCAGTGATAAGAAACTATTTGTTTATCAACTTTTTTGACACATAAAGAAAAAAATGTCAAAGTTTTTTTTAAAACTATTTAATTCAAATTATCAAGAATTGTCAACAAAATATTTGGAACAAAAAGTTATAAACCATTATTTGTAACACTTTACACATTTATAGCACATGATACATACATAGATACACATCAACATTTTCAAATTAAATAAATAATTGACAATACTTCTGTAAGCTACATGTACACTTCTCAATACATGCATACTTTACTTTGATTTGAGCTTATATGGAAGCCATATCGCCTGCAGATAGAATGCCTCTCTAAAAATAATGAGTTGCAAGAAGAAAGTTACTCCCTCTGTTAAGTTTTAGATCATTTTTATTTAGATCATTATTTATTAAAGTGAACAGTTCCAGCACTTCAAAAGTTCATAACAATGAATGAGTTGAATTTAGTTGAAATTCCTTTAAACATGAATGTAGTAAGCACATATAAGAAGCCAACACATAATTAATTTTTTGTTGAAAATTACCCTTTTTTTAAATAACAGATATTTATGGGGGAAAATAGTTTTTTATAATGAACTTATGCAATTTGGCTTAATTCCTTCAAAACAATTACAGAAAAAGTGCAAAACGATACGACAACTTCTCAAATACATACTAATAATTCATATCGATAAAGGTTTTCAAGTATGATAAATTGCTCTAAATGGGTATGACTATGTTGCACCCTACTCTGGGTTTCTTTCAGTAGAAAATAAGATCTCATTTTTATCTTCCTCCGCAAAAAAGTTCTTTATCATTTAGTAGCTTGCAAGTTTTGTTTAAATCCAGTTTTGTAGTTTAGAACTAGATGGATCTAAAACTGCAACAATGATGCAGACTATACTGCAAGGTAATCCATATATATCAACTCTTATATGAAAGCAACACAATATATTATCAAAGCATCATGCAATTCTTGTAAACTGTATGAAACAATACAATGTTACTGCAATACTTCATAAAACTATTTTTTTAAATAAAGAATTACATCTTAACCTTAAAATCATTTTATGAACAGCTTTCTAAATGCTAAATACCGGGTATATGTTCACATAATTACAATTAACTGTTCAGAGCTAATTTTAGAAAGGAAACAATGGATGATCTCCCTTTTCTTTTTTATGTTATAAATTATAACTTTTATAATTGTTATAAACAGATTGGATTAAAAATAGGGCTGATGAAAATGTAATTATTCATTTTTAATAAAAATTCTCACTAAAAAGCTGGTTTATTGCAGTTTACAGTAGACTATCACATTACTATCAATCTACAATGAAAATAAAGGACACCAGTTTTCAGTTGTAAGTAAAAATGTGAATAAATTGATTTAAAAGTAACATTTACCACAAAATTTAATTTCAACAAACAAAGGGAAATTTTTTATGTAATATCAATAATAAAAAAACAATTTCATTTTGTACGCATTATCAAAGTTTATTGGTTCTTTAAAACTGTAAACTGGCACACTATAAAAATTACAGCAAATAATTACCACTTCCTTAACACTCATAAAAAGTACAAAACATAAAAAAAAATCAGTTTTGGCATAACAATGTATTTACCACAACATATGGTAGACAGAAAGTCCTGTTTGTACAACAAAACACATGCATTTAAACTTTCTCTCCAGGTTATAAGTATTTGACCTATACTATTTTTGATACCAAAATGGCTCAAGCCCAACAATGATCAATAGGTGGGTTTTTTCTCAACCACATCAAACACCTTATATAATTATTTAAATTCAAAAGGTATGTAGCTACCTGAAGGCATGGCAGCATGTCACACCACATTGTTATGCAGAAAAAAAAGGCAGCGGAGAAGGTGTGCCAGTTGAAAAAGAAAATTAGGGGTAGTACCCTCCCTAAAAATTTATTCATAATTGCAGCAATTACAAAGCCATCTATTATTTTGAATCTGTCCCTTTGATGTGTACTGCTGATAAACAACGTACTGACCTACCTACTGAAATAATACAATTTGTATCTGTATCAAAAACTAAATGTCCATTAAAAAATATTTATTAAAATAAATTTGTTTGCTGATACTGTTAACGATGCCTGTGACAACAGCAACAGCAGACAGAAGTTTGTGTGTACTGAGAAGAGTAAAAACCTGTTAGGTCCACAATCATTAGAGACACCCTTTCTGGCTTATGTCATGTCTACAAATATTGGAATAAAATTAATGTTGAACACAAAATCATTGTTTGGGATATTTGTTTTCTGACTAAGATGCAGACCTAATTTTTTTTATCATTTTGATCATGTGATATTTGGATTCTTTCAGTTAAAATTACAGCTGAACTTATTCCAGTAAGTCTTGTGAGATTAGATTTCAATGATCATATGATGTGCTGAATGTACTTAAGTAAAATAGGGGCCTTGGTAGCCGAATGGTTAATGTAGTTAGTGTACTACCACCCATAATAACCAACTCACATACTACAGTAATAGAACTGGGAGGTTTGGAGTGTCATAAAACCTGGTTTAACCCACCATTTCTTTTGAAATGCATTTACCAAGACAGGACCATTTCAATAGTTACTATATTTTTGGTTCTTGGTTCTGGAGTTGCCTGTTTCTCAGACTTCGAATTGTGGATTGTCTTTTTTGACAGTTTCATCGGTGTTTGGTATTTTGTTATTACACATGTACCTTCACTGATAACCTGCCGGTTAACACTGAGGCTGTGGGTTCGATTATCACTACATGCAGGGTGTACTTAACTCTAACCATAATTGAAGAAGCCTTGAATCAAGTAACATAGTTAGCCTGGTAAATAATAAATTTAATCTTACCTTGAAAGCTAAGTAGCATTTAATTCACCATTACTGTTTTGTAAATTGCTATAATCCCTTTATTAAATAGACTGTACGTATTCCAAAACGTTAACATTCAAATGACCTAGTTATCTGTATTTATTGTATTGTACTATAAGAATCCTAAAAAAATTATAGCTCTCTGATGTGAAAGATCTATAGTTTGGTAGGATTGGATAGTCAGGGTAAGCTAGCCCTTTTGCTGAAACTTTTCAGGATAGAAGTTTGTTAGGTTCTTTACAAACTGTCCCTCAATTTGTACTGAAGGAAATTCAAACATGGTACACATGATGAATCCTTATTTCTGATCAACTGAAATTTAAAATCTTTTTTTTCCAACACAGCAAGGCCTAATGAACTGTAAATTTACAGAATAATAGTATGTGGTCTTTTACAAAGTTTTTTTAGTAACAATAAACTGACAAGAAACAACATGTTAAAGACTATAACTCAGAATGCTTTAAAACACATTCTGTATCAATACCTGACTACTATTGGTACTTACATGTATAAAACGTGTATTAGATTTCCCCAAAAAATTAACTGAAATGAACAACTTTGAACAGAACATTTACCTTTCTGAGATTTTCAGTCTCTTCATCCTGCTCTAGCTTGAGTTTGTAAGTCTCTTCTGTTTGTTCTGCCTGATGTTGTTTGTCCATCAGTTTCAATAATTGGTCCCTTTCCTAGATAAAGTAAATATATAAGAACCTAAGAATACTAAAGATGAAAAAAAAAATGTCTTTTGCATAAATTTGATTCAATTTTGTTCACTTGAATAAAATGTTTGGTTTTGTGTGCAAGTAGTAAGTTATAAAAACATAAAAATAAGTTTTTAAATGTGTAAAAATAAATGAAATAAAATTAATTTAAAGTTGAAATAACAGGAAAGGTTTTCATTGGGGTTACAATTAATATGTGTGAATATGACATAAAGCCAAACAAACATAAATGCTAACTAGATAAGGATTAGTTTTTAACTTTAGTAGTGTAGTAAATGGTACACAAATATAGTGTCTTTATGTCTATTTTCCTTTATATTCTGATTCCAGTCCATAGTATTTTTAAATTGTGTTTCAAAATGACATGTAAATCTATCATTAATTATAGAGGTTTCATGTAGGCATGTAACAGATCCCAAGAAGCCACTTGAAGTCTATAGGTGGCTGGCTGTAAGGAAGGATTTTAAACTGTATCAATTGTACATTTCTTTCTTCTGCCAATCAACATTTTTATGATCATTTGTCCATTACGTTTTCTTCTTATTATGATCCATCCAATTTCCTAATTAATAATCTATCCAATTTTTTTATCACAAGTCCATCCCATTTCCTAATCATAGGTCTATCCTATTTACTAATCATTGGTCTGTCCAACTTAATTCAATATCTTGATAATTTGTCCATGCCATTTCCTGATTATATGTCTATCATATTTCCTGATCATTATAGGCCATCACATTTCATAATCATAAGTACATCTCATTTCTTGATCAATGGTCCATCTCATTTCCTGATCAATGGTCCATCTCATTTCCTGTTAAAAAGTCCATCTCATTACCTGATCAATGGTCCATCTCCTTTACTGATCATTGGTCCATCTCATATCCTAATCAATAATCCATCTTATTTCCTAATCAATAGTCAATCTCATTTACTGATCAATTTTCCATTTCCTTGTGTTTGAATGATTTAGTGTGTCCCCTTCCTTAATAAAGCAGAAATATTGCTAATTTTGACATAAAGCATTAACCAAGATAGCATATTACTTCAAGATAAAATTGTGCAACATTATATAGTTCAGTTAAATGAGATAACAATATTCATGAAACAAAGAACCTCTCACCTTGTCACCAAGATCTGCCATTTCACTGACAAGTTTCTTTCTTTCTTCCTTCTGTTTTTGAAGCAGATTGGACATTCTGGTCTGAAATCACAAAAAATGTATTCATTTAGATTTCTTAAAACACACATAATAGTAATTCATACTTGACAATTTCTGTTATTTTGAAGTCTGAAGTCACTTAAAATTTCATTATTTTATAATTATTTACTTAAAGTACAATATTCTGGCTTTAAAACATAATATATATATTATATATATATATATACACAAGTCTAAAAGATTATGCAACGATACAAATGATGGTGTTTCTTGTTAAAATTTAAACAAAGACTGACCAACAAATGGCCTTAGTCATTGAATGTCAATAGAAATACATGACGTAAACAAGTCATAACATATTTATCTTAAACTTTCTCACTCCAACTTAACCCAAAAATAGGTACTTCCAAGTCCGCCACCCGCGGACCTGCTGTGCTGTTATTTGGCTTTGCTCAAATATTCCAACAAGATGTAATCAAATTAACCAAGGTGACAAATTCATTACGCCAGACACGCGTTTCGTCTACTTAAGACTCATCAGTGGCATTTAACTCTAAATGCTCAAAGTATTTTTTTTTCATTTGGCGATGGAATAATATAAGTCCACTGGGATCATGTAAATACACAATACAGGTAGTTCAAAATATTATATAAAAAGTCTAAAGAATTTACCAACCAGTAAGCTTATTAAGTATCTGATCGACAAACATGACGATACAGCATAAACAAAAAATAATATACAAGTCTAGAAGATTATGCAACAATACAAATGATGGTGTTTCTTGTCACAAATTTAGATAAAGACTGACCAATGAATGGCCTTAGTCATTGAATGTCAATAGAAATAAATGACATAAACAAGTCATAACATATTGATCTTAAACTTTCTCACTCCAACTTAACCAAAAATAGTTGCTTCCTAGTCCGCCACCTGCTGTTACTTGGCTTTGCTCAAATAAACTATTCCAACAAAATGTAATCAAAATAACCTAAATATACATATGTTTCATTGTATAATCAGATGTTCAATTTGAAAATTGTAAATTGTAGAAGAAAGTAAGAACCTTATTCTTTGCACCCAGTTTTTTGAACAATTTCTTCACTTCACGTTTGTATTCATCATCCAAGTTTTTATCCAAATTTGTTCTTTTCTTCCTGAAGTTGTTGACCACCTGTTGTTGGTTTGCTGTGGAGATATCTTTGTTCTGATGGAGACCATCCAATAGAAGTATTGTACCTTGTACTGCTGCATCATTTCTTTCTCTTTCAATATCAGTATCCACATTTATTGATGAAACAATATCTAAACTATATAAGAAAAAATACACAACTTAAACAGTCAGAGTTAATTATAGTCAAAATACAATGACCTGTCAGGTATTTTTTTTCCTATTGGTCAACCAATTCTTATTACAGATAACAGCTGTTTAAAAAACTGCTTCAATCTGTTTTCTTTAAAGCTCTTCATTTAAATTGCCGCTACTCATGTGTGACTCAGGTAACTTTAACTTCTAACTAAGTGCATTCAACCATATGGCAATCTCTCCAGTAAAAGTTACCTGAGTCATGCATTAATAGCTGCAATTTATTTTCCAGTTCATTCTGAGTAAGAGCTTTAACGAAAAAAGATTGAAGCAGTTTTCTAAACAGCTGTTATCTACTTTTGAAATTGATTGAGCAATAGTTAGAAAATACCTGACAGGTCATTGTATTTTGACTATAATAATTTTTTTTTGATAAATAAGAAATAACTTCTTTGAATATTAATAACAAATGCTTGAATTATGAACAATAAAATAATAATAATTGAAGAAAGCACTATTAAAGTGAAAATGCATAGTGAAATCCAATACACCAATCTGAATCATATATGTATGTATGTATGTATATATGTGAAATCAATACACCAGTCTGAATCATATATATATAGATGTGAAATCCAATACACCAATCTGAATCATATATGTATGTATGTGAAATCCAATACACCAATCTGAGTCATGTATGTATGTATGTATGTGAAATCCAATACACCAATCTGAATCATATATGCATGTATGTGAAATCCAATACACCAATCTGAATCATATATGTATGTATGTGAAATCCAATACACCAATCTGAGTCATATATGTATGTATGTGAAAGCCAATACACTAATCTGAGTCATATATGTATGTATGTGAAAGCCAATACACCAATCTGAATGATATATGCATGTATGTGAAATCCAATACACCAATCTGAATCATATATGTATGTATGTGAAATCCAATACACCAATCTGAATCATATATGTATGTATGTGAAATCCAATACACCAATCCGAATCATATATGTATGTATGTGAAATCCAATACACCAATCTGAATCATATATGTATGTATGTGAAATCCAATACACCAATCTGAATCATATATGCATGTATGTGAAATCCAATACACCAATCTGAATCATATATGTATGTATGTGAAATCCAATACACCAATCTGAGTCATATATGTATGTATGTGAAAGCCAATACACTAATCTGAGTCATATATGTATGTATGTGAAAGCCAATACACCAATCTGAATGATATATGCATGTATGTGAAATCCAATACACCAATCTGAATCATATATGTATGTATGTGAAATCCAATACACCAATCTGAATCATATATGTATGTATGTGAAATCCAATACACCAATCCGAATCATATATGTATGTATGTGAAATCCAATACACCAATCTGAATCATATATGTATGTATGTGAAATCCAATACACCAATCTGAATCATATATGTATGTATGTGAAATCCAATACACCAATCTGAATCATACATGTATGTATGCTGTCTATTTGTCTGGAATATTTCTACATCTCACATGATACTCAATGCACAACATGTTAGAAATAAAACAAAGATTTCTATATGTGTAGCATGTGTCAAAAACTGTACATATATGTAAATGTATACATTATGTTATGATAATGATAAATAATGTCAAAAAGTTTGTTTTGTTTTATGGTGTTTAACGCCACTTTCAGCAATTTTTCAGCTATATCATGGCGTCCAGTTTTTATTGGGGGAGGAAGCCGGAGTACTCGGAGAAAACCCATGACCTGCGGTAGGAAAAATGGAAATCCTTGTCAATTAAGATTGGAGTCGAGTACACCCTGCCTGCAGTGAGAATCGAACCCGCAATCTCAGTGTTGACAGACCACGTGATCAATAGTAGACAAACTACCTTGACCACTCGGCCAACGAGGCCCATGTCAAAAAGTAAAATGTTGATTGTGTACAAAACTTTAAAACGCAAGACAGATGATGTTTACCTTGACTTCCCCTTGTTTTGTGCCAAATTAGTTTTATCATTTAACACTGAATAAACAAAGTATTTATCCTAAACAGAACTAAATAATTCTATTCTTAAACTTCTTGCTATGTGTAAACAGGATACCAGACAGGTCTATTTAACCTTTTTACATGTTATTTTTTTCCTCTATCATATGTACAATGATTTTACCTGTCTATTTCTCTGTATCTCTTCAGTCTGTCCTTTTCAGAGAGTATTCCAACAATACTGTCATCAGCAGCTGTGTTGCTAGATAAAGGAACAGAGTAAACATATTTTAATTTTTTTATTTTAATTCTATTTTCTCTTTCTATTAAGCAACCTAGTTTAGACTACAGGTTATAATAAGTGGTGGAAGTGACCAACATACACCACCCTCCCTAGAGTGACCAACCTACAATCTCCCTCTCTGGAGTGACCATCCTACAACCACCCTCTCTGGAAGTACCATCCTACAACCACCCTCCCGAGAGTGACCAACCTGCAACCACCCTCCCTAGAGTGACCATCATACAGCCACCCTCCCTGGAATGACCATCCTACAACCACCCTCCCTAGAGTGACCAACCTGCAATCACCCTCCCTAGAGTGACATTCCTACAACCACCCTTCCTGGAATGACCATCCTACAACCACCCTACCTAGAGTGACCAACCTACAACCACCCTCCCTAGAATGACCAACCTGCAACCACCCTCCCCAGAGTGACCAACCTACAACCACCCTCCCTAGAGTGACCAACCTACAACCACCCGCCCCAAAGTGACCAACCTACAACCACCCTCCCTGGAATGACCAACCCCTACAACCACTCTCCCTAGAGTGACCAACCTACAACCACCCTCCATGGAGTGACTACCCTACACCACCCTCCCTGGAGTGACCAACCTACACCACACTCCCAACCTGTTTTTACAGTGCAGTGCATGTAACACTTTTTTTGCATATTTGAATTAGCTGTAAAAGGAATATTAAGTGAAATAAAACATGTATTTTTTATGATTATAATTCTCTGTTTGATTGTTTGAATTGTGTTTTAGGACACTATCAGATAATTTTTTGGCTATATCGTGGCATCCAGTTTCTATTCGAGTAGGAAGCCTGAGAACCTCCTCCATGGGGTAGGAAAACTGGCAATCCTTGTCAACTATTGATGTCAGTTATTTGTTTGTTTGAATAGTATTTTTAAAACCCCTTTTCAGCTATTTCATGGTGTCCACGGGTGTCCAGTTTTTAATGGGGAGAAACCCAGGAGTACCAGGCGAAAACCCTTGACCTTCAGCAGTAAAACTGGCAAAAATCTTTGTCAATTAAGATTGGAGTCTTAAAAGTCCTGTCCACAGTTAGACACAAACCAACAACCTCAGAGTTGACAGGCATGTGATCAATATTACACCAACTACCTTAACTACTCACCTAGGCCCCAGTTATTGTGTGTTTTGTTCAAAGGCACCACAACACAAATGGGTTTTTATAATTTGTAATACATGTACCATAATGTGACAATAATATTTTGTTTACATTTTATATGATATGAAATTTTCATTGAGTTAACATAAAAATGTATAATTAAGAATGATTAAATCAAACATACGAACAAGCATGATGGAAATAGCCACTATGCCACATGATGTATTTAATAACACTTTACATTATTGTTTTTCAATAATGTGTTTGCAATAATGTGCAAACTGATATGAACTATTCACAATTCATTTTGAATAATGCAAAACTAAGATACAAAACTAAGCTGTTTTTATTCCCATGTGGTTACTCTTTTATTAAAGATGTTAACATATATTACTGTATTTCATAGATTCCAAAGATCAGACAAAAATGTTTGATCACAACCTACTTGCTGATGTGTATTGTATCCAAAATCCCTGTATAATTACTACAGACATGAAAGGCATTAATAGATTTGTAACATATTTTATCATGTACCTATAATCAAGAATGGTGTTCCCAGATTTCTTTATGGCATCTGCAGCATTTATAATAATGTTCTTTCCTTTCTCCATCATCACTTGGTCCTAAAAAGAAAATATAACAAGATTTTTCTCAAATGGTATTATATAATACATTATAATTAATGAAACCATCTGGATCTTAATAACTATCAAAATCACAAAAGTCTGAAATGATTGGGCTAAAAATCCTACAATTTGTTGGAAGAAGATTTTGGGTCTGTGTAAAAAAATGTAAGACGAGTTGATTAAACAAAATAGGTATACTGTCTTCTGCAAATGTTCTGAAAAATGACTAAGTTCCCATGTCTGAGAAATTAGAAAAAAATCCTAGAACAATTTCACAATAGCAGGTGCATTCACAATAGCAGGTGCACAACTTAAATAAATGTGTAATCTTTCTGTAAAGTTTCATAGATCGGGTATGAAAACTGTAGGAGGAGTTGATTACACAAAATAGGTACCTTCTTATGCAAAAGTTCTGAAAAATGACTAAGTTCTCAAGTCTGGAAAAGTAGAAAAAAATCCTGGAACAATTCCATAATAGTAGGTGCACAACTTCAATACATGTGCAATCTTCCTGTGAAGTTTCAGAAATCTGGGTTTAAAACTGTAGGAAGAATTAATTACACAAAATAGACGCCTATATTTCCCACCAGCCTGCCCATCCGACATCACTATACTGTAAACCAGTTTACCTAGCCAATATTCCGACTAAAAAGTGGCAATCTAACTAATGCATACAAGCTTCAAACATTTATCTGATCTATATTTCTGTCTTAGAGATCTACCTTAGCAATATACGTGAAGCATAACCAAATTTACAATGAAATGTTAAATAAATTAAGTGCAAATCGTGTATGTATTTCCAAAGTAGTTACCTCTATGCCAACAACAGTTTTACTTCTCCTTGTAATGAGGCAGATATACAGTATAGCAAACAAGGCAACTAAGATGACCCCCAGTAACAAAGCCATGAAAAAGGTCAAGGCTGTATATCCATGCTGGTAAAACAACTGGAAATAAAATGATTTTTTTATCAGTGAAAAAATTTTGACATTATAAATTGTGTGACTACAGTTTGAATATCACTTATCATTATTGACACTAGACATGTACATGTACATACAAGAATCAAGTTAAACAAAACTATTACATAAAAAGACACATGATTTTAATTGTCTTGTTAGGGGTCTTCCATAATTGTCAACCATTTTCATAAGTGTGCAAACCATACACTTGAGGGAGGGGTTAAAAATTAAAAATTTTGACATTTTTGCATACACTTTTTTTTATCTTAAGTTTTGAAGCTTCATCCCTTTCTTATTGCTGATATTAATAGCCTAAGCAATACATTTAGCTATCATGTTGATAGGCAGATCCCTGGAGATCTTCAAAATTCACTTGAAACACAATAAAAAAAAACCTTTCTCTCCTTTGATATCTTATGGATTACATGAGTAAGAAAAAATATTGAGGGGATTAAGAATGCTTATTATTAAAAATTAAATGTCATCTTACAAAGTTTATTATTGACATCAAATTGTCACAATAATCCCTTGCTTTCACTTGACTTCCATTACACATTATAGAGATACATGTATGTATTTTCATCAGTATCAGTTTATTAATTTGTTTTTAGCAAAATAAATCAATGACTAATTGATTTTTCCCTGTCAGACTTAAAGTTCCCCTTTGAAAAACTGAAGATAATATTAGCTATTATATTTTTTAAATGGGACAGTTCATCAAAAAAAAAACTGAATACCCTGACCAACTCATACATATGAAATGTTTCATTTAGTCTGCTATTAAAACCTTCCTATTTTTAAACTGACCAGCAGACAAGAATGATTAAGTGTTCCAAAGATTACAATAAAAAATACATATACAGTGTTTATGACTTTTTTTATATACAGTTTTGCTGCATGTATTCATGTCTTGAATAGAGCTGAAATATTGTTTGCTGAACGTAAAACAATCAATTCATACATAAAAGCAATCAAGCCAGTATTTTTACCTTTTTTAACTTTTCACACGAGATTGTTTAATACTAAAACTTCACAGGACATGTGTCTCATTATTTCAAACATCCCTATGTATATGTACATGTATATAACAACTTTGCTCAATTCAGACTGTACTAGTAGATAGTGTGTATAACACTTGACAGTAATACAATTTTTCTAAAGATAATACATACAAGTCCTCCTTTGATTACCTTATTTAACTTTGACTAAATTAGCAAACATATTTACCGGTAATCAATAATTGTTGGCAGTGTCTAGTATAGTTAAGTATATACAAAACAATTTATTTATTATTTATTTCTATCAATGATACTGTTACATCACAAGAATTGATAAAAAAAACTCAATATAAGCATTGTAAAAATCATTTATACATGTAACTTTTAATCTAATAATTCTGAATAATACATGTACTTACATTAATAATTTCATTATCTATTCTTAGTACACAGACTGAGATGTTTACAGGTCCTACTTTCCGGTAAGTACTACCCTGTATAAGATACAATGTATCATCATTTACCATACTACCCTGTATAAGACATACTACCCTGTATAAGATACAATGTATCGTCGTTTACCATACTACCCTGTATAAGATACAATGTATCTATCATCATTTACCATACTACCCTGTATAAGATACAATGTATCATCTTTTACAATACTACCCTGTATAAGATACAATGTATCATCATTTACCATACTACCCTCTATAAGATACAATGTATCATCATTTACCATACTACCTGTATAAGATACAATGTATCATCATTTACCATACTACTCTGTATAAGATACAATTATAATCATTTCATACTACCCTGTATAAGATACAATGCATCATCATTTACCATACTACCCTGTATAAGATACAATTAATCATCATTCACCATACTACCCTGTATAAGATACAATGTATCATCGTTTACCATACTACCCTGTATAAGTTACAATTAATCTTCGTTTACCATACTACCCTGTATAAGATACAATGTATCATAGTTTACCATACTACCCTGTATAAGATACAATGTATCATCATTTACCATACTACCCTGTATAAGATACAATTATAATCATTTCATTCTACCCTGTATAAGATACAATGTATCATAGTTTACCATACTACCCTGTATAAGATACAATGCATCATCATTTACCATACTACCCTGTATAAGATACAATGCATCATCATTTACCATACTACCCTGTATAAGATACAATGTATCTACCATTATTTACCATACTACCCTGTATAAGATACAATGTATCATCATTTACCATTCTACCCTGTATAAGATATTATGTATCATCATTTACCATTCTACCCTGTATAAGATATTATGTATCATCATTTACCATACTACCCTGTATAAGATACAATTTATCATCATTTACCCTATTACCCTGTATAAGATACAATGTATCATCATTTACCATACTACCCTGTATAAGATACAATGTATCATCATTTACCATAATACCCTGCATAAGATACAATGTATCTTCATTTACCATTCTACCCTGTATAAGATATTATGTATCATCATTTACCATACTACCCTGTATAAGATACAATTTATCATCATTTACCATACTACCTGTATAAGATACAATGTATCATCGTTTACCATACTACCCTGTATAAGATACAATGTATCTATCATCATTTACCATACTACCTGTATAAGATACAATGTATCATCGTTTACCATACTACCCTGTATAAGATACAATGTATCATCATTTACCATACTACCCTGTATAAGATACAATTTATCATCATTTACCCTATTACCCTGTATAAGATACAATGTATCATCATTTACCATACTACCCTGTATAAGATACAATGTATCATCATTTACCATACTACCCTGTATAAGATACAATGTATCATCATTTACCATAATACCCTGCATAAGATACAATGTATCTTCATTTACCATACTACCTGTATAAGATATTATGTATCATCATTTACCATACTACCTGTATAAGATATTATGTATCATCATTTACCATACTACCTGTATAAGATACAATGTATCATCGTTTACCATAATACCCTGTATAAGATATTATGTATCATCATTTACCATACTACCCTGTTTAAGATACAATGTATCATCATTTACCATAATACCCTCTATAAAATACAATGTATCATCATTTACCATACTATCCTGTATAAGATACAATTATAATCATTTCATACTACCCTGTATAAGATACAATGCATCATCGTTTACCATACTACCCTGTATAAGATACAATGTATCTATCATCATTTACCATACTACCCTGTATAAGATATAATGTATCATCATTTACCATACTACCCTGTATAAGATACAATGTATCATCATTTACCATAATACCCTCTATAAAATACAATGTATCATCATTTACCATACTACCCTGTATAAGATACAATGTATCATCGTTTACCATAATACCCTGTATAAGATACAATGTATCATCATTTACCATACTACCATGTATAAGATACAATGCATCATCATTAACCATACTACCCTGTATAAGATACAATGTATCATCGTTTACCATAATACCCTGTATAAGATACAATGTATATATCATCATTTACCATACTACCCTGTATATGATACAATGTATCTATCATCATTTACCATACTACCCTTTATAAGATACAATGTATCATCATTTACCATACTACCCTGTATAAGATACAATGTATCATCATTTACCATAGGGGCCTCGGTGGCCAAGTGGTCAAGGTAGTTCGTTCACTATTGATCCTGTGGTCTGTCAACACTGAGATTGCAGGTTCGATTCTCACTGCAGGCAGGGTGTAATCGACTCCAATCTTAATTGACAAGGATTGCCAGTTTTCCTACCGCAGGTTGGAAGTTCTCTCCTGGTAATCCGGCTTCCTCCCCCAATAAAAACTGGACCCATGAAATAGCTGAAAAATTGCTGAAAGTGATGTTAAAACACCATTCAAACAAACAAACAAAATCATTTACCATACTACACTGTATAAGATACATTTCATCTAGGCCTTGGTCTTGACAGGTTAAAAAATGTCAACTGGACACTTTATTGTCAAGTGCTAAGTTCTTTGCTTCTGTCCATGTACCTCTTTTTCTCTGCCAGTTAAAAGTAATATACAACTTCACTTAAACACAATTTTACTTACATCAAATGCATCAAAATACAGGTAACTATAATAATATGAATTTCCTTGATCTAAATCAGTCCCATCTTTTCCATTTGGTCTTACAATAAATGTTAAAGGAAATCTTTGATTGGCTGAAAATAATATTTAACAGATATCAAACTGAGAACATGGATAATAAATATGATTAGACCATACTAACTGTTTAGAATACAAGTGCAATTTTTAGGGGACAAAATGCAAGAATGTTTTAGATTCTCCTTTTACAACGATTAGTTTCATGATTGTTGCTGATTAAACACAAACAAGATGTTACAGTAATGTCTTCAACTTCAATATCATCACAAATGAACAGGTACAACATATTTTATTCATTCCATAGTACTAAAGGCCCCAAATAAACAAAATGATTTTTTTATAATGAAATTAGACAGTTTCAGATAATGAAATCAAAGGTACATGTATGGATATTGGGTACTTTTACATTAGTTCCAAACTATAAGATTTTTAGTTAACAAAATTAAGATTTTTTCAAATAGTTATAACTGATTAACATACTTCTGTCATATAAAAAATAAAAACGAATTAGTTGTGTGATAATGACTCTGTACATGCCTATCATGTGACACTGCTATGTCACAATAATTTGAATTTAATGCCACATTCATTTTTTATTATGGTATCCAGTTTTTATTCATGGGGGTGGGAGAGGAACAAGATTTCCAAGTCGAAAAACCCTGATATTCATCAAGAAAATTGCAATCAGTGTTGATTAGGGTTAGAAATCCAGTACACCCAGTCCTCAACCTCAGAGTGGACAGACAGTAAATGTCTACCAGTACACCCAGTCCTCAACCTCAGAGTGGACAGATAGTAAATGTCTACCAGTACACCCAGTCCTCAACCTCAGAGTGGACAGACAGTAAATGTCTAAGTACCATAACCCCTCGGCCAATGATAATGTTCCACAATCTGAAGATCAATTTGCTCCAAAATTATACCTGTTATATTGCAAGTAATAATGCAATAGTTATTACACTTTCACTATGACAAGCACATTATTATTGTTAGATTTTGTCTCCTACTTAATACATTTTACCTAAATACTTGTATTTATCCATTTATTATTTCTAAAAAAAATGTTGTTTTCTGCTTTCTGCATTTTTCATTTGTTTTTTTATTCAAAACAAAAATTGAACAAATAGCAAAAAGGTTAGATGCGTTTTTGAAAGAAATGCAAACTTGGACAGTTTGAACCTAGTCATATAGTTTTACTTTATTTGGCAATATTGTATAATGCATGTCGTTTTTTCTGTCTTGAGTATGCATAGAACATTTACAAAACTCTGTAGTTATACTGTATGTGCCATTACACTAAAACAACATCACAGCCACCATTAAACTGTAGTCATTATACAATTACCTGTTATGTTACCAAAGGTGTATCTAAATATCTGTTCTCCACTTATATGAGTTATTGAACCGGATGAGTTCGCAATAGTCCCATAGTCTACCTTAAGTCCAGCTGACAAATCTTCATTAAAATATACATTATTTATCTGTGTAGTTGAGTTGTTGGCCACCCAAACCTTGAACTGAAGTTGTTGTGTTTGACCAGAGGAAATAGTGGAATCATACATCTAAAAATAAATATATTTGTATACTACAATATTTTCCTTTAATGTTATTTATTTTATTATCTTTATAAATGTATATTTTAAAACATAAATATTAGAAACATATGTTTAAACATTCTTTTTTTAAGGTTTATTTACATGTTAAATTCCTATTTATTACTATAAATTGGTGTGCCTTGATAATGATTATATCTTTTGTCACCATGTACTGATACTTTTTAAAAATAAAGATTGTGTGTCTATGGTTCTGCAAGGATGTACTAGTATGAGTATGCAACCCATTATTGCTCAGCTAAGTCCCTATCTGCCAATTTTTTTTTGTCACATTCACCATAAATTTAAGAGATACAAAAATCTAGAAAAAAAGTTATCTTTTAGAAATTGTTTAATTTATGGCCAAGGACAATAATTTCACCAAAAAACATAGGAACAGATCAACATTCAACATAACTCTTGATGGTGGCAACCCAACTATCAGTTCAATATCTGAAACTATTTAAAAAAGAAAGTCTAGAAACTGTTATTTTTATAACTTTTCTTAATCTTAGGGCCAAAATTTTGTCAAAAAACATTAAACAAGAAAAATAACTAAACTTGATTTGTAACTGATATTTGTTGACTAGCATTCCAAGTAAAAAGTCTCAAAAACATGTGTGTGATGGACAGACTGACTAACAAGTAATTTTCAAATGCAAATGATCAAACACTGCAACTGATGATTATCAACACTTAATGCCATTGATCCCCAAACTCATCACCTCATATGATCCCAACCATTTGTGATCCCATAGTTCAAATGATTCAGCCATTTATCACCACCAACACCCAACATAAACGTGAGATGATCCAACCTGTATACTGATCCACAACCTCAATTGATCCTAGACATAAAACTATTTAACATGTAATAACCCCCCAACACGTTATGATCCCCAACTTCAAATTATTCCCAAATGTCCATTGATCAAACTTTTAATAACCACCAACACCTAATGATTCCTAACCCTTGAAGATCACCAACCACCAAATGATTTTGATAACCAAGCACTAAAGATCACCAACCTTATTTGATCATCAAACTTAAATGATCAACAGTCTAACCAATAATGTGTAAGGCCACGATTGTTTTTTGTCTCTTCGGCTGTATTACATTTGATGCTGTTGATTTTACTAGAAAATTTATTTTCATTTTTAAATAAAACAACACTTTGTTCCCCATAAAAAATATGTCCAGGGCAGCATTCTGTCAAAACTGCACCATTACTTTCGTTGCATATAAGAACAAACCCTAGACCAGAAGTTGATATGGTCTACATCTTCTAGTTCTTTAACTTTCAGTTTCAGTCCGAGACTAGTGCATGTCCTTTATTGACTCTCAACATTTTATATTCAATTGAAACCAAATCTTTATCGTTATGTTTATGACATATTTCGTTTTCCAAAAATATCCAATTTATTCTGGTATCATGTACGATTGTAAAGTACTACTTTAGTGTACAACATCTTGACTGCTTCCTGCAGTCTTAATAAAATTAGCCCATGTTTAATCTATGTTGTGTCCAAACGCAAGGTAAATAGTAAACATGCATGTCAATTTTAAGTAGACCATATGTGGTTTCTGGTGGTCCTACACCTTAAGATCGCCTTCAGTCTGCGACGTTATCCACTAGCCCGATGCCCCAGACTAGTAATTTTCAGCTCAGACTAGTAAATTTTATTTATCGCTAGCCCAACGGGACTAGTAAAAAATATAACTTCCCTTTTATGTTATTTGAAATTTAAACATATTTGGAGTTCAAATTGAGTTCAAAGTATTACAAAAAAGATCGTGTACGAAGTCTGAACTAATTATACATTTATCCCAAGGAGATAAACAGAAGGAAACGAAAACCAGTCGCTAGTTCCGGTACTTCGATCTGTCTGATAACCAGTAAAAAGTGGTCCAACACGGACACAATAATGAAGGCAATTGTGTATAAAACGAAAAGACTATCATGTTTCCCCCAATTAATTATATATCTTGAATGGTATAAAAATGTTTTAGTTTAATTCACAGAATCAATAAAGTTATTAAAATAGATTTATGTCATTGAGTTATCTTCACAACACCGTGTTGGTACACTTCGATCTTTTTGGTAATTAGAAAGACCGGAGACCAGTCACCATGTGTCAACAAACATAAAAACGTAAATTTTTTGCTAATGTAAAATCCTTAAAATTAGCTAAAAAAAGTTTCCAACCAGCTAAAACCCTTTCAGGTATGCTCAGAATGGAGAATGGAGGATTTTGCATCAAGATTTCAAAATTTTTATGGGGGGGCATGCTCCCAGACCCCCCTAGCAGGTTCGGGTCGCTTCGCGACCCTCAACCTGTGTCGGACTAGTGGAAAATTTTGAGGACTAGTAAATTTAAATTTTTACTAGTCCATAGGACTAGTACCCTCAAAAGTTTTTGGTGCAGACTGCGCCTTAAGATTTTATTACTTACCTATTGCATTATAATCCCAAGAATGTTCATATTTTCTAAAACCTTAATTTCACATCAAATCAAAACTACCCAGCAATAAACTAATGGTCTTAATTATAAAACAAAAAATAAAATATTGTTTTACTTAAATCTGTGCATAAATAAATCATAGTCTTTTGCACATAGAAAATTCTAACATGTAACTATAAAATAAATATATACATGTATATAAGAGGGTGCTAGTATATATGACTTCTAGGAATCAACAAACCTGTACAACTTTTTCAATATAAATTGGAGTACAGCTGTATGTTGCTGTGTCATTCAACTTCATTATTTCCACAATCTGTCCATTAGATGTTACTAAATACTGGAGCACATAATCAGTAGTTGAACGTTTTGATGGAACTAACGATCCATTATTGACAAAATATGAATTCTAAAACATAACAAGTTTTGATTATAATTTTAATAAGAATGCAGTGTTCATTTTAGTCATTAACCTATTTACATTTAAATTCCTAGTTAGCTTTTCTTTGTTTAAACTGTGTTGAACAAAAAAACATCAAAATGAACAAAAACAAAGGAAATACTACAATTAGTGTGACTTATATTGGTTCTATAACAAATGTAAACTATTGGTCTTTGTCAAAGTAATGATTACACAGCTAATATAAATGTAATTGAGAACAAATCAGACAGGTTACGTTTTGTTTTGTGAACATGCATTTATATGTAACCATACTGGCATATGGATCTAACAAATATGTGTACTCAAACTGAACCGTAATACATACAAATACCATGTTCTACTTAGTAAACTAATTATAAGTGATATACATCAATTGAGCAAAAAAAGTTGAGATAAAATGAACTTACAGCTTTACTAGTATGAATAGAAAGATGAAAAGATGAAAAATATATATGCCATATTTGTATAAATGTGTAATAATTCTTCAAATAATCTACTATATATACATGCAGAAAAGTTATGAAATGTAAAGAAAATATGCATAGAAAAGGCAAACTTTAACACAGTCTAATGAAACAGTTTACCAAATGAATGAAATAAAAACAAAATTATCTTTTAAATGAACATACCTTTAATTGAAATGTATGATTAGAATTAGATGTTGTTACATTTTCAGTCCATATTTCTGTCATGCCTCTTGTGAAGTACTGCTCTCCGAATGCCCATGAGACAATCCCAAGCAGAAGCACAATTTTGCAATATAAATTCATCCTGTTTCTCTATAACCATAAAAATTACTGTGATTTTTTACAATATAAAGGAACAAGCAGTCTAAATATGCAATGTATGTACCATAATCGTTTTGAAACACTTGTTGGCAAAATTGGAGATATTTTGTATGAATGTATAAAGCTCTTCTTTTTTTTGTAAGGTTGATAGAAATATATTGTTTTGCTACACATTTCAGAATTTATTCAATGTCATTGGAAATTGTAACATACAACATAAGCATTCATGTAAATTAAAAAAATATTTTACTTAGGTGAAGGTTTATTTTAATAAATAATAATAATTTTAAAGGGTACATAATGCTGTACCAATAATTGTAACAGGTAAACAATGTTGTATCAATAATTTTTACAGGTTAACAATGTTGTATCAATAATTTTAACAGGTAAACGATCCTGTACCAATAATTTTAACAGGTAAACAATGTTGTATCAATAAATTTTAAAAGGTAAACAATATCGTACCAATAATTTTAACAGGTACATAATGTTGTATCAATAATTTTAACAGGTAAACAATCTGGTATCAATAATTTTAATATGTACACAATGTTGTATCTATAATTTTAATATGTACACAATGTTGTATCTATAATTTTAACAGGTAAACAATGTTGTATCTATAATTTTAACAGGTAAACAATGTTGTATCTATAATTTTAACAGGTAAACAATGTTGTATCAATAATTTTAACAAGTAAACAATGTTGTACCAATAATTTAAACAGGTACATAATGCTGTATCAATAATTTTAACAGGTACATAATGCTGTACCAAAAGTGTACCAGTAACTTTAACAATTTGTTCTTTTAAATAATTTTTTTACAATATTATATTACAATTGAGTCTTAATTTGCTCTTTATTATAGTGTTTAGGATATTGTATGTCACAACTATAAACTAAGATTTTCTGACAAGTGGTATTTTTAAAGTGTGGTTTATGCATGAAGTTGGTTTTCTCTCAGAAGGTTTTAAAGTGGGGATGACATTTTGAGGGAACATGGACATTTCATGTAAGATTCTGGATACATATAGTGTTGGTCTTGAAAAATAAACATAAGGTTAAAGAGATATTTACATCTGTTTTTTTTAAATGTACTGAGAATAGGAATGTGAACAGGTATGGTTAGGGTTCAGTGCCAGTTTGCTGATTCCCAGATTGCCGGGTCCAATTTGCCAATATCCTGATCGATATAAGGTGTATACAAGAATGATTGTAGATTTATATATGCATTCTACGTCATATTAATGGGAAAGATGGGAAATTTTAATTCACATATGATTAATTTGCATAATTTTTCCTAAGCATCCATAATTGGCGGTAAAGTTTAGTGACTTAAATTAACACACATAATTCTCAATAAAATTCTTTCATACACCTTGTTGAATATTCTTGGTTGAATAATAAGGAATCGGCAAACTGGGAATCGCAAAATTGTACGCTGCAATCTGTAAACTGGAATGCGCCCATGGTTAGTACTGCTTTGACAGTACGTTGTCCTTCTAGATGTGCATCTGTGTTTAATTTACATTTACATTTTGAGAAAATACCAAATGCTATTTTGGCACCCATTCATGTTCAACCATACAGTATTAAAAGGACATAGGTCAGTTTGTATTTTCAGATAATGTTAAATATGTAACATTGACCTGTCAACAGTTAAATACATAAAACCATTTTATGTATAATTTTAAAAAAAATCATAATTTCTCAATAATCATGATAAAATAGGGTTATATTGCATGAATCTTGGGAAATATTGAGCTTGCAAATATTTCACAATATTCATGCCATAACCCTTTTATTATATAGTAAAAATGTGTTCGTGCTTTTAAGTGATTATTCATTATCTTGCTATTTTGTAATATTTTGCTAGGTCCTGTCCAACATTATCATATTTTCACTTGGTCAATAATTTGTTAAGTACAGTTTACAGTTGATTTTTTCTTCTGTTGGTCTATGAATTCTTTAAGTTTACTTGTATCGTGAATCGAATTCGCTTCCATTTGTTCAGTTTCAAGCGGTTCTGCTAATTCTCCCCTTTGAAAGCAGATCATGTATGATATTTTCTGCCATGTTTGTTTACCAAACAACAGTAAAAATATAAAGCCAATGCTTGGAACACATCTGTACTTTTCCAGGAAATTACATAAAAGACAGAGACACAGTGTAAAATATGCATAGACATTACACTAATTAACTCAATCATGTCTAATTAAACACAGACAAAGATTACTTGTCTGGAGCATCAAAGTGCACCCATGTTTTTATTTATTGCATTCTGGTTACTTGCTTTCTGTTTATGGTTTTTGTTTCATGTTGTATGGTTGTCTTAATCTGGATTTGTAATTGTCCCTAGTCTTGCTTCTCTTGTTGTTCTGCCTTGTAGGTTCAAGTCCTACTGCAGACAGTACATTGTATGTGCTGTAGATACAATAATGAAGCTCCTTGGTTTTTTTTTCTTGGTGGAGCTACATGTACAATGAGGTCCCATTACTCATAAAGGAGAAAAAACATGCTTGGGATTTATACATATTTTCTTCTATTAAACTGCTGTCTTGGTTTAATATTTTTTTTCCTTTCTCTGACATTTCTACAATGTCTAATCAAATAATGTTAACACTTTTTTGTCATCATGGCAGTGTTTAAAAATTTTTTTTCACCAAATCGATTAGGAAATTATGCACTTCCAGAATTCAAATTTGTCAACAATGCCATTATTATGAATAAAGTGTTAAAACTAATGAATAAGCAACTGTAGAAATATTTGCATTTAAACTGCAAATACATAAAGTATTAGCAATCTAGTCTGAGAATCGTCTGCCGTTCAAGGCTTTTTTTTGGGACATCCTGAGAGCTCTCCATAAGCATACCTGCCAACATATTTATGGTAAAATTCCTGATATTTCGGCAAGGGGACTAGGAACCCCTTATGGTCCAATTTGGAGCAGGGCAAAAGTGCTGGTGGTAGCCCAAAAATGATCTTAGCAAATCTCCAGGTTATTTGAAGGTCTCCAGAGTGCAAATATTAAACACAATTAAAAAAATACATTGGACTTTTTATTTTTTTACTTGAAAAAAGAAGAAACCCGAAGAGTCCAACAACCTTCCCGGTAGGGCAGACACACATAAAAAAATTCTGAGGCTCCAGGCAAAATCCAGAGCATTGGCATGTATGCATAAGCAAAGCAACAAATTTTGCAACACGGGTCTTAGTCTACATATTTCAACGTGTCCAGATGTTATAAAACATTTCCGTCCAGTTAAAGTAAAACTATATATAATTCGCTTCTTTAGATATTTTTCCTTTACAAATATAATAATCATCACTTCTTTATTAGAGGATAAATGCAAAATATTTTAATAGTACACTTCACAGATTCATTGTTTACATTTCTGAATAAAGGAAAATATTCGAAATTCGAGTGTGGAAGATATTCTAGTATGTGACCATAATAGCAAGCATCGCAGATGCTAACTATACGGTTACATCTGTGTGTGTAAAAAAGTCATGTGATCCATATGAACAAATCCATTTCAGATGGTAGCTGAGCTATCCGAAGAAAATATTGTAGACGAACAAAAAATATATAATATAAAAGTAGAAAAAAATAATTTTGACATCGATAAAATTAAAGTGTATATATTTTTAAAAAATTACTACAAAAATGCCAGACAAAATTTTTTCAATCTGAAACGTTGTATTTAAAATTAAGTTTTGTGACGTCACCAAAACATTAGAGTAATACGTCACGTCATCAATGGAATGTAGAGGCACTGTTAGGGGCCCTGAAGTAACGACAAAAACACTGTGCGATGCTCGCATTTAGGCTGCGCCTACATTCATATTATTTAAATAAGTAAAAACAAATCAATAAGAATAAGATTAAGAACAATCAAAACTGTACCATAATACATGACTTTAAAGCAAACAGTACATCTTCATAACCAGATACTGTCTTTGTTAGTACATACCTATTTCCTGAAAGCGTTACATACTACATACTGTTATGAGTGCACCTGTTGTTACCAATCAAGCCTATTTTCGTGTCGTCTCTAGACTTTTTGTCATATGCAACGGGGTACTAAAACATCTGGGTTAAGAAGACGTTTTAAGTGGCAAGAAATCAAACGAATTCGTGAACTTACGTGACATTAATCATACCTTCGCGACTGATGTAAACAGTAAACATGAACGCATGACTGAACATGAATTAGCGTTCAAAAATAAACAATTAGGAGAATCCGACAATTGAATATCACACAATTTATTTATAAGGTAATAATTCACGTAGAGATCAGCACATATTTAAAAAAAAATATTTTTTTGCTCGGCCACCGACTTCGTCTGATTTATAAGCAACATAAATTACAGTAAAATAGTATTCACACTGTAAAAGATTAACCTGGTAAGTGAATACTGTATTACATTTATACAAAGTTGAATTAACTGCACAAAATTATGTTGTCATACTTCTTCAACATTCTTATTAAAACATAAGTAATAGATTTGAAAAGACTATTTCGGGAAGATATGCTACATGTGTACATATATATGCACCATTTTGTCACAATATTACAGGCATTGCTGTGACCCACCCAAACTCGAAATCCCAAACTCTTGTGCAAAAGATTCGCCGAGAATGAGGCATAGGGTTGGTTGGTGGGTAAAAGATAATGCTGTGATGTAATTGTTTCTTAAATGTGTCTTTTTTATTTGTTAATTGCTTATTTATTACCCGAGGCTAAACTTTGATGAAAGGTAAAAATTACAGACCATTAAAAGACCATCATAATAAACAACAAAAATGTTAATTTTAATTTTAATTTATATGAAAATTAGATTTTAAAAATGGGTATTGTTATAAAAAAAAAGTCTAAATCTGTTTGAATGCAATGGAAAACAGAGACATATTACATGAGACATAGGAAGGAAATTAAATTTCTTTATAATAAAAGAAAGTCACAAATGATTTGGATTTTTTTCTTTTATTTCTAGTTTTAAAAATTTTGATATTGACCTTTTCAAAATCCTATACATGTAGTCACGTGGTTCTGTAGGAGGGTATCATATCTTTCCGTCAGGCATAGTATAGGAACATCAAAGAAAAAATACAGACACATTAAATTTCCATTTAATTATTTTTTACAATAGTTACAATTGTTTCAAAAGATTAGATTCCAAATGGAAAACTAACATTCATTTGCATAACATTGTTAATAACTTAATAATATTTTCAGAATTTAAAATAAACAACAGCAAGAAAATGTTAGAAGAGCTGTATTTTTGCAAAACAATCCATTTGAAATAATTAACTTTAGTGATTTTTTAAACTAAATAAACTGTTGACGACATTTTTAAAATTAACTGAATTATTACTATTTTTTATATTATTATTACATTTTTCAAAATTTCATTTATCTTTTTTTAATTTGTGTTATACTCATACAAATCTTAATATAGACCTTAATTATACTCCTACAAAGCTTAATATAGACCTTAATATCAACCTTAAATACTCCTACAAATCTTAATATAGACCTTAATATCAACCTTAATTATACTCCTACAAATCTTAATATAGACCTTAATAACAACCTTAATTATACTCCTACAAATCTTAATATAGACCTTAATTATACCACTACAAATCTTAATATAGACCTTAATTATACTCCTACAAATCTTAAAATAGACCTTAATTATACTCCTACAGATTTTAATAAATACCTTAATTATACTACAAATTTTATTATTACATGAATAGAATTTTGCATGTTTTTGATTGGTCTTAAAAAATACTTTTGGGTCACAATCAATCGCAACAGTACTAAAATTACATAAAATGTTTGTACGCTGCATGATTCTGCTGCATAGTAGTCAAGTGGAATACGATATCGACCTGGTTTTTATGTTTTAGCCAATCAGAATAGCCATCTTAACAAATTCAACAAATGGGAGAAATGTCGGCTCTGCGATATGTTGATTCATTTATATTCTTCTCAATACTTGAAACTGGAATTTCAGGATAACCAGCGAATTGATATCAAAATGCAGTATTAAATAAAAAATATTTAGGGTAACAACAATTAGAATTTGTAGTATAATTGTGTCACACAAACAAAGTTTTGGGAGACATTGTTTTTGTCCGGTTTCTTATTATTATTCTTCTTTTTTCTTTCTTTCTTTTTCCTTTCCGTTTAATCTTGTCCACACAGTTTCTCTGAGATGCAATGTGAAATCAATATGAAATTTTGGTAACATGTTAAGTGTGACCTGAGGTTTAGCAATCAGTTTTTGGAATTTGCAAAATCATTAATGACTGCCGTTTCCATGGTCATATTTATAAGACATTGCATTATCATGGCAAAAATTTGTATTTGGGGGTTTCAACATGCTGATGATTATAGTGGCAATGGGGGTTTGTTTTGGAGACATTCTGTGTTGACATCAAAACACAATCAGCACTAGTTATATACTACTCTATTACTGCTATTTTGTAAATATATAATATGAATATTTTGCAGGTTTGAGAATATAAGACCATGAGTACTCTTGCTTCAATCAAAAGTGTGTTAGATGATATATGTGTACCAGTAACAGTTACATATGAAACAGAGTCTTTTCAGATCAACAAGGGTTGGATTGGTGGAGCTTTTGCCTTAGGACTTGTCTTTGGTATTGTTGTAACAGCCTTATGTGTTCCAGTGTGTATCAGAGATTATTTTAAAAAACGGGTAGGTAAAATATTTGAAATAATCAAATTACATGTTCTAATGTAACAAATATTATAGTTTCAATAACTAACATTTTTACTAAGTTTGAAAATCACCTTGATTACTACTATAAGAACATAATTAATACTTTTTATTACATTTCATTAAAATAATTTATTTTGGTCATTTTTTAAGTTTGCAAAGTCAAATTTAGTTACTTTGCACTGTAAAATTCCTAAACTGCTACACCACACTTGTAAACTTGTGAATGTAAAAACTATCAATTGCTTTCAACATGGGTCCTGGATAATCAGTTAGTCATGTCTACAGTTACGATTCCTGCACTGGTTCCTGTAGAATTGCAGCTTGTACTAGTACTATTATTCAGTATAATACTACTCAGCACCAGTGATATTTAAGACTTAAGCTTTCGTCCTTCCTCTAAGACCCTTGGGTTTTATGAAAAATATAAAAAAAAATACTATAGAAAATAAGATAAATAGTTATGACGAAACAAATAAGCTGTTTTTATATAAAAATCTTAAACTTAGTCTTGATCAAGAATTTTACTTATCCAGTCTGATTTGTCTATAAGAAGGTGCTTTACAACGTTAACACTATGTTTAAGCGACCATTATCAAGAAAAAGAGAGGAGTCAATACTTTAAAACACCTAGAGATGTCCTTTGTAAAACTTGTAATGTCATTGAAAATGAAGAACATTTCCTCTTACATTGTAATTTAAACAAACAAAAAAGATTAGAATTATTTGATAAATTACATTGGAAAATAGAAACAAAAAATAGTCTCTTGAATCCAGTGTCTATATATAGAACACGTGAAATTAATTGGCTCCTTTTTAAAACAGTCATTTGAACTGAGGGCAAAAGAGGATAAACTTTCATATTGTTCTTTTTCTTTGGTCAGTATTATGTACTTGCTTTTTTTGTTTTTGTCACAAACAAATGTTTATATCATGACAATAAAGATATTATTATTACTAAATAGTTGAGGGGTCCTCGGTGGCCGAGGGGTCAAGGTAGTTCGTCTACTATTGATCACATGGTCTGTCAACACTGAGATTGCAGGTTCGATTCTCACTGCAGGCATGGTGTACTCGACTCCAATCTTAATTGACAATGATTGCCAGTTTTCCTACCGCAGGTCGGGGGTTTTCTCCGGGTAATCCGGCTTCCTCCCCCAATAAAAACTGGATGCCGTGATATAGCTGAAAAATTGCTGAAAGTGGCGTTAAACACCATCAAACAAACAAACTAAATAGTTGAAATTGTGTTGTATTTACACATAAGTTCATTTTTTATTTAAATAATATTTTAATGCTACTAGTATAACATAGAAAACAATGTCATATCGTTTTAAAAATAAGTATGGATCATGATAATATATTCTGATATGTTGTTGACAGTGAAGCCTGTAAACAAACAATCATAAGAAACTTCAGAAGTAACATAACTTGATAACAACTGGGGAGTTACATTATTAAAATCTTTTTGTATGTTTAAGATATAAGTACATTTACAAGTTTACATTGTATTTTATGAATTAATCTTGTTATTTGTAGTTTTAGTTACAAAACAGTGTTTATCTCTACTCTCAAGTTGACAATGCATGCTTTTTATAGATTTTTATTATTTTATTTTGATATAATTGTATAGTGCATATTGAACATCATATATACAACCACATGCTTATTAACTTTTTCCACAATGGTCAAAATTTTAGAAAACTACACTAGTTCACTTACCTACATGTAATACTATATGTTATTCGGGATCTTCACAGGGGATACAGGTTCATATTACCTGTCTGTGTTTTATACATGTATTATGAGCCGGAGGCGAAGGGAATATAGAATACAGACAGGGAATATGAACCTGTATCCCCTGTGAAGCCAGAATAACATTTATAATCTGTTGAAGTCTTCATGTTCTAATATTCTATAGTATTTTAGAGTAGACATTTCTCATGCTTGATGAAAAAAATTTGTTTGGACCACCACTATCGTAGAACTTAACATTCAAAACATGTCAGCTTATGTGATTTGTACTCATTTTGTCATTGATGTCTAGGCCAGTAAAAGTGTAAGTCATATTCAGATTTAGCATGAATGTGTACATGTCTTGCATGTAGAATATTAATTAATAGATAGTTGTTTTTTATAATTTTAATTCACTTTTTAAATATAAGGATTATACATGTTTATGTATACACATGTGCATATCATGAATGTATATATAAATTGTATGTAATTAGTATGTTTGAATGCTTTTACTTATAATTGTAATAAATTAGTCACACAAAGCTACTTGTTTATTTTAATTGCTTGATTTGTAATTATGTACAAATATGGTTGTTATGGAAATATGTGAAAAGTCCTTAGCTGTTTTGAAAAGAAATCTCTTGTGTATAACAAGTTAAAACATTATTCAATCATTAAACCATAACTTCATTTATTTTCTAAATTTACTCATCTAAAACATTTAAAACATTATATATTTGTACAAAATTTCATCTTTAACAAATTTAGTTATGAATGCTTTAACAATTTTGGTCAGCATAGTTCTAATACTAACAGTTTAACTCATGAAGTGGTAAGTATATATCCTCAGTGGGAAAACAAGAATGCTCCTGAATATAGTTTGATTTGTGTACCTCTCAGATTTAAAAACTTTAAATGGAATTTTCAAAAGTTTTGAAGGGAATACATGGAATAAAACTTCCAAGAAAAGTAGATAGGTTTAGTCATAGCCTATTTATATCATCTCGTTGTATACATTAGTCTGAAAAAGAAACAAGAAAAATATTTTAAGATTCAGATTTTGACACTAAAAACTCTTTCTTTTTTTTTTTACAAACATGGCATATATATACATATTTAAAATATGAAATGGAGTTAAAAATGAAAGTTTGGAGATACTGTTATTTTGTTCATATTCTGAAGGTCTTAGATTTTTGGGTAGGTCCATATTATGTGATAAAAAATTATTGAATTAATGCATGTTTAAAATATATATGCAGTGGCATATAATAGTGTAACTTCATGTTATAGGTACTTAATGACAATCCATGTTATAGGTGCTCAATGACACTCCATGTTATAGGTGCTCAATGACACTCCATGTTATAGGTGCTCAATGACACTCCATGTTATAGGTGCTCAATGACACTCCATGTTATAGGTGCTCAATGACACTCCATGTTATAGGTGCTCAATGACAATCCATGTTATAGCTGATCAATGGCACTCCATGTTATAGGGGCTCAATGACACTACATGTTATAGGTGCTCAATGACACCCCAATGTTATAGGTGCTCAATGACACTCCATGTTATAGGTGCTCAATGACAATCCATGTTATAGGTGATAAATGACACTCCATGTTATAGGTGCTCAATGACACTCCATGTTATAGGTGCTCAATGACAATCCATGTTATAGCTGATCAATGACACTCCATGTTATAGGGGCTCAATGACACTCCATGTTATAGGTGATCAATGACACTCCATGTTATAGGTGCTCAATGACACTCCATGTTATAGGTGCTCAATGACACTCCATGTTATAGGTGCTCAATAACACTCCATGTTATAGGTGCTCAATGACACTCCATGTTATAGGTGCTCAATGACACTCCATGTTATAGGGGCTCAATGACACTCCATGTTATAGGTGCTCAATGACACTCCATGTTATAGGTGCTCAATGACACTCCATGTTATAGGTGCTCAATGACACTCCATGTTATAGGTGATAAATGACACTCCATGTTATAGGTGCTCAATGACACTCCATGTTATAGGTGCTCAATGACACTCCATGTTATAGCTGATCAATGACAATCCATGTTATAGCTGATCAATGACACTCCATGTTATAGGGGCTCAATGACACTGCATGTTATAGGTGCTCAATGACACTCCATGTTATAGGGGCTCAATGACACTCCATGTTATAGGTGCTTAATGACACTCCATGTTATAGCTGATCAATGACACTCCATGTTATAGGTGCTCAATGACACTCCATGTTAAAGGTGATAAATGACACTCCATGTTATAGGTGCTCAATGACACTCCATGTTATAGGTGCTCAATTACACTCCATGTTATAGGGGCTCAATGACACTCCATGTTATAGGTGCTCAATGACACTCCATGTTATAGCTGATCAATGACACTCCATGTTATAGGGGCTCAATGACACTCCATGTTATAGGTGCTTAATGACACTCCATGTTATAGGTGCTCAATGACACTCCATGTTATAGGTGCTCAATGACAATCCATGTTATAGCTGATCAATGACACTCCATGTTATAGGGGCTCAATGACACTCCATGTTATAGGTGCTCAATGACACTCCATGTTATAGGTGCTCAATGACAATCCATGTTATAGCTGATCAATGACACTCCATGTTATAGGTGATCAATGACACTCCATGTTATAGGTGATAAATGACACTCCATGTTATAGGTGCTCAATAACACTCCATGTTATAGGTGATCAATAACACTCCATGTTATAGGTGCTCAATGACACTCCATGTTATAGGTGCTCAATGACACTCCATGTTATAGGTGCTCAATGACACTCCATGTTATAGGTGCTCAATGACAATCCATGTTATAGGTGATCAATGACACTCCATGTTATAGGTGATCAATGACACTCCATGTTATAGGTGCTCAATGACACTCCATGTTATAGGTGCTCAATGACACTCCATGTTATAGGTGATCAATGACACTCCATGTTATAGGGGCTCAATGACACTCCATGTTATAGGTGCTCAATGACACTCCATGTTATAGGTGCTCAATGACACTCCATGTTATAGCTGATCAATGACACTCCATGTTATATTGGCTCAATGACACTCCATGTTATAGGTGCTCAATGACACTCCATGTTATAGGTGCTCAACGACAATCCATGTTATAGCTGATCAATGACACTCCATGTTATAGGGGCTCAATGACACTCCATGTTATAGGTGCTCAATGACACTCCATGTTATAGGTGATCAATGACAATCCATGTTATAGGTGATAAATGACACTCCATGTTATAGGTGCTCAATGACACTCCATGTTATAGCTGATCAATGGCACTCCATGTTATAGGGGCTCAATGACACTACATGCTATAGGTGCTCAATGACACCCCAATGTTATAGGTGCTCAATGACACTCCATGTTATAGGTGCTCAATGACAATCCATGTTATAGGTGATAAATGACACTCCATGTTATAGGTGCTCAATGACACTCCATGTTATAGGTGCTCAATGACAATCCATGTTATAGCTGATCAATGACACTCCATGTTATAGGGGCTCAATGACACTCCATGTTATAGGTGCTCAATGACACTCCATGTTATAGGTGATAAATGACACTCCATGTTATAGGTGCTCAATGACACTCCATGTTATAGTGCTCAATGACACTTCATGTTATAGGGGCTCAATGACACTCCATGTTATAGGTGCTCAATGACACTCCATGTTATAGGTGATAAATGACACTCCATGTTATAGGTGCTCAATGACACTCCATGTTATAGGGGCTCAATGACAATCCATGTTATAGGTGATCAATGACACTCCATGTTATAGGTGCTCAATGACAATCCATGTTATAGGTGCTCAATGACAATCCATGGTATAGGTGATCAATGACACTCCATGTTATAGGTGCTCAATGACAATCCATGTTATAGGTGATAAATGACACTCCTTGTTATAGGTGCTCAATGACACTCCATGTTATAGGTGCTCAATGACACTCCATGTTATAGGTGCTCAATGACACTCCATGTTATAGGTGCTCAATGACACTCCATGTTATAGGTGATAAATGACACTCCATGTTATAGGTGCTCAATGACACTCCATGTTATAGGGGCTCAATGACAATCCATGTTATAGGTGATCAATGACACTCCATGTTATAGGTGGTCAATGACAATCCATGTTATAGGTGCTCAATGACAATCCATGGTATAGGTGATCAATGACACTCCATGTTATAGGTGCTCAATGACAATCCATGTTATAGGTGATAAATGACACTCCTTGTTATAGGTGCTCAATGACACTCCATGTTATAGGTGCTCAATGACACTCCATGTTATAGGTGCTCAAAGACACTCCATGTTATAGGTGCTCAATGACACTCCATGTTATAGGGGCTCAATGACACTCCATGTTATAGGTGCTCAATGACACTCCATGTTATAGGTGATCAATGACACTCCATGTTATAGGTGATCAATGACACTCCATGTTATAGGTGATCAATGACAATCCATGTTATAGGTGATAAATGACACTCCATGTTATAGGTGCTCAATGACACTCCATGTTGTAGTTGCTCAATGACACTCCATGTTATAGACGCTCAATGACACTCCATGTTATAGGTGATCAATGACACTCCATGTTATAGACGCTCAATGACACTTCATGTGTACTTAAATAAAAACAATGAAATAGTTGCATCTAGATCTGCCTTTGAATAAATTTTTGCATTATATATATATGGAATACATGTATATTGGAAATAAACAGAATTAATTTAAGAGTACAAATAAGTACATATGATTTCTTATTCATTTTAAATTATATTTCACTTTAACAGTGACCCCCTTCACACCCATTCAAAAAAATCAGTGAACTGATAGATATTTAATTAGTTCCTATCTCAAAATCTTTATTAGCAATTGAAACCTTTTAATATTATAAGACTTTTATAGGTCACAAAATTAAAGACTTTTTGTAAATAATAAAGCTGTGCCCTCCTACTATAGCAACTGTGTTTATATGAATTATTGAGTTATTCATACATGTACATACTTGTAAATACAACAAATGCCAGTTTTAAACTAAATGTATAAACATAACAATAGTGTACTTTAACATTGTCTCTCTGTTACTAGTAGCGATAGATTTAGTAATATTTGTTCAAAATAAAACATTTATGAAAACCCTTTCTTGATACAAACTGTTGTATGTGTCCACACTACACTGTATATATTTTTTAATACTTTGGGAATCTAAAATTACTGTGGAGATTGAAAGTTAGAATCTCATAGAACTGGCGTGAACCTGCCAATTCCTTTTAAGAGACATTTCCAACCATGATCTTGACTTCAATGGGTTGCTTGTTTTCATCTTATTTGTGTGTTTGCTTTAATTTTTTAACATTGTTTGGGATATAGTTTGGTTTTAATTTTTATTTCTGAGATTTTTTTATTTGTTGATTTGGTAGATTTTCTCCTCTTAAAAAATAGAAGCAATAGATTCTTGTTACTATAGTAATTATCCTGCAATCATCATATTAAAGAAGCTTAAATGCATTAACTGTATATTTATTTGCAATATACAGTCAGGAACTATATACTCTTTCTAGCTGCATGGTATCTTAAACCCTATTGACACAGGGAAAAGCTTTATTTGTAAAATGGATTCTCTACATCTTCAATCAAGGTATATATGTCACATTTGATTCTTATGGTTTGATTTTTCAAAAATGGCAAACAACACCTTGAGATGCTCAGAGAGTGAATCCTAGGTAACCCTTCACAGTACCCAATATTTGATTTGATAATGCAGAATTCTTTAAACCTGTACCACATTCTGTCCTGTTTATGTTTCTTAGAGCTTCATTCATTCCTAATTTGAAATCATTGTGAAAAAGTTTGTCCTTATTTTTTTTTTAGAAACAAGATCAAGAAGAGCTAGAAGTAAACAGAAGGAAAGATAGAACTAAAGGAGACACTGTAAAACTCATTGATGATTATGATGATGAGGATGTAACGGTAAGTGCATATAAATTAAATTTATTATGGATTATGGCAAGGCAAATGATTTACTAGAATATAGCAAGAAAATGATTGGTTATACATGTAGCTTATTTTTGTCTTTAACAAGATATTACAACCTGCAAAAACGCAAGACATAATAATGTTAAAAATTAGACATAACGTGCTTGGTATGATAATGAAGGCTAACAAAAATGAGAGCCACATTGATGTGGGTGAGCTGTAATGAGAGACATGCTAATGAGGATTCATGATAATAAGGGATATCTGACTGTTATAAGAGGCGGCATGATAATTGGCTGAATGGGTAGGCATGATAATGTAAATTAACTTTATAGAGGGCTTGATAATGTGAATTGACTGTATGGAGAGGAATGATAATGTGAATTGACTGTATGGAATGAGAGGAATGATAATATGAATTGATTTAATGAAGAGCCATGATAATGTGAATTTACTTTATGGAAAGATATGATTATGCAGATTGACTGTAATGATAATCGGCACAAAGCAGAGTAGTAGGCTGCAATAAGAGTTGTGATAATGAGGTCTACTGTAATGAGGAACATCATTATGAAGAGAAACTGATAATGAGATTTGGCAGTAAGGAGACACATGCTTATGACAGCTGTAACTAATGTCAGAGTCTAATAAGAGTTGACTGTAAGAAGACATATGATAATGAGAGGTGGCTGTTAAGAGAAATTTGCTAATGTTGGTTGGATGAACAGAGAGATTTGGTAATTACAATTGGCTGTAATAAGAGAGCTAATGATCAGAGTTTGTGGTAGGAGAGATGTGATCATAAAGGTTGACCTTAAAAAGTTACATTTTTTGGTGGGTTATCTGTAAAGACTGAAGTGCTAACATGGCTAATGTGGGTTAGCAGTAAATAAAATTTACTCAAAGGAAGACATGATAATGAGAGTTGACTGTTAAGGGACACATTGATATGATAGTCTGTAATAGTTTACTGGATTGCCATTAGCTTCAAACTTCATATGGTACTTGTTTATCATTACAGTTAGTGGATGATGGTGTGAAAAATAGAAAAAAAGGTGGAAAAGGAAAGTCAAAAGGTTTGATGGGAAAACTAGGACTAGATGATGACAATCAGACAGAAAAACAGGGCAAAGAAGTCAAAATTGACAAATCATTTCAGACTGGTATGGGTGGCATCCTAGTTAAGTTTTCCAGGTATGTACTGTATACTTTGATGTACATAACTGTATTTTTGTCTATATAAGCTTTGTTTAATGAGGGCATAAAATTACAAAAGATCAAGTCTTCTTAATTTAATGAATATTTGTCCTTACATGTTTTTTTCTGTTTTTATAGTTGCATAATTTCCGTTCAAAAAAGGAAGCAAAATAATGTTCTTGTAGTGATATGCATTTTACTACCAGAAGTCTGTATTTATATGCTGATGTGAGTAATACAGATATGGATGTGAAAAGTTTACAAGTCAATATGGTTGAAAGTGTTAATAATTTTCTCATTTGTGATTGATTATTTTTAATTTGTCATTTTTATTTCAAAATTCTTCTTTATAAATTATTGTTCATCTGGGATTCCAAGTGCTGAAGATAATTCATTCCTCTTTGGATATTGATTCTGTATGTTATATTGTAATAATGTCCTGTTGAACTATATGAAGGGTAGATTATCAAAACACAAACATCACAATTTTTTTAATTAATCTCTTAAAGTCAGGAAATAAAAATACAAAATTCCACATTTTTACTGATCATACTTCCAGGTTTCCAGTATGGACAATAAACGTTTTATGGCCATCGATGTACTAGATGATTAAACCGCTATATTGAGCCTTTGATAATAGAATTTTGTTCGTATACTCTAGTTATTATCTTTAAAACAAAACATACCCCAACCTTAATTTTCCCCAGTATTTTGCTTTATCATAAAAGACATTGCTATGACTGTCAGTTAGGGCTGCAATTAACCATGAAAAAAACAGCACTGTTTACTTTAAAGTTGTAAATTTGAATTTAAGAGCAAAATATATTTTAATTAATTGTGTGAATGTTTCAAACCATTATCTTTACAGAAGTCAGTCCTGCATGTTTTTTGTAAGCTGTTGAGAAAATGTGTGGTTATTAATTTTTTCAGGGTTGCAGACTATCCCTTATTGTCTTTTCTGAAACATGTCGTCAGAAAAGAAATTTAATGCTGTACCCATAATACTAAAGTCACATATTTGATCTTTGATTTTTTTCAAATATTGACTCTAAGGTATCATATGGTCATGTCAGAAGTTAAGTAATCACTGCAGTAGCATTGGTCAGTTTGGTACATGTGTTAAGAGTCTTTGACACTATATAAAAAATACTATTTCTATTATTTTTGTCACAGTAGAAGATGATATTTCTTCCAAATTTTCCAACTGCAACATAAGACTTTAGATGGAACCCAGAACTAATGATTAAGCAGCCTAACAGAGCTAAAAATTACTAGTGTGGATGGTTGAGAATGTTATAAATATCTTCAAGAACATTAATCTAAAAATGAAGTCCATATACATTTCAGTTTAAACTGTGCATGTTGGTTGAAATTCTAAAGAAACCTTTGTATATGTGACAGCTAAAGTTTTTAGCTATGTTATGGTTATCATTATCAATTAAGTCAAGCTCATAGTCACAACTTTATTGATTAAATACCAATGATCATTGATCACTAGAAGAGGGTTAACTATGCTACCACTTTTCCTTTTAATAGACTTGTAACCTATGAATTATGAATTACAAATCAAGAATTTCATAGTAGATATCAAGCATTAACAGTTTTGGACACAGTGGTTTTCCATATTAAAATGCAAAATCCGAAGTTGATGAAGTAGTTTATTTATTGTATATCTCTTCAGTGAGGAGGCGGAGTTTGAAATAGCCAAACAAGATGTAGACAGAGTTGATCATATAGCAAAAGATTTAGGCAAAGAAAAGGAATCAGTAAGTACACTTTCGAAGCCAGACTTGTGGCATGATTTATTGCTGTTTATCTGACAACACATTAGAAAAATGATTGTATATATAAAATCCTTGTAGTTCCCATGTAACAGTTTACATAAATCTTCTCCTCTATTGTAAGATTGAGAAATATTGTAAAGTGGAATCTGTTTCAAATATTATACACAGCAATTACACAAGGCACCAAAATAAAACATTTCTTTTGAGAGAAAACCACAAAATATCAACATGCCAAAGATTTACCAATTTACGTTAACAGTTAAAAACTGCACATCCCTGAATTCCAAAAGTATATGACAGTCTCAATCAAATAACATGAAGAACCTCAAGTCCAAAAATACCAAAAGGAACCTCAGGTTGCAGAATACTAGGAGGGAACCTCCATCAGGTCTTAGAACACCTGGCCTTAGTTTCATAAAACTTCTCAAATTGAGCTTTTCCTCAAATCCTTGAGTTTTTCCTCACATTTGAATTTTCCAGCAATCTGATTGGTCAATATTTGAGTTGAGGATGATTTGAGGAATTCCTCAAATTTGAGATGTTTTATGAAACCGGGCCCAGGAGAAAACCTCATATCCCAGAATAGCAGAAGAAAACCTCAGGTCCAAGAAGGATCTAAGATCCCAGAATAGCAAGAGGGAACCCCAGGTCCCAGAAAAGAAGGAAAGAACCTCAGGCCTCAGAATACCACAAGGGAATCTTAGAATATCAGGAGGGAACCTAAAGGCCCGTTTCATAAAACATCTCAAATTTGAGGATTTCCTCAACTCATCCTCAACTCAATTTTGACCAATCAGATTGCTGGAAAATTCAAATTTGAGGAAAAACTCAAGGATTTGAGGAAAATCTCACTTTGAAAAGTTTTATGAAACTAAGGCCAGGTTCCAGAATATCAAGATGAAAACCTCAAATCTCTGAAAAGCAGGAGAGAACATTAGGTTCCAGAATGCCAGGAAGGAACCTCAGATCCCAGAATTCCATAAGGGAACCTCATGTTACATGATACAAGGATTCTCCTAAGGCCCAGATTACCTAGAGGGAAAGTGAAGTCTCAGAATATCAGGGGGAAACCTCAAGTTACAGAGTACCAGAATTTCCTTCAGGCCCAGATTACCAAGATGGAACTATATTTCTCAAAATACTAATAGGGAACCTCAGGTCACAGACTAGTAGGAATTTGGAATTTATTAAACCCCTGCAAACTTGTTTTGGCGGGTATATAGGAATCACCCTGTCTGTCTGTCTGTCCGTCTGTCCACATCCCTTGTAAGCACTAATCCGCCGAAACCGCTTGATGAAATTTAATGAAACTTAGCATAAAGGCAGTACATTATATGTAGATGTGCATGAAGGATTTTTATTGACCTCGAAATATCATTAAGGGGAGATAATTGGATTTGAAAACGAAGCGGGGGGTAACGCTTTGTGCGCTTTCTCACAGTCCACACTTGTTATGTACTACTTAGAACTGCAAATCCTGGAATATTAAAAGAGGCTTTATATTTGATAATGACATCAAATAAAGATGAGCTCTAATAGTATACGTGTACCTATTGTTTGGTTAAGGCACAAAGTAAAACTGTTTTGTACTGTATAACAAATTAATTTATATAAAGTAACAATGATATATTAGAAACTACATTCTAAAATGATCATCTTTGAGGTGAACATGATTATAGTGGTTTAGAGACATCAGTTATATTAATGCTTTTAATTTTACAGTGTGTTTAAATTTCTTTTGCTACCATATTTATAATACAGCAGTTGTACAGACTATTTTAGTTAGTCAGAGTTAGACTAATATTAAATGTTTATATCAATATTACTTGCATGGAACAAAGTCTAAACTTTAATTTATTTTAAGCATATTTTAAAATGGAATTTTGCAGATGTTTCTGGCAATGCTACGAATGAAGCTAAAGAAATTTAAGATTGATGACCCAGTTTTGTCTCGTCTAGTTAATTTTGTTATGGAAGACATACAGAATAAAAAGAAAGTGATAGAAGATGAACAATTAGAAACAGAGGCAGTGAGTAATTACATGGCTGTTCAATTAAAGATTTTGTTTGAATGTAGTTAAGTAAAACTTTAAGCAATTTTTCAGTTATATCAAGGCATCTTGGATTTATTGGGGAGGAAACCTGAGTACCCAGGGGAAAACCAGGACCTTTAGCAGTAAAACTGACAATCCTTGTCAATTGAGAATGTAGTCAAACGTACCATGCCCACAGTGAGACTTGAAGCCGCAACCTCAAAGTTGACAAGCACATTATCAAAAGTAGATGACTAACTACCATAAATACTCGACCACCAAGACATCTATGACATTTGAATATATATGTATGTATGCATTATTGTGTTGTCTATGGCTAGCTGTACTTTCATTTTCAATTTACAGGAATTAAGAGTTGTTCACAGTAAAGATCAACAGACTCTTGACAATGAATTAGATAACTTAAACATTATATCTCAACAGAAACAGGTAATTTTTGTTTGCATTAATTTTTAAACAACCAGTGCAATTTTAGGTTATTAAAAGTATAATAGTCTATGCCATTTGAAAATATATTAAATTTATTCAAAATTATATTATAAAATTTATGAATGTAATCAACTTAAAATACGTAAACTTTAGTTATTAGGTTTCATTCACAGGTCACATGTTAGAGCAATGTTATACAGTTTATTTTTATTTTATTTTTTATGTAAAATATTTTCTAAACATATTATGTCTTATTATTTAAAGATTTTAGATGCCCTTATGAAATTGCCCAGTTACAAACTATATTTTTGCTTATCATTTTATTTATACAGGAAAGAGTTTTGGTTGAGGCAAGAGAGAAGATCAAACAAGATTTGAGGAGACACACAAAGTTAACAGACGCAGAGGTATCGTAGAATTATACAAGTACTTGTAATAATTTAGCCATTATTTTGGTATATATTTTTTTCAATTACTAGTCAGATTTGCACATTTTTTAATCATATGATTGCAACTATTTTTGTCTCACCTGCGAAGATAGTCACTGGAGACGAGACATATATATGGGAATCCGGCGGCAGGCTCAACACCTGAACATCTTGCTTCATTTATTTGTAAGCCTAAGTGCTATTTCATCAAATTTGGTCCAGTGGTAGCTTGACCTTGACCTCAATTTCACGGTCCAGGGGCTTCATTAATGTTATTGTATTAAGCCAGTTCCTCTGTAACAATGCATAGTAGGATGACAATATTTGGTATATGGGTCACTGATGAATAGTACTTGACTGTTTGGTAGTTTTCACCTGACCTTGACCTCAATTTCACAGTCCTGCGACTACATTATTAAAGTTTTTGGATTACAGCAGTTCCTCTGTTACCATGAATGGTAGAATGACAATATTTGGTATATATGTTGAAAATGAATATTACATGACTATCTGGTAGGTTTTGCCTGACCTTGACCTCAATTTCAGGGTACAGTGGCTGCATTAAAGTTTTTGGGTTAGGTCAGTTTCTCTGTAACCATGCATTTTATATTTTAAATGATAGCAATTCAAAGCTATTTACATAATGCTCATTACATAATTGTTTTCGATGTGGAATGCAGGCGAGACATTTTCCTGTGTCCAAACTTTTTTTTTAAAGAAAACTATTTTTTGTCTTTTGTTTAAAAATCAGGTACTGAGCTTTATCCCCGGCTTGCAACAAATGCAGACTTTAGATTGGTTGGTTACACGTTGGTACAAATCCCATGCCCCTGTCTTCGTTGCTAACGTTGCAGGATGTATTGTTTGTGCGTTGTTAATGTATGTTCTAGAGTACCAGTGTATGTTATTCCAGAAGTACTTTCAGGTGGTACAATTTCCATACACCCGGGTAATAACGTAGGTAACTGATATTATCCTCAGTTGTTAAAAACAGTCCTTTCCTAAACTTATTATGCTTCTTCTTTTTTTTTTTTTTTCAAGATTTTTCTACAGGTCACAAAAACTCCCAAATGGTTTAAAAGTGGACATAGATAATATACCCAAACTGAAATTCTTTTATCCAGATTTAGATTAAGAGATTATGAGGTCAGAAAGATTGCAGATAATTAATAAATATACAGGGCTAAATTTGTTATATGCTATTTCTCCAGATTGAGTCTTTGATGGAAAGTCTGCTAAAAGATATGAGTAAACTGGAGGAAAAACTAAATCAAGAAAGGCTTAGACAACAAAGGGTATGTAACATTAATGTAAATAAGAAGTGTGTCTAGTAAAACAACCTCAATAAAATATTAAAACTGCTTCTGGAATCTCTTCAGGCTAAATTTATAGTTTAATAATTCTTATCTGATTTTCACATTCAGAAATATGTTTATTTGATTGGTCTGGATTACTTCCTAAAGATTATTTCTAAGGAATTTATAGTGGGGTAAATCGATTTTCTTGCTTTTTGCATATGAAAAAATATTATAGATTTAATAAGTTAAACCTAGTAATGTGTTCATTTTTATTCATATTAAAATGTTGTTTATACTTAGAAAGCTAACAAAATATTCACCTTTTCAATCATGCTATCAAAATACACAAGAAACCTGTAATTGAATTTACTTAGAAACAAATGAATTTTTAATTTAATTTTAAAAATAATAAGGATTAAACACCATTTTCAATGGAATTATTAGTATATCAACATGACCAACTAACACACAAACATGTTTGTTGGTGAGACTTGTATTATATGTTTGTTGGTGAGACTTGTATTATATGTTTGTTGGTGAGACTTGTATTATATGTTTGTTGGTGAGACTTGTATTATATGTTTGTTGGTGAGACTTGTATTATATGTTTGTTGGTGAGACTTGTATTATATGTTTGTTGGTGAGACTTGTATTATATGTTTGTTGGTGAGACTTGTATTATATGTTTGTTGGTGAGACTTGTGTTATATGTTTGTTAGTGGGTTGGTCTTATTGATATAACAATAAATCAATTAAAAACACTGTTTTATTCTTTAACTTAAACAAATAAATTAAACTAACACTTGCTATTTCTATGTAATGTAAGGAAGGTAGAGCAAGTAATTGTTATAATGGTATCAGAATGCTCAGGTCTAACTGAATGCAGTCTGTTAGGGGTATTTAGAAAGTATAAATCCAGTATGTTATTTGAGTACACATCAAACATCAATGACTTGACACTTCTTTCAACTATAACCAAATCCTTCATGGTGTTAAACAACATACCGTTACATTATGCATTCACAAACATAGGCTACTTCTATTATTTTTAACTTTATTCTTGTAAAGTCTGTGAAAACCAAAGTAAGGAATAGACAGAAAGGTACACAAAAGCAAATTTATAGTATCATAATAATTGATAAGATTGATTCATAATTATTAATTTTAATAAAACAAGACAGTTTATTTATTTTTAAAATTGTTATAATAAAAGAAAACAAGTGTGGACTGTTTTAAAAAGATTTTAAATGCATTGAAGGCACGAAATAATCTATTTTCTGTAAATGCAAGAAATTGTGTGGTTATAAGGTCCCTTTGTTAACTCATATTTTATGTCATCAAAACTTAGTTCAACAAATTTTTTAGAATCTGGAAGAAAGACTTGCCAAACGAAAGCAGATAATTGAGTTCAGAAAAATACAAGACAAACAGGCAGAAGATTTATCAAAGAACAGTACTGATAGCTATGAGGAGGAAATTACACATCTGGTACAGGATGGAAAAATGACAGAAAAACAGAAAAAAGAATTGTTAAATGAATATATGCTTGATCTGAAGCGATTGAACAGACAACATGATAAAGGTATTGAATAATCTAATATTGATAAAATGACCTTATCTTTTACTCAATGAATAAACTCTGAATTTATATTTTACATCTTTATTTTCCTATAAAATGTACATTGATTTAAGACTTAGATTTTATTCTTTAAAAGCTTTCTTATACTTTTAACAGATTCACAAAGACAACAGTTGGAATTGGCACAAAAGTTAGAACAAAGGAGACTACGCAGAATTCATCAGTTAAATGAAAAACATGAGCAAGAAAGGGCCTTATTGATTCATAAAGTGGACAAATCTACAGACTCTGCAAACTTTATTGAGGTATGTTTTACTGTTAACTTAACAATTCAACCAAAAATTTGTATTTGCTTTTAAATATTAGTAGGTAAAAGGTCAATTTTCTTATTTACCTGTATTGCACATGCAAATGAACAGATAAATGGTATCTATTGTTTTCTGCATGCAGACCAATGACTGTATAAAGGAAAAAGTGACATTGAACTAATGAATGAACAAAAAACAATGGAAAATGAAAGCAAATCTGGAACATTTACATTTTGAGGGGTGTACAATGTCAAACTTTATTAGTTACATATGTTAAATTAATTATTAGTTATCCCCTTGACTTATACATGTATAACTTTAAATGCTTTAGTTGAAAATTTGAATTTGAGATATCAGACTTATCATTTCCTGAAAAATGATGTTCTTATTGGTAAATATTAGGTTGACTCAAAATTTCAAAATTATCTTACAAGACAGATCATGTTTGACTAAGAGGTGTGTTATTTTTAAGTTATGCCCCTTAATTAGTGCAAAATGATGTGTTATGGTTTACAGGCATGAACTAAGTTCTATATTGTATCCTGCAATAATTATATTTGCTGTACAATAAAGGTAGCCAAATAATTTTTTTCTTTATTCAGCAGTGCCGAATAAAGTCTCCTGGTACCCTTGTCCTCGCTTATAATGATATTCAGAATTTTTGTTCTGGTTTACCACATGGTGTCACATACAGTGGAGTCCTCTTAATTGCATAACCAATTTGTCAGAGAAAAAATATGCAATTAACTATTTAACAGAAAATATACTTTTCACTTCAATTGTCTAATTAAAAGCTGTGTTTATCCATAAAACAACTAAGTTGATTTTTTTCATGTACTTTAATTCCCATAAAAATAATTACAATATAAACAAAAGGTTGTCAAAACTTGCTTTGATAATTCTAGTGCAAGACACAAGTTTAATTAACTTGTTAGGAAAATGTTAGTTTTTGACAAGTGGTGAGTCTATTTCTGGATAATTTTATGCAATAAAGAGGAATATTTGAATTTCTTAACATTTTTCATTCAATTAACATAAATTTTTAACATATAGAGTAATGGAAATGGTTTTGTGTCTTTAAGTCTTATGCAATTAAGAGAAATATCAGTGGCCGAGTGGTTAAGGTAGTTCGTTTACTATTGATCACATGGTCGGTCAACACTGAGTTTGCGGGTTCAATTCTCACTGCAGGCAGGGTATACTCAACTCCAATCTTAATTGACAAGGATTGCCAGTTTTCCTACCAAAGGACAGGGGTTTTCTCTGTGTTCTCCAGCTTCCTCCCCCAATAAAAAACTGGACATCATAAAACTGCTGTAAGTGGTGTTCAAACAAACAAACAAGCAATTAACAGGTATGCAATTAAGTAGAGTCCACTGTATGATATTTGTTTTTGACATTAAGCTATGGCTAGAAAACGCATAGAAAATTTCAAGTCAGAAATCAGCTAGAAGTTCACATTTTTCGTGTTTCCAGTCAGTGTAAAATGTATCTTAAAGTTGCAGGATAGAAAGAATATTCATTTATTGTCAGAAACTTTTCTTACTTCAGGTGATCAACTTAAGTCTAGTTAATGAGAGTGATTGGGTAAATGTTGTCATTAATGGTATTTGAATCAATAAGTTACTAACATAACATATTAATCACTCTCAATGCTTTTACACACACTGAAAGTTTATGATTTTTTTATAATCCACATTTTTTAACAAAGAATTATTTGTGACAGATTTTATCCCAAAACATGTTGAAAAAGACTTGATATGCTTTTATTTGGCCCTTTGTTTTATATGTTCTGATATTTGCCCCTTATAAACAGTATTAGTGACAAACTTTATCAATAAACATATACATTGTATATATTGTAATTTTCCTTTGCATTGAGAAAGAAACAAAATGAAAACAGACAACTTTCTTACATTAAAGAAGTTCACAAAAAAGTGTTTGTATTGGATGTATAATTTTCAGAGCTATCATGATTTATTACAAGAACAAAGAGCAGAACTTGAATCTACAGAAGCAGAACTCGATCAGACTGAGTTACAGCAACTTGATCAAATACGGCAGGTAAAATGAACGACAATAGAGTTTCCTTTTAGTAAATCTAATTATTGAAACAAATTTTTAACTAAAAAAGTATGTAAAATTTGATAACTTTACTGTCTTTACTGGATTTCAGTTGATGTGTCTGACAGTGTAAAGAACGTTTCCAGTTGTTTCCTCTAAACCTATTTACATGGCTGAAAATTACTTTATTGACTTGTAGTTTGTATTGCAATTTTCCAGACACCTTTAAATACTGAATAAATCTAAGTAATGGGGAGTATTATGTGGTTTTCCAAGGTTAAAACCAATTTGTAAAATTAGGATAAAACCATTGAAAAGTTGTAAACAGACATTTTTTTTTTATATTTCTCCTAAAATACAAGCATTTCTATCATTGTTATTTAAATTAATTCTGACTTCACATCTGATTTAAAGTGTCTTTGGGGGCCGCGGTGGCCGAGTGGTTTAGTTTAGGTAGTTTGTCAACACTGAGATTGCGGGTTCGATTCTCACTGCAGGCAGGGTGTACTCGACTCCAATCTTAATTGACAAGGATTGCCAGTTTTCCTACCGCAGGTCGGGGGTTCTCTCTGGGTACTCCGGCTTCCTCCCCCAATAAAAACTGGACACCATGATATAGCTGAACAATTGCTGAAAGTGGCGTTAAAACACCATTCAAACATAAAGTGTCTTTGATTTAATTTATTTTATTTTTAGAGTTTCTTGGAACTTGTTTTCAAAATTCAATACTGAACTAAACTGCAAGTAATATGTTTTCACCTGAAACATGCAAAAAGATTTCAAGAAATACATAACAATACATAACAATCTTAATGGTGATATTAAACATGGTGAATAATGTCTTGAATATATATCTGTATTGTTTTCTAATTAAAACCTGTATAACATCAGTAAACCATAATATAAATGTTTTAAAGGTTATGTTAAAAAAATTTCTTATTATCTTTAGCGAATAAATAGGGACAAAGTACTATCAATAGAAGAAAGAAGTGAGAAAATGAATAAAGCTATTGGTTCTGTATCATCAGCTGACCCAGCAGACGTCAACAGAATAATCAAGATTCATAAACAAAGAATGTTGCAATATGAAGGTCAGTACATATGTTATTTTTGTAAGTTTGTTTTTTTGTTTTTGTTTTTTTAATTGTTTTTTGTTGTTATTTATTGGGTGGAGGGTTTATTTTGATGTATTATAGTCAAAATACAATGACCTGTCAGGTACTCTCTACTTATTGCTCAATCAATTCCAAAAATAGATAACAATCTGTTTTCTTTAAAGCTCTAAATAAGAAAGATCTGGACATTTAAATTGCAGCTATTCATGCATGACTCATGTAATTTCTAATTTCTAATCTGGGAGACAGCCATAGAGTACAATGTAGATGGAACACCTTAGAAGTTTAAAAGTTACCTGAGCAATAGGTAGAAAGTACCTGACAGGTCATTGTATTTTGACTATTAAGAGTGGAGGTATTAAAAGGAGCATAACATGTTAATATGGAACACGATAATTAATAGATTCAGCAATAACAAATCTTCTACATATTCTGAAGTAATTTGCCTTTTTTCCATTACATGTAATAGTAGTAATGGAAACTGATTTTTTTTTAAATAACAGAAATTGCATGGTTTAGATATTTTGAAGTGGTCTTTCTGGCCTAGAGGTTTACTGACTAAAACCTCAAACAAATAAAAAAAAACATTGTAATATTTAGAAATTGTGCTTACAAGTTGACAGTTCTCATTGTTGGAGCTACCAGAAGATTCTGTTCACATTTGTTGAGAATGTAACATAATTCATGTGTTTTGTCAATTTTCAAAATTCACACCCAATTCATTTAAACTAATTACAGATTTATTTAATATGAATGTATACAAAAATGCATGGTTAATAATAACTTAATAATTCTTTCTTATCAGATGCTAGAATTCAAGAACAAAACAGAATGAAAGCTATGCTTCAGGCCAAATGGGAGCAAAAAATGATGGTATTGATATTCAATGGTTTGATTACATGTTTATACTTCATTCATGTAGAAGCAAGATAAAATATGTGAAATAGGCATTTCAACTGATGTTGTCAAAGCAGTGCTTTATTGTTGAGCACTAGCAGTAATTTCAATTATCATGGAGATGCTGTACAAAGGAAATATATGCAAATTTATGAAACTTGAGTAAATAATCCAATACATATGTGAAAATATCTTAAAAGAAATGGTGTTTGTGCATTATAAATGAATCACAAAATACCTTCAGTTTATTTCATTAGATTTTTTTTCATTCAAAGATGCAACCTAATTTTTAGTTATTACAAACAAATTATCATATAAAATTGGAAAGGGAATGATATGTTTCATGTTTTTAAACATAATATTATTTAGGGGGGCCCCCATTTATTACTGTTTTGTTCATATTTCCTTTGAAGCAATCTGAAAAAATCTCGTCTTACTCTACCAGCCTGAGCCTGGTATTGATAATTATCATAATTTTCTAAACTTTTACTTACGTATGTGGATAATTATCGTGGATTTCTAAGGACGTTGTTAAGTAAACAATGTAACATCACAATGTTACAAAGCAGTGATAGATGCTGTTTGTTTTACTTCCTAGACATCATTATAAGATAAATTTGATCTTGGATATAAAACATAATCTGTAAATAATTTTACTTGAATGAAGACAACATTAATGATAATATGCCTTAATGCGAGCATCAAACATTTTATGGTTCATGACATTACTCAAGAGTACCCTTACAGTGCCTCTGCATTCCTTTGTCTTTCTATAATGGGACGGTGACCTCACATTTTTGTTTTTAATTAGGGCCCGCCACTTTGTGACGGACGCCCTATAGTGATCAGTCTGTCCGTCCGTCCATGCGTCCGTCCTTCCGAACTAATCGTGTACGGGCTGTAACTTTTTTATCTTTTGAGGTAGGCTTTTGATATTTGAAATATAGGTAGATAATATCAAGGCGATGTGTCGCATACCGTGGTTTTTTACCTTAAGGTCACATTATTGCTTTCTGTATTACAAATTAATGTCCCGGCTGTAATTTTTTCATCTTTTGAGATAGGCTTTTGATATTTGGAATTTGGATAGATAATATCAAGGCGATGTGTCGCATAACGTGGTTGTTGACCTTGAGCTTTGACCTTAAGGTCACATTATTGCTTTCTGAATAACAAATTCATGTCCGAGTTGTAACTTTTTTATCTTTTGAGGTAGGCTTTTGATATTTGGAATGTGGGTTGATAATATCAAGGCAATGTGTCGCATACCATGGTTGATGACCTTTGACCTTGTTAAAGAATAAATACTTGAGTTTTTTCTGTTTCAAAATTTATTTTGTATAGTTTTAAATTAATTTTGGTGCTCATCCACAATATTTTATTCTGACAGGTGAGCTACCATCTTAAATGGGTTTGTTCATAAGGATCATATGATCTTTTTTACACACATGCATGTAACTGTATTACTCGAATCTGCAATGCTTACTATTTTAAGGATTAAATAAAGAATATGATATTTTATTTTGATGATACACAAGTATTGCAGCAGCTCATACATTTGCAGTTTTTTTTTCAATTTTACAGCACCTGGAGGATGAAGCACAAAAATCACAACAAGAAAAGGAAACTCTAGAAGAACAACAAAACACAACTGTCAACAGAGTTCTAGCCAATAGTCTGGAATTAAACGAAGAGTGAGTAAATCTCAAACAGAAATAGTGAAAGATAAAATTGTTGTGATGTGTACTTTGAGGAGCCAAATCATGACAGTATTGTCTGAGAGATGTTAAACTGCTTTAATCTAGCTGATATTCAGAATGATAATTTTGGTATATTCTTTTGTACTGATTGGCTTCTATTCATTATGCCCCCGCTACCTATATAGGATAGGATTATACTGTATTCTGCCTGTGTGTTAGTGTGTGTCTCCATTCGTTACCATATTTTGTCATATTTTTCTCAGCAATGATAAATGATGCTATAGTAAAAAATGTTAATAGCTTTATAAGATCATGCTATATCATGGGATTTATTTTCAGAAGTCTCTGAAGTTATATAGTGGGGGTGATCATCTGGGATCATTACCTCACAATAACTTGTTTTGCTTGATTTGTTTGTTTGAATGGGATTTGATGCCATTTTTAGCCATTGTTGAGCTATATCATGGTGTCCAGTTTCTATTCAGGGAGGAAGCGGAGTATCCAGGAAACCTAAGGCAATCTTTTCTATTAAGGTTGTAGTCAGTTACCCTGCTGACAGGCATGTGATCAATAATATATGACTACCTTAACCACCAAGGCCCCGCTATTTTGTTTAATGTAAATTTTGCCTTAAATAGAATTATATACGTTATTATGTCATCTATCCCCAGAAATTATATTATTAATATATTATAAAAAAATAATGCTCTTTTGAAGTCTGCTATAATTAGCTATGTTATCTTTTTAGCTATTCCATATTTAGTCAACATTATAATTAACATAACTTTTAATTGTATAGTTGTTATGTTTTTATGTTTCATTTTGAAGCTTTTTTTGTATTTCAGTGCCAAAAATAAAATTATGCAAGAACATAAACACAACATGCAGGTTTTAAATAATCAGTTGCAGATGTCAAAATTACGACAGGAGAAGAGGTAAGGAACGTAGTAAATGCAAGTTAATATGTTAGAAAGGTAAATTGTTTTATATTCTTAAGTGAGTGCATAAACCTATCATTTCTTTTCCAACAAACTGTCCAGTACATTTCTTCTGTAATAAGTAGTAAAAAAGAAAAAGCATGATTGATTGTTGCACTATCTTCTATAATTAATGCTTTTAATTAAAATGTTTGTTCTCAGTATGGAAGCAAAGCTAGCCAAGAGAAGAACCAAGCTGTCTGAAATAAGACAAAGACGTGAGGAAGAAATGTTGAGCAAGTCTAAACTAAACAAAGAGGAGTTTGATAAATTGCAAAAGCAGCTGGTAAAATTATTTACAACTTATCAAAAAATGTTAACCTTTATTTTAATAAGTGGGGTCTTAAAATCATTTAGTAAGACATTTCATTTATAATTCTTTGAAAGAATACTTGTTTTATGAATATTTGAACATATTTTGAAGTTGGTCAGTTAAAGAGAAATAATTTTAGATTTTTTAAAATTGAATTGTTGATTGACCTGCATCTAAAATGTAATTAATTAAATTATTGGATTGTCTGTTAAAGAATTCTAGATTGCATTAAATTTTGGATATGTGATTAATTTGATAGATGGACATCAAATGTCCAAACAAAGTATGATAGTATGATTGTACTAAATCAGGAAAAATCAACAGCTCAAATGTTCTTTATCCAATGGGTGAATTTCTTATTTAATATCAAACAGTAGTGTTTCAATTCACTTAAAATGATTTTAACAAAAAAAGTAAAAAAATATCTCACTCTTCCATCTGTCCATTATTATATCGATATTCAGTTTTGTTACTGTGATTATATTGTTCCAAACTATTAATTTCACCCCAGTGCAATACTGGAATGTATCAGATATTATCACATATTTAGTGTAAATATAGGGAAATCTGTCGCTGGTGTCAGTTATTAGCCGCCAGGGCAAATATGGATATTAGCCCTGGAGACATATATTCAAATATTTGGTAAATAGATTACTACATGGTAATTTAAATAATGGCAGTGGTATCAGCCCTCCTACCATATCAGCCCCCGCAGCTGATATGGGGGTCTTGGGGCTGATACCAGTGCCAATTGAAATAACCATCTAATAATCTATAATTATTATACTTCTATGAAAGTTGTTTTATGGTCAGAGTTCTTAAATTTGGCATATATTTGGGTTAAAAATATAAAGTTCTTAATTATATATGAAATAAAAGTATATGTCTTTACAAAACATTTTTAGTGACATTATGACGGTTAACATTTACCTCAGTTTTGCTGTACATCAGCTGGAAAAGTCATTGGAGTAGCTGCAAGAATGTAATAATATCATAATTGTTGTTCGTCAAGAAGCTACAAAGTGGTCCTATTACTCATTATGAAGAAAACACACTGAGGGGGTTTTATAGTGATAAAACTACTAAAATGGTGGAGAAAAGAAAAAATGAAAACACTTAAATAATATGTTTGAAAAATCCAGATATGAAAAGCCTGGCTGCTAAGACCTTCTTTTAGCTCCACAGAGAACAAAAATCATCACAAGAGCAACATTATTGTATCGAGGCAGAGCAGTAGTTGGGGGGGGGGGAGGGGAAATCAAGTTTTTTATTTTAGTTTTTGCTTTAAATAATCACCTCATTAGTCTTCTGCGTAATAAGGATTTATTCACTCTGTTCAGGAAGATGAACTGGCAGCTGAAGAATCAAAGATTGCAGAAGATAGACAGACAGCAATACTAGAATTCCGTAGAAAAATGGCTGCTGAAACTGAAGCACTGTTAGCAGAACAAGAAAAAGAATTAGGTGTTTTAATTGGTAGATTACAGGTATGTTTACTGTAATGCATTCATTGGAAGAAAAAAGAAAAAAGGAAACCTGTAAAAAGAAATGCATTTTACTCATGACCAATTATTTGGCAATCTGCTGATGATGTAAGAGATTTTACACTTACTGTTGTGTCATATATCATTTTTTTTAATTACCTTTGGGATTTTTGAGTAATTTATTTGAAGAGTAATCAGATATGTATGTGTAGATTGACATTGAAGATGAAAGAACAATTTTTGACATAATTTATTGATATATATTCATGTTTCTCCAACATTGTCACTTTGACTAAAACAACAACCAATTAAGACAGGGGATTAAGAGGCGTACATGTATAGAGGTTAAGGATTATCCAACAGATAATATTAAATACATATTTTAGATAAAATGATTGATAATTAAACTTTTGCTCTTTTTTATTGTTATGTTTTTTGTTAGTTTCTTCATCATTATTATTCATGTGATTTAAAAAAAAAATTATAATATTATATGCATAGCAATACTATAGTATGGCTAGCACTTGCAGAATAAATTTCAACACATTAACAAAAATATTTATGTCAACGTTATATGCGGAAGATAATGAAGGTTTGAATGCGCAGTCCAGGGTGCCGTTAACGTGCACGTTATCTCATTGAAATTGCATGAGATAAGGCCACGCCGAATTAATTACTTGTTCGTCGGACTTAAAATTATTTCAGAAAGAAAAAAATATAAATTTCTTCCGCTCGCATTAACCGGAAACCTGCCCGCGTCCAGAACCAGAAGTTGTCTTTAAAAAAAATAATCTTCTCCGCATTTTACGATTTTCATCCAAGTGCTGGAGATTCATACAGAACTTAGAAGGTTAAAATACCGTTTCAGTCCCCTATAAATTCAAAACCAAAAGTAAAATGTAGAAAACAAGTGTGTGGTTGTGGCAGCAGTTGCCACCCAGTACAAAGTGCTGCTACCAAATACAGCATTAGAATGTCGAACGGACAATACCTTTATCGACCTATTTATACTAAACTTTACCGTGTCAATCCGACGGGGTTTCGCCTGTCAAAATTAAAAACTGCTACCGGGTTTGGTAGAGTTTATTGTCCTTTTGTAAATCTTTACACAGCCGTTTAGCTGTGGAAAATAATTGTTGATTTCAAAAAGTGTAATAAAAGATTTACAAAAGTACCATAAACTCGACCAAACGCGGTAGCAGTTTTTAATTTTGACAGGCAAAATCCCGTCGGATTGACACGGTAAAGTTTAGTATACATGCATACAAGGGAAGCCTTCTAACCTTAATTATGACAACATTATAAGAATCAAAATTAAGGACAATCCCAAGCTTTTGGGTAGGGAAAATGTGTTATTTTTACTGTTTGTTATTTTTAATAAAGACAGGTAGTCTTTTATGGGAGTGACTTTTTACCACATGACACCACAGGTTACCAAAGGCTACCACATGCACCATTAAAATACCACGATATACACTTTCTTTACAGTTTTATAGGGGTTTTACTTTATTTCATGTAGAAATAATGTCTTTCATGTGTTTTGTAACTTTATTCCAAATAGCAGAATCAATATTTAATCGGTTTCGTGTACCATTGAAAATGAGCCACTTATGATCATGAAAAAACAACCACAGGAACTTACAAAACTGAATATCGGTGTAGGTTCCTGCATAATTACATGTGATAAAAATGCATAGAACAAATTAATTCATTTAAAAATAACAAATTAATTAATGATAGAAATAAAAAAAAAACATCATGCAGTTTTGTAAATTACTGTGGTTGTCTTTTCATGATTATAAGTGACTCATCATCAATGATACTTGAAATGGACTTAATGTTTATTCTGCTATTAAAAAAGATGCTATAAAAAGCACTAAAGACGTTATTTCTACAAAAAATAAAGTTAAAAAAAATATAAAACTAAAGAAAGTGGATATTGTTGTATTTTGATGGTGCATGTGGTGGCTTGTGATAACCTGTGGTGTCGTGTGGTAAAAAGTCACACCGGTCTTTTATTTTTTCTTTTTATTAATCTTGAAATTATGCCTTGCCAAAAAGATTTAGATACATAACTGAATAGTGGTATGGGCTGTCTGTTGGTCCGTCTGTACCTATTGATAGAAAGATAAGGCAGCATCTTTTCAGAAGAGAAAACACAATTCAAGACAATTCTATTCTGCTATATAATTTATTAATCAATAGGTTAAGTAATAAAACACTGAGAACAAGCACTTGTTTAATATCAATTAATTTTTTTTTAAATTTCAGTTATTTTCTTTAAAATTAAAAAAAATCGCTCACTCGCATCAGTTTAACCATGAAAACCTGAAAAAAATCTTTTAAAAAAAATAAAACATGTCGCTTGCCTTAAAAAAAAATCATTCGCTCGTCAAAATCAGAATTTAAAAAAAAAATTAATAAAAAAAATGTCGCTCGCTTGCTCCTTATTTTCAAAGTTAAAGTCCAAAGAACAAGAAATTAATTCTGTGTGGCCTAACTAGCGATTGCTTTATGAAACGGCACCCAGGACTGAGATATTCCTGATTGTACATTGAGTCGGTTGTCAATGTTTCTCTTTTTCTTTTGCTCTGGTCTGATGCCACCGGAATCTGGTTTGCCTCTGTATTTGTCTGCGACTTATTTTGAATTTGTATCAGCTGAAAAATATTGTGATGAGCGTGCATGCCAGTTTCTTTTGCTGTTTTGCGCTATCCTTAGAAGTGGTTGGTGATATGTGGTCCTTCAGTTGTGGAATGGTTCTATGGGGTGTTTTTTTTGTTCGCAGTCTTCGTCTGCTTGAAATAATCATCGTCAAGTTGTATACTTCTGTGGTTATACTTTTAAATATTGATTTGAATGTAATATATTCATTTTTAATAATTTTGTAATTATAGACAAAACAGAATGTTTTTTTATATTTCTGTAGATGATTTTTCCTTTTATGTAAAACAAAATGCAAAATATTGAGTTAAGACACAAAACTTATAACCTATTGAAGTTTATTAAACAGGTATATGTTACAGGTAAATATCAACATGATAATCCTTCAGATGCCCCTTAATCCCCACACATAATTGGGTGTTGCTTTAATTAATTATGAAATGTTGGAGAAATGTGAACACCAACTTTGCAGTAAGTTACTTAAAAATTAACATTATACATAATTATTATTGACAGATCATGCATTCAAAACTTCAGTGAAGTCAACCAGATTATACATTAAGGCACCAGTACTATCTTCTATTCTTAAAAAATTTTGAGAAATGACTTGTAATATCTGTGCATATGAAGAAGTTTTCTTAGATGACTAACAGTGTGTATCAGAATTGTTACACCAATGAATCAGGACTATAAATCTGGCTTATTATTGGTCCGACCAAAGTAGACAGATAAAATAAGTAGTCTTATCTTGGTCTTGTCTACAGTTCTTAATTTTTGGGATACAAACATATACACATAATAGCACATATGACAATCTTCTTTCAGATTGGAGCTGCCAGAAGACAAGCCTTATTGATGAAACAAGACACCCAACTTCAAAGCTTGCAGGTACATCTTAATACAGTTAACATGTTTTTATTATGCATGACATTTATTAACAAGATTTAGACCCCAGTATTCTAAATCTATTCAAATTGAAATATTCCACAAATGCTTGCAATTTTGCTCAAATGTAATCTGACTGGTCAATATTTGTGTTGAGGATAAGTTGATGTAATTAATCCTCAAATTGGAGATATGAAATCTAGCTGTGTAGTAGTTTTTTCTCTATCCCTTTATGGCACAAATTACAGTAAACACCATCATTCAGGCTTTGTTTTCTTCCAACTTTTAAACATTATCTTATTAAAATCTTTTATGAATCTTTTACCAGAAGTTAAATGGTAAAATTATTATATGCTTTTATTCATAAACACAACTTTTATTAATAGACTTGATTTGATTGCCACATAAGTTACAATGTCAGTGTGAAAGATTTGTATCTGCAGTGTTCATAGAAAAATAAGATCAGTTGTTAATTTTGTTTCCTTACTCCTGCATAATTGTTACCAAAAATAGTAAAATGTCTTTTTTTCTTTTCTGAAATTTCCAATATTAAATCCAGTATCCGTATGTGACATGGTTTTGAAATGGATTTAAGATGCAGATTTACCACAGTGAATAACTAATTATCACTTATTTAAAAAGAAGCAAATGACAAAACTGGAAATATAGACTGAAAAAAGCATTTTGTGAGGATTATAGTTTTAAAACACAAACATTTTCATTTTATTTGTCTATATCAATTTTCATATGTAGAGAAAATCCTTCTTTTGTGGAATAAACATGTACATATAATTCTGGGAATATAAGGACATATGTTCAAAAATTGTCTTTTAAAGTTATATTTATGTTAGATATACTATTAAAAGGACACCAACATTTGTTTGAATTGTCAACATTTTAGTCACACTTGCATCAACATAATCTTTGTATTATAAATATCAATAAAAATCAAGTATATCACACAACAAAATGAATGTGTGTGTTATATGTTCATACACAGTTGGGCATGTTAAACCTTAATGTTTGCTGGTACATTTATACAGTATTATGTGGCTTATTTCAACAAATAACCAGAGGCACTTGAAGGCCTGTATTGCTCACCTGATTTATCAAGACCATGAAAATCACATTTCCCTGATGTAAAGTCCTGGAATTTTCAATTTTCTACTGTCATAAATAACATTATCTTTGTTGAGACCATCAAATGAATCTTGTTGTTTGGTTTCAACTAGTTCAGTTAGTTTCAGATAGGAAGCCATTTAAAAATTTTCCTATAGGTTTCTATGTTAAATTTAATAATTCCATTGCAGCTATCATTGATTTTGGATCATATAAACAAGCATAAACTTTTAAGAGAACAATGGCTTAAATTAGTGTTGCAGTTTCAGAAAAGATGACATTTGCAAATACCTGTAATTCATATAGTGTCCTCTGTTAACCTTTGTCTATAATTAGTAATGGTGGCCATTGTATTTTCTTTTTAGCATAAACAAAATTTTTAGAGGACCATCTAATAAATATTCATAATAAGTTTTTTTCCATTGGTTAACCTATTTCAGAGAAGAAGCATTTTAAAAATGTTTACTATAGGGTCCAGTTTTAAACTAACGAAACCACTGTGACCATTATAAATTTTTGAGTAGCATAATAAACATAAACTTTATAGTGGATCATCCAATGAATATAGGTAATAAGTTTTGTTTCATTTGGTTAACAACTTCAGAAAAGATGCTGTTTTCCCAAAGGGCAGTATGTTAAACTAAGCACTTCAGTGGTGGCAATTTTGAATTTTTTAATTGGCATGAAAAACATAAACTTTATAGAGGACAATTCTCAAAATATTTTTAGAAAGTTTATTTTGATTGGTTAACCAGCTTCAGTGAAGAAGCCTGTTTAACTTGTTTTCCATATGGTCTTATGTTTTAAGTCCTGCAGTGGTGGCCATAAGGTCCATTCAATGAACATAGTGACCAAGTTTGCTTTCAATTGGCCCAGTTGTTTCATTGAAGAAGATTAAAATACAATAAGTTTACAGATGCTGATGATGACAACGATGACACGAAGTGATGACAATAGCTCACATGACTATTTGGTCAGGTTAATCCCACATTAGTTAATTCCAGTGGCCTTGGTGCTCTAGGACTATAAATGTATAAACTGACATGAGAACAATGAGCTTGTGAGTTCAAGTGAAAACTTTGTGCAAAATATGCTTGATTTTAACTCTAATTGACAAGAATTCCCACTATGCAGCTTAATGTTTGGGAAGGGGGGTGTTCCTCACAGGTAAAATTTTCTTCATGATGTCCCTAACACCTGTACCTGGATACCATGATATAGCCTAAAAACCATCATTAAATGCCACTCAAACAAAGGAACAAATAAACATACTAACAGATATTTTTGTAGAACGTAGAATCTTGTACTTAAATTGATTGTAATCCTTGTCTAGGACCAGCTGGAAAAAAAATTGACCGATGGAAAAGTAAAAGTGTCAGCTGTTGACCAGATTATACAGCAACACAGAAATCAAATGGAATATGTCCATGATCAGATAGAAAACAAACGAGAGCATCAGATACAAGTTATTCAGGATCGAGTCCAAGCTAAGAAATTGATGAAAGAACAGTATGTTCATGCTTCGTTCTTTAGAAATTATTTTTTTTACATGATTTTGTACTAACACATTTGAATTAGGGAGACACTCATCTGTTCTATTGAGCTAGTCACTTATCTTATGATATCCAGTCCTACTTTAACCAGCAGCTTATTCTGGGTACTTAAAGAAGAAGTCAATGATAACATAACAAAAGTTATGATGACTTCACCATTATGTATTATACATTGACCTAGTTTTAGCTCACTGAGGTACCTTCCTTCAGTTATAATGTCAGACAACTTACCTGGTATAAGTCAGTTTTATTGAAGTATTATTGTTTAAACAACATATAGTATATCTTTTAACAGTAATGTATGAGCTGTGTAATATTTGTTTTCTTAGTAATTGGGTTAAGTAAATTATGATGAATGAACATTTATATAATTATTATCTTGTCAGAGAGCTTCAAGAACAGAAAGAAGAAGAAAAGGAGATAGTCCGGACTGGCTCCTTGAAAAAGAGAGGGGCTGGGTAGGTCATGTTTATTGAATTCAGAGAATTCATTTATCATTGATGTCATAAGAGAAAGGAAACCTCCCAAACAATCTGTGCATAGGTTAATTCAAAATTATGACATTAATATATTTATAGCAATTTTTATGTGAAAAAATGGCACAGTTTTAAAATATATCAATATTGTATACTGATTATTGTAATTCATTTTGCCATGTAGACAGCCATTCATGTCTTATATTAACTCCTGTGTACCTGTATCAAATTCAGGGTATCTATAACTGTTCATACCCCCCACAAACTGGTTTGGGGGGGTGGTATATAGTGATCACCCTGTCTTTCTGTCTGTCCATCTGTCCGTCTGACCACATCCCTTGTAAGCTCAACTCCTCCTAAACCTGATGAAATTTAATGAAACTTAGCATAAAGGAAGTACATTATATATAGATGTGCATGAAGGATTTTTATTGACCTCGGATATCATTAAGGGGAGATAATTGGACTTAAAAGCGTCCACACATGTTAAAATTTATTGACCTAATTAATAAATGGAAAGTAAAAGTTGCCAAAATTTCCTTACAGTTATGAACAGTTAATGAAATTGAAAATTGAGCAATAATAAGCATCTTCAGAAGATGTATTTTGGACACCCATGTATGTGTAGGAATTTTCAAAAATACTGTTCTAGAATCTGGTATTTCAAAAGTCTTTTCACACGTTAATTGCATGTAATTTTTAACAACTTGTAAAAGTAAACTTTATTTTCAACAAACATTCTTCCACTGAGCTGAAGCAGCCTCGACCGTCATGTGATTAATGTGTTTAGCCTACTATTGGTCATGTGACTGTCTTATCCTACTATTGATCATGTGCCTGTCAACACTGAAGTTGTGGGTTCGAGTCTCACTGAAGGCATGGTTGTACTAAACTCCATCTTAATTAACAAGGATTGCCAGTTTTTCTCCCAAAACAAACATTTGTATTTTTATTTTGGTACTCCAGCTTCCTTCTGCTGGATACAATGATATAGCTGAAAAATTGCTAAAAGCAGTGTTAGACAAAATCCGTTTTCTTTGCATGGTGGGATGGGGGTGGGTTTGGGGATTCCTGTTGAGGATTCCTGTATTCTATACTCCTGGGTAACATGTATCCAGGATTTGGGTATTAGACTATTCATTACAAGCTGTGAGTAAACTTTTTATGCTCAATTTTTATAATTCACCAGACTACAGGTTTCAAAATATGCAAATTAGGCTTATTTTGGCAACAAGAACAATTAAATCTTCTCCTTGAAAACTGCTTTGCCAATTTAAACTTAACTTGTTGTGGCATTCATTGCCTTTTAATTTTCCCTTCATAAGTAATATATCTGACCATGAATCTATTCTATAAGTAAAGTGGCAAATGTTACTAAAGATAAAATATCATAGATATATCCCTTCCAGGAAATCCAGCTCAAAATAGATTGTAGCCTTATAAAAAGGAATAGTTCAACATATATTCTGGGTTTAGTCAATCTTATGCCCCTTTTTTGATTTCTCACATGTTTTTCCAAGTGAGGGAAGGCAGACTTCTGAGAGCCATTGGTTTCCTTTAGTAACAAATAATGTGTATCATGTGTCTTTCTGTGGAATGTGTTATTTACTATTGGTTCTGTTCTGTTTTTCAGGAAAGCTGCATCAGTCCTGAAGTTGAACTATCTAGAACAACAACATAAAAAACAGAGGGATGAGTTAGATTTAGAAATGAAAGCAGAGTTAGAAAAAAGTAAAGAAGAGCTCAACAGAAGTTTGGAAGTTGCACTAGACAATGAACTGAAAGTAAGGCTATTCTTCCAGGATAAAAAAAACAAAACCAGATTAATCTTTATGGAGTCTTATACTGTATATTTTGTTACTTTTTACCTAAAATAATTTGAGCAGGAAATCAATATAGTACATATTTTTGTCCATTTCTCTGAATCCAGTCCTCTGAAACCAGCAGTGGGAATTAAATTAACTTTTACCAATTCTTTATCAACCCCTTGATGTGAATTTCATATAGAGTGTCTATGTCACACATTGGATTTTGCTGTTGAGAGAAGATAAACCATTGGAACAGTTACATAAAACATGATTCTAAACTGATTCCCCATTTCTGTTATGTGTTTGTGTTAGAGAATAGACACATCCTATTGACTTTTCTCTTGAAAATATAAATAAATCTTATGGTAAATATTAGAATTTCTGTAATATTTTTGGTAAAATGTTGTAACACAGAAATCTGTTAGTTTATGGAGTAGAGATAAATTACCAGCAATCTTAATTGACAAGGATTGCCAGTTTTCCTACCGCAGGTCCGTGGGTTTTCTTCGGGTACTCCGGCTTCTCCCCCAATAAAAAGTGGACGCCATGATATAGCTGAAAAATTGCTGAAAGTGGCATTAAACACCATCATACAAACAAACAATAAATTACCAGTACAAAAAACATTTTTCTTATTTCTAAACAGGAACAAAAAAAACTGTTTTTGAATCAGCTGGCTACAGCTACAGAGTTGTCTAAGGAGGAGTTAGCTGATGCTGTAGATAATGCAATCAGAGGTAATAATCAAATTGTTATGTTGTCTTCAGTGGTGAGTACAATTTTATATAGAATTGCCAAAAACATCCCAGTGGCTTAAAAATTATTATTCATTGTCTTTATATTGGACAAATTGTTTTCCCTGTTGTTGCAAAGACAAACTTTAAAAATAAATCTGTAATTTTGTTTTGAATTAGCATTTATTGTGCTTATAAATAATTTTGTTCATTTCGCCTTTTCAGCAGTTGTTCTCAAATTGTTCCTTAGAATAAATATGACTTTTTTCTAAAAACATGTATAAGGACTGCACTTATTGAAAAGATCACTTTCAAATTACTTTTTTAATGGCTAAATATTAACATAAATATTTATGTCCGCCCCCCCCCCCCCCCCCCCACTTCATGGGGAGACATATTGTTTTTATTCTCTCCGTTTGTCCATCTGTCTGTCCGTCTTGTCTGTCACAAAGTTATTTGGCTCAACTCCTAGGAAAAAACTACTCAACCAAATTTTACAAATATTAATTTGTAACAAATACACCATACGTAGTTGTGCATGTTACCAGGAAATTCTGTTCCTTAAAATTTTGTGGGAGTTATGGCCCTTTGAACTTAGAATTTTCCAAAAATTTCTCATAAATCGTGGTTTCTTCTCAACACCTCTGAATAATAGGTGGATCTCTTAAATTGGAACAGCCAAACAAATCTTTACCTATGTAGTCACGAAATGTTAAATTTCTATATTTTCATATAAGAATAGAAGTAATTCATGGCTGCCCTAATTTTATGAATAATTTAAATAAATATGGGTAGGCATTATATTCATGATATTTCATCACTCGCTACAAAGTATGTGCAATACCCTATAAATGAGTAAATTAATTCTTATATGATATATATTATATAAATTAAAAAGTTGGGCATGTTATTTAAATAATATTACTCTTTCTCTTTCCTAGACACTGGTGGAAATAAGCTAGCAGCAAAGAAACTTGGTAAAGAGCTACGTCAGGGAATAGAACGTGCCAAAACAGAACTCAGTATGGATTCTGAAGATGAAATAGGTGGGCTATATATTGAAGAGTATAGAATAAGATGATAAACTGGTATATTTACCCGTCCTCACAAGTCAGGGTTTCTGTGTCCACATGTGTCCACGAAACCCTTACAAACTTACATAGGAAATTCCCGGGCTAGAAGTCACTATTTTAATTAAACTACATCATACCTGAATGCAGCCAATCAAAAGCTCGGTTTCATTCACCACTTGGTTAGGGGATATCCCGATGTTGATTGTAAATAAACCAAATGGATGTGTTGCATAGACCATGTGAAAATCAGTGTATTTTGTACAGTAGTGTTCATAGTTGTTTATTACAGTAGTCCCCCTCTTATAAGACCACCCCATCTGAGTCATGAAAGTGGTCTTATAATGGGGGTGGTCTTTCTTGAGGGGATACAAATTATACAGGTTTATAGAGCTTGGTCGGTTGATTAGCAGCAAAAGCTGTGAAGTAATTAAGAATCACACAAAATAAATATTTGTATTTTATTATTCATTATAAATAAAAATCAAAAAGAATTTGTGCAGTTCTTATCTGTTAAAAATGTGTAATGATAATATAACAATTCCAAGTCTTCTTAACAGTGAATGTTTCCGTTCCTGTTTCATCTGCATTATCATTGTTTTATCACTTTTATTATCTGCCAGGTTCCACTTCGTAGTTTCTTAAAGTTCCGTCTAATTTGGAAAAATCCAGGTTTTTCTCTGTTTCAAATTTCCCAAGTTTTTGACATCGTTTGTTGTAAATTTTGATTTATGATTATGTTGGTACATTATACTATTATCTCCTTGTTGAATATTTCAGTCTTCTTGTGAAAAACCCGATTTCCGTAATGCCGAAATCAACTGATCTACTGTATCCTACGTGTTTTCCCTTTATCCAGCTTAAAAACCTTTCTATTACCACGATTTCGACATTTTGTTTACCGGTTGTTGAACTGTTTCCGAACTGGTTTACGATAATAAAACCAAATCACGTTCTATTCGAGACTTCCAAAATAAACATCCGGTTAGTGAAAATGGACGTTCGTGAGGGGAATTTATGTTGTTGTGTCAAAAAAACGTGGTCGCTGGTCGCGTTTGAGGGGTGGTTGTTCGCGAGAGGTAATTTTACGTTAAAAACACCAAATGCATCAGGGTTTTGGCCGGATAAAGCAGGTGGTCGCTGGCAAAGGGATCGTATAAGAGGGGGACTACTGTACCGGGTTATTTATTAGTTGCGTTACATTTTCTTCCTACTCAGGAATGCGTAAGAAAGACTACTGCCAAACACTTGCTTCTTTCAAACAATTTCATTTAATTGTATATAAATGTTTGAATTTTCAGATAATTTTAGAGGAAGTTCAAGGTCAGGAGAAACACTGAGACCAATGTCAGGGACAGGAACTAAGCAAGCAGTAAAGAAAAAAGGAAAAAAGTCTAATGTTCATCCAGAACCACAAAAAGGAGGCTGGAGTCTTCAAGACTCTTATGAAAGTGATGAAATGTTGTAATCTTCATACAGGCATAGTAATGTAACAAGAAATTCTTTATAGTATACAAAGTAAATACTGTGTTTTGTAAGGAACATTTTAGCATAGCTTTTTGTAGTTTGTCTCCATATTTATTTTGTATGTAATTATTAGTAGAAAATGTCACAGAATTTCTAATTTATTTTGTCAATAAAAATAAATAAGCCATATATTATTTTATACAGCTATATTATTAAATATGAGACATAATTTGTGAGAAAACATGAAGGTGTCTAACATCATTGTTTGTGTGAATCTTCTTACCAAACTTTCTTTGATTGCAATGAAAAGTTTGACAATCTTTTTTTTTGATTTTGAAATACTACTATTTAGACCTTTTCACAGTGAAAAATGTCTGTATAAGTAAAACATTCCTGTTTTTATTAATTACTTATTTTCAGTTATTATAGTATCCTAGTAACTACCAGACAATAGTTGAATATATTTGTTAAATGTGTATGTTATTTCTCATGCTCAGGGATATTTTTCTAAAAATATAGAAATCAGAAATATGTGATAACACAAATAGAAAACCTAATTTTACATGAATTTTTGTGTTATTTATGAATAATTGGTTTTATCTATAATGGTTAATGAGAAATAGATGTCAGTTTGCATTAAAAATTGTTTATGTTGTATTAAATATATTTTTGTACTATAGTTATAAATGTCTGTAACAAAGATGTCCCGCTTAAAAATCAAGTATTGTGTTTATTTTATGTTTGTACATAGTATACAGATGACCAGAATATATTTAGTTGTAAGAAGTCTAAACAAATTGCTTACCTTTTTGAAAACTCTGTTCAGCTCTGATAAATTTATTGATGATACAATTGTTCCATGCACAGCTGTATTATTTATTTTTATTTATTTTTAGTTTTTTAGTTTTTTAGGTGCAGATGTATGTTGGATTATAAAATACATTTGAATATCTCAACAAACACTATTTTTGTTATACCTAGCCAACCATAGTAGTAGGGTACCAAAGTCCAGTCAATGCCTATAATTATTCATATTTTGGAATTATGTTACTGAAGATAAAACTCAGATCAGGCTTGAAATTTTGTTTTATATATCGAAGAGTTGTGGCCTTACAAACATAATTTTTTGCAACACATTTTTTTTAATGAACATTGATTATTATCTTTAAGATATTGTTGTTGTTATTTTTTAAATAAACCAAAAGAGATCCAGTTTGAAATGAATTACAAAATTTGTTACAAGTTTGAGATATGCTTTTTAAAATGAAAATCATATTTCAACTTTGTTCCTTCAGAAAACTTTTTGTTAGTATTATAGCTGTCTACTGATTATTGACATTTTGCTTTTCTTTTGAGTTGGTTAAATCTATTAAATACACAAGCAATTAACAGTAAATGAAATATTACATGTATACATATTCCAGAAGCACATTGACATGTAAATATTTCCAGATTTGTAGTGACATGTATACATTTCCATATTTCCAGTGACATGTATACATTTCCAGATTTGTAGTGACATGTATACAATTTCAAATTTCCAGTGATGTGTACATTTCCAGAATCCAATTGGCATGTATACACTTCCAGATTTTAGGTGACATGTATAGGTTTCCAAAATCCCAGTGACATGAATGAGATTTTACGCAATATTTTTTATTCAAATGCAATCTTATTAATGCACACTGTCATATAAGACTTTGTCCTTGTAGTATTAATTTATGCCTAAAATAGATAAAAATTTACAGATTTCTGTCTTTTATTATTATTTAAAGTTTCCCACCAAATTTTCCATACACAGCGTAACATTAATCTCAAATGTGTATTCACAAAAATAATCAGATGGACACATTATCAAACAGTTATGAATTGCATTCATATTACAAAGGATTTTTAAATGACCATATCAACCAAAGTTATAAATTTTTATCATTGTTCAGCAAATAGTCATTTGTGAGAAAATAATGTAACTTGATTTTTTATGGGAGACTACTATTGGTAGTTATTTTTTCACCAAGCATTGCTGGTACCAAGTTTAGAGTGGATTGTTAATCTTATTTGAAATTTGATGAGATATCATAGTGTAACATTGGACCTATGAACAACGTGTAAACAATTTAGTTTGAATTGTTAAAGATAAACAAACTTTGCTAAGCTGGTTATCTTTTAAAATCAGTTTTCAAGACACTGACCACCATACAAAAGGACTGCCATGTAATAAAAGGAACAGGAGGAAATTTACTATAACAATATGCCCTAGAAAGAATTCAAATGTGTCAGATTAATCTTAACTTTGCAGCAGTTAGTTACCGTAAAAAGCATCTGCTTTTTTGTATCCATTTTCATTTTTATTCATCCTATACAATAAATATCATATAACTAAAAATAATTTTTATATAAATCAAAATTATTACAAATTATACATATGCAAGTTTATAAAAGAATCAAGAATAGTACTAAAATACAGCAAATAACACAACAACAAAATGGCGACCACCAGTGACAACAGTCAACTGGTCAAAAAAACTCTATCGAGTCTGTATTAACGTATAATCCGCACCATTCCTTTCCAACTAATATTAAAAGAAGAAGACCATGGACAATACAACCCTTTTTACGGTAATTGATGCCTCAGCTGTTCATCCATGATGTCAGAAAAAAAGATGAGATTGACGGTTTTATGTGCACCAAGACAAAATGGTGCATATGTTTAACATAGAAGCTTGTTGAAAATATTTGTAAAAAATTATAATAGTTAATTATTCTTACATCTATTAACTCACAAAATAATCAAAAGTTCCATTCTATGCCACTAGTACTATTTTGTTTTTCATTGTTTATTTATATATTGGTTTATCTGAAACTCCTTGTATTTTGATGAACAAATCTTTTAATATCTACATTTAAGTTATGATTTTGTGTGTGTATTTGCACAATTTATATATGTCTGTGATATTGTAGTGACCATTTCATTACTTTTATATTGTTAAATCTACATTCTATTTAATTAAACCTTCACAAATCTACCTGGTTGTATATTGATTATGTGTATCACTGACATCACGCTCTTCATTTTTTTGGCAGCAATTATTCCTGAATCACATGATTCGTATCTCACCTGCAACAATATTTATTTTGGCAAGACATATATATGAACATCTGGCAGTGGCTGTAACACTTGATATTTGGTTTTTATATCTTGATGAGCTTAGGCCCTTGGTCTATCAAGTTTTGTCCAGTGGTAGTTTATGATGAGTACTTGCCAGTAACTCACCTGTCACCTGACCTTGACCTCAATTTCACAGTACAGTGACTATGTTAAAGTTTTTGTATTAAGGCAGTTTCTCAGTAACCATGAATAGTAGGATGGCAATGTTTGGAATATAGGATGCTGATGAATAGTATATGACTGTCTGGCAGGTGTCACCTGACCTTGACCTCAATTTCACTGTCCAGTGACTAGTAAAGTTTTTGGATTAAGGCAGTTTCTCTGTAACCATAAATAGTAGGATGGCAATGTTTGGTATATAGGTTGCTGATGAATAGTATATGATTGTCTGGTAGGTGTCACCTGACCTTGACCTCAATTTCACTGTCCAGTGACTATGTTAAAGTTTTTGGATTAAGGCAGTTTCTCTGTAACCATGCATGGTAGGCTGACAATATTTTGTATATATGTTGATGATGAATAGTACAAGACGACTGTCTGGTAGGTGTCACCAGGCCTTTACCTCAATTTCACAGTTCAGTGACTATGTTAAAGTATTTTGGATTAGGTCAGTTTCTATGTAACCATGTATTGTATATGTTAAATTATGACAATTTAATGCTAATTACATGTTGCTAATGATGTAATTTTTTAGTTGTGGAATGCAGGAGAGACATTTTGCTGTGACCACACTTGTTATCAATCATTGTTTCTAAGTATAGAATTACATGAATATAAAACCTCAGGTAAAATGTCAAATACAAACAATTAGTTTGCTTTCAGAAATCACTCACATATTGATTGAAAGTTTCTGTCTTAAACAAACAAACAAATCTCTCCTATAATAATAATCATAAGTAATCATAAATGAAGACAAAAGCTATTTAAAGCATAATGCCTGTGTGATGTGTAAGAAAAAAAATTGCATGAAGTTTATACTGCTTATAACAATGATAGGTAAAACATATACTGAAAATATAACTACATCTAATTCATAGCCCACAAAGTATCTCATTGCAAGTCTAACATTGTACATGATAATCTGACTCCAAAACATTAAAAGGGACCTTAATCATTGTTATCATATGTGAAACAATTTTTATATCATATTAATGAAATTTCACCAAGGTTATTAAATTAACTATGCCAGCAGATGTACATTTAGTGAAATTATGACTCAATGGTGGTGCTGAAACCAAAAATACTAGGTAGGCCAAATAGGTTAAGAGATAAAAGCTTTTAAAAATAAGGTTATTACAGATAACTTGTGTGTGGGGGTATCAATGAAAATAACCCAGAACATCACATGGTGCTCTGTTTTGCACCTAGAAATAATTATATTCAGCTTGATGGGTGTCAAACTGAATCTCAGTTATCATGCACAAATACTTCTCATCAAAAGCAATTATAAATAATTGGAAAAACTGCAAAAAGTGAAACTAATTTAAATATGTATGTATAATTTATAAAGAACAGCCACTTTTATCAAGCTGAGTAAAAAATGTTCATTTTGTAACACATGCAGTTCTTTATGGAGATATAGATTTTGAAAAGAACCCCACTCACCATAACTATTTATGTCAAGTGTTGCAAAATTAGCAGTGTTATACTTTAAACAAAACTATATGATATGGAACATGTCTTTATGACGAGACTACAGTTCAAATTTGAACCTACAAATTAATGTGTTGTGACGAGGTATAATCTGTGGATTTTACTTACTAGTGATTTAAATATGGGGCCAGTATATATTTTTTAAGGTATGCCACCTTATGGTGTTTCAGAACACGTTTTCCAATTGGCACAGTGTATTAAGAAAGTAAATTTCTTATTTATTTTTTCAAAGTAAGCATAATTTGTTACAAAAAGAAAACGTTTTACTGAAAAACTCAAAAGTACCTTGTACTATGTGTCCTCATGAATACACGACAGTTCATTATGAATTTATGCAAGTTTGCATTCTTTTAACAAGGAATCTGGGATCCCTGCTATTCACAGAGGAATATATAAATGATTGTGCTGTTAATTGTTATTATACCCAAATGTCGGCGAATGTTTGTTGGTAGTCTTCACGTGCTCCTAAATATTATTGACAAATTTATTGTGATTATTGCTATGCAGGGGGTAGTTCTGTTCAATGATTGATAAATTAAAGGCTACGTATCTGTTGCGGTTAGACACCACGAGAAAGAAATGATACATCATCCAAGTTTAAAGACATATCTAGCTTTATTCGTATTCCATTGACATCTTTAACTTTAAAAACAAAAATCTATAAAGTAAATTAACAAGTCCCAATCAAAATCACACACTTAGCACAAACTCAGATAATCGCCCCTATTAATTTATTTAACAGCTTGTTCAGCAACACACTTTTTCAAAAGTTTTTTACACCATATATTTTGTTTACCCGGGACATAAGATAATCGCTAAATTTATTTCTTTAAAAAGAAAGTCAACAGTGGTTTTGCAATTATTATAGTTACATGTTAGATCCAAAAATAGTTTTATTCGATGCGTTATCGAGTATTACGCCGTTAACTTAGCCGTAATACGCTTTTGGCAACAAGGACGAACAAATGACGTCACGGCAAAATGTTTTCCTCCTTAAATAACTTACTCCAGATTCTTTGGTAAAAGAGTTGTACAGAGGCCAGACAAGGCCTTGGAGATGAAAGCTGACCATTTTGTCTTGACTGTAGCAGGGTGGAAAACGAACAAACTTGATTTCTGGATTTGAATGTTAGAAAAAACCTAGCAAGAAAACATATGCATAGGCTATTGACTTGTATAGTCTCTAGAGAGATTTAAGGTTGAATTTAAAACCTTTTTAAAATGTTCACTTCAGTACTAAAAGATTACTTTATTTCTTTTAAACACTTATAAAAACTTTGTTACAAAAAACTAATAAACATCTATGATCCATATTTTCAAAGCCCCAGGTTTTCTGAACCATATAAAATATAGGTAAAATCATTTTGTCAAACACGCCTAGTTGACAGTCTATTCATAAATTATTTCTTCTACAATTTTTTAACAATCCGTGTATAGATTTAGTAGCTTGTTCTTTAAGATACTTTCACATTTTTCAAAAGGAACCACTTCTATCAAAAATAAACCTTAACATATTTCTAGAGTTTCTACCTTTGAAAAAATAAGATATTTTGGTCTTGTCTATGTTGATTTTTTTTGAGCTTCCAGATATCACAGTAGTTTACAAAATTATCAAACATTAATTGTAGTTCTTCACATGAATCCGCTAATAATATTGTATCATCAGCAAACAAACAGAGTAAAATTTTTATAAAATGGTAAAGTTCAGTTTCCCCATCTTGACACATTAAATTCCTTTAATATTCAATTCTTCTTGGTATGCCTGTATATCATTAAGGTATAATTAAAATAGTAGAGGTGAGAGAATACTGCATGTTTCTACATGATTCAATGACAGCGAGACAGAGAAAAGTTGTGGTTAAAGCTGTACCAAACCAGAGGAGAATTCTAATTTGACAGATCCGTTGATAATCCTTAGTAAGTACGGATTTAGTTTTGTTTATTATCATACTAGTGGCCGTGAAATGATAAGTCGCAATCTACATATTTAAGTTCCATTCGTCAAGTTTGCAACGGTTGTCGAATTCCAACCACATTTGGTGTCAGTATAACTGTTTATTTTTCGAATGACAGGGCTATGCGTATGAAATATCAGAATCGTTTGAAAAATTTAATTGTACTGACTACCAAACATATTGTAGAAAAGTAACACGTAATACCAGTCAATATTTATAGTACAGTTAGTAGAATTTGATGTCATTTTTTAATTCATATGTCTTGTTGATTTCCGCTTCTGTTTTAAAATCTTTTTGAAAATTCTGGACATTTTTGTTGGTTTATTTGACGTAATAAATATATTTTTTTTTACCAAACATTTCTAGGACCTCGGATTCTTAAATAGTGAAAACCTAACGGCGTTTACATACCAGTAACTTAAAACTTGTAAGACGTTTTGTATTTGTATAGTGAACAAGGAAGTATACAAAATTATAAATTTGTGTTTATTATATGCAATTCGTATCCAGAGGGCACGATAATCGGACACGACAAGCTTATGGACCGTTGGAAAGACTTATTTTATCAAGAATTATACCACACCTGCATACCAACAAGAATAAACAACACAAACATGTTAACAGTTGAATCATATCGGAACCAATTGTAAGTACTGTTACTTTGGTTTGCCTTTCTCAAACGTGTTTACAGTTAATAAACTCATGTATGTACATTCAATTTCTCTTGGAAAAACGGTCGACAACAAGCAAATAAATTCGGATCAGAATATGTCAAGTCCTGATAAAACATTTATTATTTAAGCAATTTCTCTACAAACCTACAACTGAAATGTCAACACAAATTACAACATACATTTCACTTCCCGACAACAACATAATTTTACCTCATGCAATAAAATGACGATTAAATCCCTTTCAGATCCCACAGAAACAAAGTGAAATGGAATTATTAAACAGAATTGAGACTTCATTTTTAGAAAGTCAATTTTTTCTGTTTCAGATTCGACTGTCTTTACGTAATCTTCCAAATTGTGTTTACGTATTGCATAACTGCGATTGCTTTAATTCTACGCGGAGATAGTAATATACAATTACAATTGGCAGCAAAGTTTGGGAAGTCACCAAGTAAGTCTATATAGTCTTCATCCGTTTACTCAACGATGGTATATACGATTTTATAGTTATTAAATAAGATTAAATAAGATTAGAGTATTAGAATTATTTAGTTACATACTTATAATAAAAATAAAACTAGAATTGAAATACTGTAATATGTGTTATCATTAAGGTATAAAATCTAACTTAGACATGTAATGGGGTTACATTAATAATTAATACAGGTTTTTCTTCACTATTTCATAGTAATCTGTTTAAAGCTCTCAGTGCTTTCAAATTGCCGTTTGTCTTAGATAATTACAGCTTTTAGAGAAAACAAAAACTCTCTAGAACTTTCATGCTCACTTGATATTTAAACATACGAGCTTCATAGCAGATCTTAATTGAATATTCCATCATCTCTTAAAATAACTAACCTTACACCACATTCCAGACCATAACTAATCTCACACCACATCCTAGTCCGAGAATCCTCTGCCGTCCAACGCTTTTTTTGTGTTTTTTTTTTGCGTGGGACGCAAACAAAAAGAACAAAAAAAAGCGTTGGACGGCAGAGGATTCTCGGACTAACCACATCCTAGACAATAAGTAAACCCTCACCACACCCGAGACCATAACTAATCCATCACCACACCCCAGACCATAAGTAAACCTTCACCACACCTGAGACCATAACTAACCATCACCACACTGCATACCATAACTAAACCTACAATACACCCAGACCATATCTTAACCCTCACCACACCCCGACCATAACTAAACCCTCACCGTACCCCAAACCATAACTAACCCTCACCACACCCCGACCATAACTAAACCCTCACCGTACCCCAAACCATAACTAACCATCACCACTTTCACCATAAATAAACCTTCACCATAATCAATCATGTTCAGCTATAGGTTGGTTCCCGACGTAATATTCAGTATGCCTTCGGAATATACAAATATAAAGAAAGGTATAAAGAAAAAAACGAAAGATGATAGACCGGGAACCAGACTAGTTCAGCTATACAACAGTTCTTAAAGGTTTTTTTCTATACCTCTAAACCAAAGAAAAATTAATTTAAAATAGACTTATCTGTAACAAATATATTTGTCAATACTCTTAAACAAGATACATCTCAATATCTCAATGGGCATAACGGAGCAAAGCAATTGGTTACTGTAGTCTGAGTGCAGAGCCTATATGTCACGAAACTCTGTTCAGATGATGACATACCGGTATGACTGTGTTCCTATAGAGGAAATTCTATGACTGTTGAGGCCTGCCATGTCAAATGCCTTATCGTTTTCAGATGAGTAGTCAACATTTCTGTTAAATAAGTCCATTTATGTCATGCATAAATAGGGCAAAGACCCACAATAGTGTTGGTTTTGCTTGAAAATAAATCTGCACTTCATTATCTTAGAAGTATACTTAAATATGTGGCAAGACATAATTAAATAAATTAAATAAGTCGACGTTTTAATCATATTATGTAGACTGCATTTGACAAGTAGGGCAGATATATGCTATCAGACATGTTTTATTACTATTTTGGTGAACCCCGCGTTGATGGTCTCAAGTGAAGGTTGTCTAATTTATTCTCTATATATCACAGAATGTTTAAAAAAGAAAGTTGTATGGATAACGGGAGCTTCTAGCGGCATTGGAGAGAGTTTAGCTTATGAGCTTGCTACAGCAGGATGCAGACTTATATTGTCCGATATAAACCCAGAGCTTGAAATAGTAAAACAGAAATGTATAGGTTGGTATTATAGGTTGTAACGTCCTTTTTCATATCCTCATGTGTCTAACATTGTCCACGGGTAAAGAGTTTTTGACTTTTCAAATATTTAAATATTGTTCTATCAGTGTTCTATGAATGGATTGCACGGTTTCTAGTTGTTAGTTCTTTTTAATGCTTACAGATTTTTTCATGTACGTTTTCAAATACATTAGAATTATATATATATATCTTTCAAAAGCAATACATAAATGAATTACAATCAGCATCAGTTTAAAAATGACAATAACACACAGTTAACAGTCGATAAAGCAACAATTAAAAATATAGCATCTCTGATATATAAACGACAGTTTACATCCTCCAGTTTCAACTTAAGACTATGAGATGACATTCTGCAGTGATATATGACTTATAAAAACGATTAACTGGACTGGACTGTCTAGATATAATTGCAAGTAAAATTATCATATACTATACAAATACAGCCTTTCTCTTTGTCAACACAAGTTTATATCGACTGTGAGATGTATATCGATCGAGGACGTAGGACCTTTATTATTGCATTTTACATTAACTATTTCAAATATACCAGCATAAAAGCTTCTTAATATACAAGTGTCAGTATACAAAATCTAAAATCTGTATTTTATGATGCGGCAATATCTTTCAATGAATGCAAACAAGCTGCCTAACTCACGGTATACTTTTTATAGTTAACAGTGGATTTTTTTTAACTTTTAAAATACGCTTAAGGTAACTTTTCAATCCCATCCGATTTATGATAACCCCAGATTTCACAAATCTTCACCTGTTTAGGTTAATGTTCTCTTTTGCTCAAGAAACTTAAAAGAGAAGAAACTTTAATGGAATTAGTAGTAGCATGAAATATGTTAATCATTGATATCTCAAGCAAATGCTTTTTGTGGATTGTAGACATTGGAGGCTTGAACCCTGATGATGTTATGGCTATTCATTTAGATATGGTTGCATTTGGAACTCATCAGTCGGCAGTAGATGAGGTCATGAGCAAATTTGGCAAGGTATGTTATAATCAGTACATGCTTATGTAGTCGGCAGACTTCATTACAGGCCAGGGTAGAATATAAAAACGCCTCAATAGTGTGATACTGATGGGTTAGCAAAATGAAAAACATTCAAATAAAATGCAGTCATATAACCCCATTTTCAAACGAGATATATTTCGACAAGGAAGTGGTATCTATATATAGTAAAACTTATTAAAGGCGTGGACGAGTCGTCTTTTTTTCTTGAACCTTGGTTTATAAGTTTATCCCGAAGAAATAGGTAGCGTTTGAAAAAATCAGTATACTCGCTGCAAGTTCTTGCATACCTGATAAGTGTAGAAATATACACACCGTATGCAGGAGAAGCTAGAATATTGCTGTATATGTGAGGAAAATTTATAATTTTGAAATTAAAATCGTCCGTTGGTGTCATATTCGAGATGTATGTCTAAAAATGATGTTGCCGTCATCTTGAATAGTATTTTATGTTACTGACCCTGAATCGGTCTTTGTCGTATGGGTAACTACAAAAATGTACGTCAGGTACATAAGACAAATACCAATTCAGCGTTATTGACACTGATTTTGAAGACCATTCAGCCCACATTGACTGAATTCGGTATTAAAAAGTATGTATTTGTATCTGTAATAACATAATACCAGATGGAAATGAGCAATCTGTTGATAGGAACACAAGTTAATAACATAAAAACTATCGTCAAAGGGCAGATGTACAAGCATACATACTACGAACGATGACATAATATAACATGTATAAGATTAAATTTCGTTGAATCTTTCGCTAAATTTCGTTCTTGTTACCGGGAAAATCTGTTTACTTGTATTTTCAAACAATATATAAGGTATGTGTCTATTTTTAAAGACTATATGCGGTTTGTTACTATATTTAAAGACGGGGGACCCTACTGTGAGGGTTCACGGTGTTCAACCCACAGAACTCTCCAGCACTTCGCCATGGCGATTAGGGGATACCCTCTCTCAAAGCCTGGCCGAACTACAGTGGGTAACGTGTTTGGAGAGGGCCACGCTCGTGCACGATAAACACCCCTTATGTAGATGTCGATAACAGTAAGCCAGTTGTATCCACTAGAAAAGGCTAAATTTTCCGCACCTTCTCATTACTTTTCCGGTTTCATTCACAATTTATGCCCTTTGCTGGATTTGGTTTATCTTTCCTGAATTGATATATTGTTTGTTTATCTTTTTCTCGTCCTGAATATAGCTGAAATACTGATCGCTTTACCCAGAGAAAACATCCAATCAATCAATCAATCAATCAATCTCTCTCTCTCTCTCTCTCTCTCTCTAAAAACTATATGAAGTATGTTACTTAATGTAGATCCTTATATACACAACTGTTGCATAGGAATACTACCCAGAAAAATACTGGTATGTGATTACGATGTGTCCTACCCTTTTTTCGGCAGGGGGTCTAGGGACCTTGTGCGCTTCTGTGCGCAACACCACCCCCCACCCCCAAAGCTCTCGGATAAAATGTGCGAAATCCTGCATTCTGGGAGTTTCCAGACACTAAAAGTGAATGACTAGAAACGGCTATTTTTATACATGACCAGTTAAAAAAACAGTCACGAAAAAACATTTTGTATTGAACGAAAGAATATAGTATTAAAAAGGTTTATACAGGTTAAGAAATACATTATGGTACCTATGTCCATTCTATTATTTTTTTATTTTAATTTACACAAAAAACTGGTGCGGTTTTCCGTACCAGCAATTTAAAGTAGCGCGGTGGGAGCAAAAATGATATGGTACAATTACTCGATACTAAGGGTGACGAGATTTTATAACGACACTTGGAAATGTAATAAAGCATGCTTTCTCATAATAAACAATTATTGTATGATATTTGACAAAACAAATAACATAAGTGCATTTCTTTATTATTCAGAAACAGAGCCATGAAACCTTAATTATTTTTGCTCTTTCATTATTTTGAAAAAATCGCCTTTTATTGGTCTTCTGTTTATTTTTATTTGAGCATGATAGACTATAGTTGGCGAAGCTCTTTATGCTTTTGTACTTTGTACTTATTAATTTCGATTAATCATAACGCGTAAAATAAATAGTATAAACAATTTATCTATCTCTTTTATAATTTTCGTATTTAGATCGACATTCTGGTAAACAATGCCGGCCGCGGACAGGTCGGGAATTGGTATAAAACGTCTCTAGAAGTGTATCAGCAGTTACTGAATGTAAATGTTGTAGGAGTGCTGTCCCTTACTAAACGTGTTCTGCCACATATGATTAAGAGAAACGAAGGACATATTGTTAATACAAGCAGTATAGCAGGGAAACTAGGTAATATGTTATCATTAAAACATGTTTATTTTACTCTTTTCTACACCAGCGTTTATTTTTTTCATTTTTTGTTCCTATATATAACAATGTGTTTTACAACTAACACACGTCATAGCTTTATTATTTTGCAAACAAACCGAAGACATGAAGAACTCTGTAGAGTCTGTTTGATATATACATCGTCTTATCCTTAGCTGCAGAACTGCGTAACGTATAAGAATATTGTAAATTTACATGTACTTACACAGAGATCGTATTTCAAGTATAGTAACACAGCGACAAGTTGACCGGCTATACCACAACATCACTTTATAGGAACATGCATGCATATCAATTCGACTACAACGATTGTTTAGAGTAAGTATACCTCACTACTTATAGTTTGCAGCAGTTAAGACAAACAGATCATTTATAGTCAAGAAAACAATTCAGAGAAACACTAAAGAGCAGCTCTACCCCAGAACTACTCCTGACCAGACATTCTCTATCATATTGCTGTTTCTGACCAGACCAGACCTATGGTAGATCTTAATCTGCTGAATCATCGTTAAGGACATGCCTATGACTTACGCAATTTCTTGAGAGGGTAGAGCTGGCCGTAACTGTATGTAACGTATCTTTTGCGATATATAGTAGATAATCAATATACATTTGAATTTCGTTGCAGGTTTATTTCGGGGCGGGGCTTATGCTGGAACTAAACATGCAATACAGGTACATTAATGTTTTAGTAGCTCCTTTATTATTATTATTTTAAACGTATTTTTTCCGGATTGTCAACTTATATTATTGCGTCCATTTGTTAATGGGGGAGCCTGGAGAAAACCACCGACCTAACAAGGCAAGTGGGCCTGATGGAATTCCAAATATGATCCTTAAATCATGTGCAAAAGAACTAGCACCAGCAGTCACATCTATTTTCCAGCAAAGTATAAACACTGGCGAACTTCCAACTGACTGGCAAACGTATCACTAATCTTTAAAAAGGGAAACAAACATTTACCAAGCAACTATAGACCAGTATCCTTGTCCAGTGTAATTTGTATGACGCTTGAACATATTATTTGTAAAAGTATCCTCCACCATCTTGAGAAACATAAAATCCTTACCCATCTGCAGTGGGCATTCTTGTGAAACGCAGTTGATAAACACTATGCATGACATAATGAGATCTTATGACAACAGGCAACAGACAGACCTTGTGATCCTAGACTTCAGCAAAGCCTTCGATACTGTGCCGCACCGTAAATTGCTACATAAGCTCTCAAACTATAGAATTCGTGGAAATATAAACTTGTGGATCAAAAACTTTCTTACAAATCGTCAACAGCGTGTTGTCATCGACGCAATATTGTCTTTACCTTGCTCCGTAGATTCGGGCGTTCCACAGGGAACTGTCTCATTAATGACCTACCAGAAAGTGTACAGTCCCGAGTTTGTTTATTTGCATACGATTGTTTACTATACCGCAATATTAACTCTTTGGATGACCATCATAAACTACAACAAGATTTGGACTCTCTTCAAAATTGGGCAAATACTTCGGGGGGGGGGGGGGTGAATTTTAACGCATCAAAATGTTACATCATGTCTACTCATTGAGAGAAACAACCTTCAACCTTTAATTATTCATTAGATAATCATATACTGGAACAAGTAACTGAAAATCCATGCCTGGGTATTATGATAAGTGACAGTCTCAAGTGGTCTACTCACATCTCAAAGATCTCAAATAGAGCAAACAGTATACTTGGCGTCATAAAAAGAAATCTGACATTCTACCGACATTCAAAGAAACAGCATACATATCCCTTGTTCGCTCCATTTTGGACTATTCTAGCACCGTCTGGGACCCATACCACCAAAAAAGATAAAAACAAACTTGAAAGTGTTCGGCGCTGTGCCGCCAGATTTGTTCAAAACGATTATAGCCGTACAAGTAGTGTCAGCGAAATGATGACCAGCTTAGAATGGAAGCCCTTAGAACATCGCAGAAAGGAACAACGACTGGTGCTCTTGTATAAGATATTAAACGACCTGGTGGCGCTACCCACTGAAGACCTGAACCTGTGCTACAACCTTCTCCCGCAACGTACATCAAATACTAAATCATTAAAACTCGTCACCTGTAACACTGACATTTTCAAGAACTCTTTTGTTCCAAAAACTCTAAAAGATTGGATTTTTTGCCAGATTGTTGTGTTTATGCCAAACATATCACAGACTTCAAAAGTGCACTGAATGTTCTGCGCGATTAATTACATCAGCTCTCTCTCTCTCTCCTGGAAGATTAAATGCTCATTAGTGAGATACAATGTTCCATTTCCAGTACTAAACAGATACAGATACAGACCTTCGCAACATCCTTGTCAGTTAAGGTTGAAGTCGACTACATCATCACCACAGTAAGGGATCGAACCCCCCACCCACCCCAGTGTGATATGCATGTGATCAATAGTATATTACTAACTTCCTTAACCACTTGAACACCAATGTCAGTTTGAGACTATAAACCTTTAGTTTTACTAGAAAATATTTATCTTTAAGTCGTGTTCTCTGGTCATGATCATATACAGTGCTGGTATCCAGGAATGAAAATGTTACTTTTACTTTTTCGTTTAAATTGTGCACTGGTTATTAATGACTTTATACTGTTATACTGTTATACCTTCAGTCTGACATAAATCTGTGTACAAACGAATTGGTAAAAGGGAAATTGTAATAAAACATACTGGCACCTTTGGAATTTTTGTAAAATGTTATCTTAGTTTGAAACGATGATTTCAGGGGTGGTTTGATTCTCTTAGACTAGAACTGGATGGAACTGGAATATCTGTAACCAATGTTTGCCCAGGCTATGTGTTCACAAATTTACTCGATACTGCATTTACAGAAAACCCAAACGAGGTACATATGATTTTATACATGGATTCAAGGTTTTATTTAATAATTTGTTTGTTCTTCCTAGATTGAATAAAGTGTACCGAACATATATAAAACATTAAACCGTATGTCAAACCAATTATGTAGTTTAGCTAAAGTGGGTGAGACTCAAACTGTAAACTCAGCTCGAGTTGTTCAAACGATGGTTGTTAAGAAAATTTTGCTGACTTTGTCGAATATGCAAAGTAGGATGATAAATTTTGAAAAAAACGTCAATAAATCTTTTCTACCTAATTTAACACGGCAAAATTGAACCATGTACATTATCAAACTAGGGACGGCGCTCTCGCATTATTTAATCCCATTAATAATTCATATGAAAATCATAAAAAATTTGAATTGTGCCATCAAGAGGAGTGATGTATATATCGAGCATGTTTTCAGAAGATAGATACATGCCAAACATGCCTATATCAATCAATTCAATCAATTTTACAAATCCCTTTAACCCACCGGGACCTACACAAATCGATTTACATACGCTTTCGAATGATACTGGGTCGATTTTATTATAGTGCGTGAAGGAAAAACATAGTCTGTGTCCGCCAACCTTTATCCTACCTCTAATGTCATTAAACTCCTACATTTTAAGAAACAAAACGGACAACAACCCTGACCGGAATGGGACTTTATCGTTATTGAGATAGTACCGAAAGGCCTCAACACCAATAATACCTGCTAAGGTTTTTGGTCTAATACCCGTACACGGTGTTTCTATTCTGTATAGTTGCATCCTTAACACTTGTATACTAAGTAGAAATGGTATTACAAGCTAATTTTAATTAAATAATTTAAGGCCTAAAATATTTTGAAAACGCAGTCCTTGGTATCTGCCCTTATTATATTTTCTTTACTTAATATGTTTTTGATTTTTCGTTGTTTGCACTGATGTTTTAAGTGAAAATTTATAATTATTGTAGAAACTGAAGATGGAATTCAATCCAAGAAAATGCATGTCAACAAAGCGATGTGCACAACTGTATGCCATAGCTATAGCAAATAAAATGGCTGAAGTTTGGATTTCTTCTAGTCCAGACCTACTGTTATTATATCTTAATGTGTATTTCCCAGTTGTTGGAAAATTGTAAGTATTGCTTGTATACGGGCACAGCATTATTTTTGCGGTTACAGGAAAGTAAAAAGACCGAGAATTTATTTTAGACTTTTTTGGATTAGGTATTAAAGCCAGCATTTTATGATAGTGTTCAAACAACTTTCTTCTTTATAAAATTGTAAGTAGAGAAAGGACTATTTTTGTAATTGGTATTTTGATTAATACAAGTGCATGGGAATAATATACAATCATCTATTTAAATATATTTTTATTGTACCTTTACAGTCTGAGACGAACTACTGTGTGGTGGCACTTATACCAAGGAGGAAACTAATGTGTATTGATATATTGGTGGTTACATAGGTAGCTTAAATAAATTCAAATAACAGTGTTGTTATGACTTATGGCATGATCAGGTCCTCAATGACCAAGTAGATCACATTCCTGTCAACACAGCGGGTGGTTCTTGTCTAAATGCGGAAAGGATGTGCTCATCGCCAATCTGAATTGACAAGGATTGCCATTTTCATACTTGAGGTCGAGTTTTTTTTCTGGAACTCCGGCTTTCTCCCGCAAAAAAATTGGACGACTCAATATAGCTAAACAATTGCAGAAAATGGCGTTAAACACGATTTAAACAAGCAAACAAAACTATGATGGAGTAGATAAGGTACTTAGTCGTGTACAAGGGTGTATCAGCACTTTTTGGTTGTAAGGTAGAGTCTGAATTCGGTCACGATTTGCCTTCAACTTTAATTGACAAGGATTGATGGAGTAGATAAGGTACTTAGTCGTGTACAAGGGTGTATCAGCACTTTTTGGTTGTAAGGTAGAGTCTGAATTCGGTCACGATTTGCCTTCAACTTTAATTGACAAGGATTGATGGAGTAGATAAGGTACTTAGTCGTGTACAAGGGTGTATCAGCACTTTTTGGTTGTAAGGTAGAGTCTGAATTCGGTCACGATTTGCCTTCAACTTTAATTGACAAGGATTGCCAGTTTTCTAAACGATGGACATGGTTATTCACCAAATACTTCGGCATCCTCATTCTAAAAAACTGGACAACGTGATATAACTAAAACAATGACTGACAATGCCGTTAAACCCCATTACAACTATTAAATAAAAATATCTTATAAAATCAGTGCTATTAATCCTTTTTTTACATAATATCCAAAGCTTTGTATATGTTCAAAAAGAATTTAGGGCAGCTGGACGGGGTCGTTTAATACTTAAATTTGTCTTTATTAGGGCCTTTACATACATAACCCGTCAAGCTGCCACAAATTCTTTGTAGCAATATAATGCAAGCTGTCGCGCCAATTTTCATTAAATAATAGGTCCGTCTCGAAGGGCACATTTTTGTTTGTTTTGGGATTTGGTTCACAATTTAAAATTTGCAATTGTGGTTTTGATGTTCTGTTTATAGAACACATCCAGTAAGTATGTAGCAGTGTTATACACGTTGACTTGCGTCGTTTAATTAAGATTTAAAGGACCGTTTATAAGGGCGCAAATACTGGGATAGGAGATTTGTTTACTTGTTCCAAATTCAGATCTGTACCTGATACATACCGACTAAATCTAGACAATCCTTGTAGTAGCATATTACTGTATGTGGCCAACAACTAATTCAGTAATTCAACGCGATCGGAATTGTTTGTTTGTTTGTTTGATTGTGTTTAACGCCACTTTCAGAAATTTTCAGCTATATCATTGCATCCAGTCATTATTGGGGAGGAAGCCGGAGTACCCGGAGAAAACCCCGACCTGCGGTAGGAAAGCTGGCAATCTTTGTCAATTAAGATTGGAGTCCAGTACACCCTGCCTGCAGCGAGAATTTAACCCGCAATCTCAATAGTAGACGAACCACCTTAACCTCGGCCACCGAGCCCCCCCCCCCCCCACCAGATGAGAATTGAAATAATGATATAAAAAATAATGATATAATTTTACCATCCCCAGCCCGCACAATGAAATAGAAAATAACAATAATAGCAGGTGATTATTCATTCCTTTATATCTAATTTTAATTTTGAACGTATGCCTCTCGAACCCACCGGTAGCAGTAATATTTATATTCAAATGTTGAATAAGTAATCAACTGCTAACTTCAAATACGTCGGTTAAATTTGCATATGTTTTGAAAGGAGACCTTGGTCACGGTAGTTTTGTCATAGTCTACTGTTACAGTTACCTTAAATTAGAATAAAAATAATTATACAACTATTAATAAACGACCTCCCCTGAATTCCCTACACAACTAAAGATATAAATAATTTGAAGAGAGAAAATTCATTGTCACTCGTATTTCACTCGTATTCAAGATGGCTGAAACCTTTGCAATCTTCTAGCTGCAGTGATATCTACATTGCTTACCAGCTGACGGGCTATTGAAAGACATTGTATGGATGGATAGTAAGGAAGTCACAATATGTTGATATCGAACCATGATATCCATGCAAAAAAACTGTAAGACTTATTTTCAATTTGGTCATATAGATTACAGTACAGTACAACATAAGTATAAAAATTGAAGAGATTTAGATCTCAGGACTTTTGCTGGGCGGATATTGTTAATTTGGTAACATGCTAAAGCCTTTAATTGCATTATAATAACAAGTTTTCTTCTGTTGATTGTTTACATGTTCACTGAATCTGGTATTATAAAGATGACAATCTCTGCCTTTACAAATTATTTTTCAAATAAGAAGGGAATTATTTTTAAAAATATTGTATGCATTGTATAGTCGAGTTGTGTCACTCTGTTTCTACATTCATATATCTAAGAACAACACTTGTTCTGTAATTCAAATTTTGTATCCATCTAATTTCCTTTATATAAAATTTGCAGTTTGCATGTTTAATTGTTAACTTACAGTGTCATATCAGAAGGGTCACGAATAACCAAAATGGCGATGTATTAATGCAAAAAAGAACAAACAGTGTTTTAGCCTTTTCTGACAAACACTTTCCTTGTCGATACATAAACCTAAATTTATTTTTGGTTACATTTTCCACATTGATATCACTAGAAAAACATGTATATAAGACCTACATATTTCACATTATTTTGAGATGGAATGGTGTGATTATTATTTCATCATTGCTGAAACTTTAGCACTTAACTCGCTGGTACCTGATCAAAATGGAATTCACAGGGATTTTACTACTAGTTACTGGTGCTGTTGTTTCATTGATTGATTCCAAGTTTGTTCCCTCGACAAATATTAAGTACTCTTCAAAGAAAGTGGTATCAGCAACTAGACAGCATATTCGGATTAAAGTTATGCTCAAGTGTGAAATTTGTGTTAATTCTGATATTTCGAAGCAAATTATGTATGTGGTGGATAATTTGAAATATGATGCCATAATTGGAAGTGATATTATGAACCGCATTGGTTTAGTGATTGATTTTCATTCTGCGAACTGGAATGGTGAACGTGTGAAATTTATTTCGAAACAAAAGTATGTACAAGGAGCCTATGCATATTCAGTCAACTTAATAAAATTTGTTGAAATACTTCCAAGATCAGAAGTGCCGTCAAAGTACCTTGTTTTAATGAAGAAAAATTGGGTATTCTCGAGTCAGAGGAACAAATAATTGAGAAATATGGAATTTATCCTGCTAGAGCAGTCTCTAGAATTTCTTACAAGGGAGCTTTTATGCCAGTACTTAATCCTAACTCGGATAGTGTAAAACTGTATGGAAATACCAAAATGGGAACTTTTGAAGAAATTTCTGATTGTTCAGTGATTGATATATCTGAAGAGACAGGAAATTCTGAAAGCACAAAGAAGCAAGATCAGGATTACGTAGAGTTATTAGAAGGTATTGAGATTGGATGGAATTTAATGTCAGAAGCAGATCAACATAAGTTTCGTTTTCTAATGTGTGAATTATCTGATATTTTTTTCAAAAGATGACAATGACCGTGTAGCTACAACTTCAGAAGATGTTGGACAGAAACGTCATTAGACCTTCGAATAGTCCTTGGGCCTCTTCTGTTGTGCTTGTAAAAAAGAAAGATGGATCAACTCGTTGTTGTATAGATTACAGGCGTGTCAATGCTGTAACTTAGAAGGATGCGTATCCGTTACCAAGAATCGACGATATGATTTAAGCTATAAGAGATACCAAGTATTTATCTGTAATGGATATTGCTCACAGATACTTTGTACCTGTAACAGAAAAGGACAAGGAAAAAACAGCATTTATTTCAAGCCAAGGGTTATATGAATTAAAAAAAAATGCCGTTTGGATTGTGCAATGCACCCAGTACATTTCAAAGACTTATGGACATGCTGCTCCATGAGTGTTACTGTCTGATCGAGGACAGACATTTATGTCTAATTTATTGAAAGAGATTTGTGCTCTGTTGAACACCAAGAAAGTGTTCACATCGGCGTATCATCCACATGTGATGGATAAGTTGAAAGATTTAATGGAGTTCTCGCCCATATGATATCAATGTTTGTTAGTGAAAACCATCAGGACTGGGATATTTATATTCCTTATTTTCTTTTCGCATACAGGATAAGTGTACAGGAAAGCACTTTGGAGACCCCGTTTTACCTTACCTATGGGCGTGATGTTAGATTGCCTATAGGTGTAGCTTTATCTGCCCAAACCGTTCAATATACTGATGTTGAGAATTACAAATCAGAGATGCTTAATCGTTTACAATGGGCCTTTACATTAGTCAGAGGTAACATTGAGTTGTCACAGAAGAAGCAAAGAAAAACGCTGATAGATAGTTGAGTGTAACTGATTTTAATACAGGAGATAAAGTGTGGATATTTTCACCAGCATTTAAGCCAGGATTATCTCATAAACTTTTACATCCCTGGAGCAGTCCGCAAAAGATTATTGGCCAAACCTCTCCAGTAAACTACAAGATCGAAAGTTGTGACAATAAAAAACAACAACAGGTAGTTCATGCAAATAGAATGAAGTACTGCTGACCCCGACGACCAACCAGAGGCACGTAATGTGTTTTCAACTGAAGAAGAGGAATTCGATGTTGATAATGATGAAGAGACAAATAATAACACTGTAAATGATACGATTGAAATTGATGAGGTGTGGGAAATATTATACAAGAAATGAACTAGGTCATTTGGAACCAAAGTATTTTGTAAAATATTAAGATGATATTTTGGAAAAAAACATGGGTCAACCCAGATAAAATACCTGGTGATTTATAAAAAAAAGTTTGAAAGCAAGTACAAGGGAAGAGGTGCCTCATACCGACAAAAGAACTGCTAATGGTTAAAATTTATGGTTTGTTTACCATTATGGTGATGTAAGTGTTAGGAGGAAATTAGGAGGAAGTTAGGAGAATTTTAGGAGAAAGTTGGAAGAAATTTAGATGATAATTGAGGTCAGGTGATACGGCTTGGGTATATAAGGACCAAGTTTTTTGTTTGTTTGAGGAGAGTAATTGTAGTAACTGTGGTAATGTTAGAGTAGGTTATTTAGTGTTATTATAAGGCAGCCTTGAGATGTTTCTTGGATTTATTTAATGGTTAATGGATTAACCTGTGACTTAGTATAAGTCTGTGTTCTGTGTTAAGTGTGCTTTGTTGATTAGTTATTCCACTATGTTGAATTATATTCAACGGTTACCAAATGTGCATGCCGCCAATAGGATTTGGAATATCCTGAATGTTATGTTCTGTTCTGATTTTGTGAAAGTAATTTCTCCTGCTATGCTGTAATATTAACTGTAAATACTTGAGATGTATAATAAACTGTAGATTAGTATAATTAGTGTTTGTGTGGTTTTGAGGACTTAAACCAGTATCACTGCATCTGTATGTCTGTTTATAGTGCTTTGCACTCGACCGCCGTCACACATGCATACTAATTAGCGATTTCTGTATGTCTGATCTTGCCACATCAATTGTCTATATGAAATCGTAAGAGACCAGTCAATATTTATTGGTGTGTTGGGACCGGTGTATAACGCAATAGGACACATATTTGTTTATTCCTGCATATTTATGGGATTTAAGTTTTTTCAGGACTGATAGGACAATTTATTTGTGTCACCACAATTTCATCAATGATTTTTTTTTAAATTGATTTAAAAACCAATTAACTATTCCTTTAACAAAACTAAATATTGTATTGTAACCATATAATTATTTACTGGACACGACAATGACTTTTTATAACACACCTGATGTAGGACATTAATTTTAAGAAGAAATTCCTGTCTGAAATTTAAAAGGGTGGACAATTAACAAAAAAGTGCTCCTCATTCTCAATTTCAAAATTTATACATTTAAGGCAAATTCTGTTATTTTTAGGTATATTTTTGTACGGCCCTCTTTCAATTACGGAAGAGTGGGCACTAATCCTATATTTACATAATGTTTACCTATCTGCTTAATATTAGCAGATATCTACGAAGGAGGTCTAAAATTTATCTTGCGCAGATACATGTAGTTGTAAAATTTTAGCTTTTTATTTTCTCTGAGGATTGATTGTTGATTTTGGATAGCTTGATACTGATTCTTTGCTTTATACATTGCAAATTCTGTTTATATTTTGTGGATTAAACATTTGCTCAGACCTTCTTTGAACTTAAGCATGAAGTTGGTGTCTTCATACATAGAAAGTATAATTATAATAATGTAATTAGGGAAATCTTTTATTAACAGTTTAAAAAATAGACCTTCTCTCCATATGGTATCAAATGCCTTCTTAAATCAATAAAGGCTTTAAAAACTTTTTTTATTTCTGGATTTATATGTTTCAATTATGGTCTTCATTGCGAAAATTTCGTCACTTGTTGGTGATTTTTCTTTGAATCCGATTTGGTTTTCATGAATACGATTATTAGTATCAATGAATTTCATAATTCTTGATAAAATTTTGTTAAATAATTTTCCTAAATTTGAAGTTAAAGATAACCCTCTATAATTTGATGGGTTTGATGTAGCTTTCATTCCATAGTTTTGGAAACTTTCTCTCTTTAAGGATAAGATTAAATAAGCTTAATAGGGTGTCAAGAAGTTGATCTACTCCATATTTAATTATTTCATTAGATATCAAGTCACTGGAGGTTGATTTGCCATTTTTAAAGGTTCTTACAGCTTTAAGTATTTCATCTGCATTAATTGGTTCATGGTGTGTATTACATTTATCTTTTTTATAAATAATACTGAGTGATATGTTTACTTTGTCAATTATTGAATTGTGGAAGTCACTATTTGGAATGTTATCACAGTGTTTATTAATGTTTTCAAAATGTATAAATTCTTCTTTATTTGATATATTTATCTATGTCATTTGTTTGAGAATTGCTTAGCTTGTTTATCATTGACCAAAAGTGTTTCGGGTCATTATTCATATTGGAATAAATAGTTTCACAAATCTTTCTATTATATTTTTCTCTTCCATTTTACATGTTCTTCTATATTTTGAAAGATAAGATTAGTACGTTGACGGTATGTTCCGTTGTCAGTGTTCTTATTTACAATGTTTAGATAACTTTTTACAGTATTTTTTAGATCATTACATTATTCAGAAAACCACAATTTTCTTTTGGATATATATTTTTTATCAGTGGATTTTCCTTTGACAAATTTAGCTGACAATGAATGCTGCTTCATGGAGGATTGAATTAAATGAGTTTAAGATTAAGTTACAATCTTCCATTTTATTTGAGAGGAGATTTTGTATTTTTTGTTTTAGGAGAACTCTTAATATTTTATAGCTTTCGATTGCAGCAGCATTCCAAATAAATTTTCCAGGAAAGGGGTTTAAGTTATAAGAGGATATTTTGTTATTAAAACATGTTAGTAGACAACAATTTATTAAACAATGATCAGATATAGAAGTCATATCTTTTGTTGAAAAGCTGACAACTCCTTGAAGTAAAGGGTTTGAAACAACTGTTGGGTCTATGAGACTACATCCATTGTATGTTACATATGTATATTTTCCATGAAGGTCACCTACTGTTCGTATATTGAGTATTCTTAAACATGTTTCTTTACATAAGTTGAGGAGAAGTTTACCACTATTAATTAGTTGTTTTCTATCCATGTTATTTCTATGGGTTGGAGAATAAAAAAAATAGTTTTAATCTTCAGAATGGGGAAAATTAGAATTGTCTGATTGAACAAAGTCAGGTTTGGTATTTGTATAGGCATTAAAATCGCCTTGAATCATTATATCACCCTTTGGGCTTAATTGTGAGATGTCATTTAAAAGTTAAGCATAACATTCATTAAGGGCTAAAGTTGTTCCTGTTAAATTTTCAGGTTAGAAGTAGATAATACTTAGAAAAATGCCTTTTTAAAGTTGAAAAAACTTATTTCGAGTTTAAGCCAAGCAATGTCTAATTACCATGCGGTAATTTGTAGATGCCTTTGCTTAGGACATTTTTAACATAAATTGAAATTCCTCCAGAGAATCTTCTGGCTTTTTATGTTTCTTTTTTGTACTTTTGGTTAAAAGGGTGTATCCGGATATTTCTGTTAGGTATTGTCACCGTCACTCCAGGTTTCAAGTAACCATTATTTATAGTTTTCAAAAATTCTTCGTCAGTAGATCTATGGTGATTAAATCCATAAATATTTCACATTGCAATATTAAGATTGTTATTTTATGAAAGTTTTGAAAAGTTTTCATTATTTTTTTCTTATATGAATTATCATTAATCAAAGAAATTAGTTAATTCGTGAATGCAACTAGAACTGAAATTAAAATAAAATTGTATTATGATAATCATACGTTGCAAAAATTATTTAATAATATAAATGTGGTCTTGTATTTTGTTTAGTATTGAAATGATATACTATTATTATTTTTGTATGGTAACATAACACATAGCATATCATAATTTAACAAGTAAAATATTTTATAAACACAGTCTCAAATTTTACATGTAAATTCAATAACTCTGTCTAAAGAGGGATAACTCTTTTTCTTCCCCTTTTTCCCCATTATTCCTCCCTTTTCCTTTTCTCTCCTTTCCTTTTTTATTTTGTGCCTTTTAACATAAAGTGAATTCATGATGAACATGATAGATTGGCTAGATATTGGCATTTAACAAATATAAATTGGCTTGTATAATAATGGAATAGATGGTGTATAAAACAGAGTATTCCAAGAATATTCAGAAAAATTACAGATATCATGTGATATGGTATAAAACTATTTAAATGAATATTTGTACACAAATTTCGAAATATTTAAGTGCGATTGCTGCTTAGGAGTTGGTTCATATTCATGTGACCATATTGATTCCATAGCCAGAGGTTGCATTAGTATGGTGGCAAAGGTAGATACATCGGCATTATTGGTGGTCTATGTGGCATAAAAGGTGGTGATATTTAATGGTTTGACACATTAAGCGGTGGCATTTGACTGTTATGCATGTGCGGAGGCGGGGCTTGCTTATTATGCACAAATGGTGGCGGAGATTGTTTGTTTTGCATAGAAAGTGGTGTTTGTAGGTTTTGCTAGAATGATTCGTTCTTGTTTAGTCTTTGTGAGTCTAGGGGTCCATTAGGTCCATGAAGTTTTAAGGCCTCTTGGATATGTTTCACTAGAGCTGGCAGACTATGATAGTTGTTTAGATGTACATTGTCAAAAAAACATGTTGTCCATGGGGCGGAAACAGTGTACTATTGTGATCTTGAAGCTGAAGATACGATTGTTTGCTTCATAAATAGAATCGTTGAGGTTGTCTCTCCTCCTCATGAGTACGAGTATAAAGATTTGTGAATTGGGCAAACATTTAACAGCTATGTTTAATAAGTCTATGAATTGGTCCTGTTTTACTTTTAGATTGTAAGTCTCGGCAACCAATGTGAATGACAACTTTCCTTGGATTAAATTTGCTGCCATTGTTGGTAATCAATTCAGAGCAAGTTTTCGATCCACATGTGATATATCTCTTGAGAGTTACTTCATTTGGTGAGTAAAATTTAGTTGAAACTCTCCGTAGAATGGAATCACTTAAAATTAAGTTGTCGCATTGCGTACAACGTGAGCTTCTTCCATTGTTATCATGAATTTACGGTTTTTCTTGTTGTCGAGTAGTTCCCTCATTACTAACCGGTACTTCTAAGAATGTATTTTGATCTATTGTTTGTTTGTTTGCTATGTCTTTGGTTTCCTGTCTTTCTAAATTTTCTCTATTTTTTGTAGAATTTTTTCCTGTTTATCATTTAATGTGTTGCATTTAATGTCGGAAATGTTCATTTTTTGTGGAGAAAATCAATTTGACTCTTTGCATGGGAGATTTTCCTTTCAATGCTTTTAGCATTTTCCATTATTTCTGTCAGTGTCTTTTTGACTTGTTGGTTTTCTCATTTGACACTTTGGAAATGTTGCCAAACTCATTTTTGACTTCACTGATTATGTTTACAACAGAAATTAGAGTAGTGCCAATAGTTTCTAGTATGGTATTTATGTTTGACAATTTCGTATGAATAGGGTGTTGGTGATTAGCAATAGGCTCTTTAGATGACAGTCTAGTTGGTTTACTTATAGGAGTACTGAAAATCTTTGGTGCATGTATATCTTCACCTTGTAGGTTATGGTTGCTTACTATGGTAATTTCATAGTCATTAAGTACCGATTTTACTGCTGTATCCTGTTCTGTGTTGGAAGTACAGTTTTCAACTTGAATGTTGTCGTTAGTATTTATGTCTTGTGTATCGTCCAGAACCGATTTTTCTGCAGTATCTTGTCCTGTGATACATGTGATACTTGTCCTGCGTTGTTAGTGATACGTGTATCTCCAACTTGAATGTTGCTAGGAATTGTGTCATGTGTATTTCCAAGGAAGTGGACTTTCTCCTTAAGGTCATTAAAGTATTAACTTTCAAAATCGTTTCATTTAGAATATATGTTGAAGTCTACACCAGTGACTTTCATGACATGGAGAGAGTTTGTGTTTTTCACAATTTCAGTATGATTTTTACCAAAATGGGTTATAATACCTATCTTCCAGGCAACTATGCAATCGGTTTTAAATGAAATATTGTTTGTTTGACCGTAACATTGTTTGTGTAGTTGTGGATTTTCCTCAATGTAACTAACTGCTTGGTCAAGAGCCTCGCCGGTTACACAATGTCGAAGTTTGAAAAAAGGTTTTGTGATTCTAGCGGACATTTAGCTACAAATGCAGTTGAAAAGTGTTATGTTATGTATATTTCTCCCTTTTTTCAAGCATAAGCAATCAAAATCTCCCTTTTAGTTGATTTTTTTAAAAGAAAGTTTTGTCGTTGGGCGCCGCCATGACCGGAAGTTGTATCTCTAACTTAATGGTGTAGGATAATTTGAAATGCACCTCCCCCCCCCCCCCCAGCCCCTCCACCCAATAACATATTGACCAGCCCCTTACGAAGTTATTTAGCTAAAGCTCAGGAATCACAGATTTTTTCGTTTGTTATACATTAATTCGAATATTTGGTAGAATCCATCTTGCGTTATACAATGCATTGAAGTAATTATTTATGTTGTTGTCATTGCTATAGAAGAGACGGGGTAATTATAGTCGTGGAAATTTAAGTTTTAAATGATTCATGAATAATAAAAGTAAGTTGTATTCATGACAAACTCCTCATATTGTTGTTTGGGTATAGTTTTTGTTCATCTTATATGCGTCCATTTCTCAAAATTATCGCAGAATAGCCCTTTGATGTAACCCTCCATTATTGGCGTGTCAGTTTATCCTGGTAGGAAGTAAACATCGCCAGATGTAGGACCACCAAATACCGGGAACCAGTCCTGAGGTTGTAAAAGTAGTGCTTTTTAAAAATAGCTGCTCACTGTTATAATTATAACTTTTGAACCATAATAGATATTGGAACAAATTTGGTATTTTTGGAAAGCTGAATAATTCAGGAAACAAGAGGATAAGTTGAACTGATGAGTATCAAAGATAAAAATTATGTGAGTCATTGGATGACATGCACTATTTTGGGACTGAACTTGAAAGTGAAAGTGGATTTTTTGAGTGATTTTACTTCCGGTTGGTCGTACATTCTTATATGCCATGAAAGTGGTGCTGAAATTTTGAGAGAATACTTAGGGGTTACATGTTGTCATGTGACAGGAATATTTTTTTGTTTGATACAAAGGTAAAATGTTCAGAAAAATTCAAAAATCAACTAATTTTATATAGCCGAAGAGGCGATAAACAATGGTGGTCCTACACCACCACGTTTCAGTAGTTCGAGAACCATATGGCGTCCAACGTTTTTTCAGACTTGTATGGTAGCGATCAACCACATTCAAATGAGTCTGGACGGCAGAGGATTCTCGGACTACTTTTCAGAAAACTCAGTAAAATAATTATTGCGTCAAATAGTAAAACGTACATTAATGCCTAAAGTTATATCGAATCGGTAAGGTTTGCTAATAAATAAAATTTCGGAATTAGAGCGGAAACTATTTGACATTTAAACTACAGTATTTTACTTCCGTATCATTTCTGGTATGATATGTAAATACAGTTATGGTAAATCAAATAATAACATGATAATTGATTATATTATTGTATCTTATCACAATTACGTCAAGGTTCAATGAGTCAGACGATAACTTTGAAAACAGGAAATCCATACATTATACATGTTATACATTTGTAAGTATGCAAACCTAATATATTGAATAATAGGATGTTTGCTAATACGTCCAGCGAACAGTATTTCAGGTAATTGCAGGACGAGAACAAGTTAACAAACAATTAATCGACGAAATAGGGGGTGGGATGGGACACAGGGAACACAATTTAGACTTCTACTGGAAAAAGTACGGAGTTTTGGGTATGGGCGGAGAATTTAGACTTTTGTAGCGGCTATATTTAATGAGCCCACTCTTTTCCGAACTCTACAATTGGTCTTTATCGTGCAACGAGCGTGGCAGTTTCCAAAGACGTATCCCAGGATGGTCCGCGGCCAGGCATTCGGTATTATGACCTGACAACCCCAACGAGAGGGTCTCCACTATCCGCCACTAACATGACCAAGTGACGCGCTGGGTCGAGCACTGGGAACAATGCCAGTATGGCCCCAGCAATCCTAATATAAATAATTCTTATATAATTAATGTTTCCCAGGTTTGTGATAATAATCGCCACAAATTGCACATCAAACTTAAGACACCATTATGTATTATTTTCAACAATATATATCAAACTACTCCTATAGTTCTTAGTTGACATCAATTTATAATGACCTGGTAATTCAATCGAAACAAAACTTAACTGATATTACATGTAACTTCACCCTACTTTTTACTAATTAAGTGGTGTTATCCCTTCAATATGGATATGAGTGTCCTACGTGGTGGTTTCCAGATGATAATTTGAAAACCTGTCAACAAATTTCGTTTAAACTTTGCACAGATGTTCAGTACAATAAAATGAAGATCAAGTTCGATTTTCAGCTCAATCCAAAATGTCCAATGTGTAGTTTTTGACTTTGGCCAGTTCAATATGGTCATCAGTTGGTGGTTTCCAGAAGATAACTTGAAAAGGTGTCAACATATTTTTTTAAACGTTGCACAGCTGTTAAGTACTATAAAATAAAGATCAGGTTTAATTGTCAGCGTAATCCCATGTGTATTTTTTGTTATTTGAAATAAATTGTATAGGTCCAGGGTTAAGGTAAAAAGTATCTTCTGAGATGGACTTATCATGATCAACTGTTCCTGTAGGCTGATTTGAATTATGTAAAATGTGTTCATGAATTTTTTTTAAAATGCAACGTGACGGGTATCATTTTATGTCCCATTGAATTACCTATTTTTTTTTAATGCCACACTTCCTCGCACACAACATACTTCAAATTTGTTTGTTTAAAAAGTCACAGTGTCTGTGCGAAGGTTTTTTGACTGACATATGAAACTGCAAACGGCGTTTGGCCAAACTCGCACTCTTTTTGTAGATCCAAAATGGTGCAAATCAAATGGCATTTTGAAATCATGCGAAATCATTTTTTGACATAGCAATTTTCTGTTGTGAATTTTTCACTCGTCGTGCGAGTTAGGAACAGTCCATTGTTGTCCATTATTAAAAATCCTTCGGGTAATGTCGTCTGCATTTGAGTTATTCTTGATCACCCAGACGTAGATATAATGGGGCAGCACCGCTAGTCCGACGCCCCATTGAACCGACGCCCCAATAGTCCGACACCCCGTTGGTCCGACACCTCATTAGTCCGACACCCCAATAGTCCGACGCCCCAAATAGTTCGACACTGAATTTGTCGATCATACCAATTTTTTAAAATATTTTCTCAAACCATGAGCGAAGTTCGGTGAGTGCACAGATTCAATCTTGGGCATTTCTAGCTGATTTCTTAGTTGAAAATTTTATTGCAAACATCGTCAGAAATACTAGACGCTTTTTTTACTAATTATTTCCAATTTTATATCATTTTTGTTTCAGTTATTATTTCCTGATATCACAAAAAATTTATATCAATATTTTATTTTTTGATATGCAAAAAATAAGGAATAAATAGTAAAACGGCACCTTAAACACAAGCATGTCGGAAACTAGAACAGGGTACGTATTGTTTAAAGCGAAGGCAAGGGTACCAAGATAGTTTATTAGGAAGCAAGCCGAATACAGAGAAAAGGTTTTCATACAATCTTTATTATGTACAGGGATTGCAGGATACAATTTTATTTTTTTTTGGGGGGGGGGGGGGGATAAAAAACCCCAAACTTCGACAGGAAAGATAGTGTCAACTAAGCTGGAGTCGAGCACACCCCTTGTTCAAAGTCGCAACCTCAATGTTGACATAGTAGATGATTAACCATTTCAATATACTACAATTGCACTACAAAGCATCAAAGTATATAAAAAATACTTATTTTTTATTTTTCAAGTAGGTTATAGTTCATTGAAAGATTTATGCTGTAAACGAAAAATATTGCTTGCACTTTAAATAACAATGTTTGGATTTTTGTCCTCGAAATTGAACACACTTGTCTGCGTAATGGCACGACAAATTGATCGCCAGCATCGGCAGTATATGGCATCATTCCTCTAGCTCTTGGTTTTTCCGATATTGAAACCCTCGTGGATCAAGACCTTCTCGCCGCAAGTTCCTGCTACTATGTATGGCATCTAGAATTCTTGTGGCGCAGAAGAAACAAATCACATTGTGGTGTGTATGGAAAGGCATGTGCTAACACTGTATATTCCAACACATTAATATTTTCATGTATTAAAGCAATCCTTATGACGCAGTAGATTGTACATATTTCTATTTTTCAATAGAACTAAATTATATGGTTTCAAGAATGTTTAGTTTTAATTATTACAGTTTGTATACACTGGCTCCCACATAGATTCTATAAAAAACCGACTTTTGCATAAGTTCGAATTACATAGGTAGGTTTCGCATCGTGCCAACATACGTTAATTGTTCCGATTATGGAAATAAATATATGCTAACAAAAGAAGATTGTATATTACAATTATAAAGTCTGAATACACAGTTCATTCCTATTAGGGGAAATATATTTTATTTTTCATTCCAATTAGATATATGGCAATGAAACTGTTGCTTCAAAGACAACAACACATTGTTCATTAAATTGAAAACACTTTTGCTGCATATAACCTGAAACATTGCAGAATGATATGGTATGGATTTTGTTAATTCAAAAAGTTAAATGATTAGTAGGAATAGCTTGAGCATTAAGATTTGATGAAACTTATAAAAACATATTATGTAACTACTTAATGTTAACGTTCACTCCATTATGTTTTTAAGGCTTTCCACTTTCCGAGCAAAAAGACTTATTGTTATAAGTCGGTTTCTTATTCTTATTTTATCCGCCAAGTTTTATTTTCCCATTATAAATTTTGTTTCGTGACACGTCGCAAAGACATTTTGTACTATGGATGTATTAGACATTACGCTTTCCTGGCACACCAAACACTTTTTCTTTACGGAGTTATTTCATCTGTCACAAAAACCTTGTTTGCAGATTAACTATGAAACCATTAAAGATGTCGCAATGAAATTTATACCAACAATGTTACTTTGACGGATTACGATAATTTGTAACATATCGCCTTAAACAGATTTTCACCTCCTTATAGGGTTTATTTCCCTTTCTTTATTGGAAGTTGAAAGTGTGGTAACTCATGAACCAGAAGTGATAGAGACTTGGGATTTCACAGTTGGTCATAATTGACCTTGACCTTGAAAAATGTCACAAGGTCACATTATAAATTATAGAAGATGATTATAAAATATAGATACCGTATTTTGCCCGCTTGACCACCTGACTTCACCATATACTATAACCCAACCGGTTTTGCACTTCCTGTAACCTCGACAAAATTATTTTTAAAATAATAATTTCATCTAATATCATAATTATTCAACTATTAGCCTAGTAATTAACTAGTTTATAATTTCGGTATTCCGTTTTTGTTATGGTCCATTTTCGCAATAGTTAGTTTTGGTTATTGTCCGTTTTAATTACAGTATTTGAAACGTCTATCGGCGATTCTACTAATATTTGTAATTTTATAATCCGAAAATCCAGAATCCTCTGCCGTGCAACGCTTTTTTAGACTCTGAAAGGGGCAACGGCAAAGGATAAAAGATTAAAGATTAAAGAGATGGGTCAAATTTTTGCGATACACAATCGGTACTTTTGACGAATTCAAGTACCAGTCCTTTTCTTCCGTCAATATATTCCTTCAAAACTTCAAACTATGATTGAGATTTCTACCGAGTCAATTTCAAAGTCACTGAGGAATTAACAAAATTATACGTGATACAGGTAGTTGTTCCTGCCCTTTAATGTATTTTATAAGTTTATCTAAAATTAAGAAGTTTTAAAAACATTTAAAAGTTTAAAATAAAAAAAAAATTATATTCAACGAAGAATTCTGACATAAAATATAGTCGCTAACGTCACACGCATTATGACGTCACATTTCATTCATAGACTGGGGAGTCACCATTGCAAATCATTGGTTATAGCGAGCACAGCTCGCAGCGGGCAGCGAAGCTGCCCGCGAAGAGCGGTGAGCTCTACGGCAATTACGTGTCACGTGATCAAAATGAAATCACGTGATCAAAATCTGCTTAATGCTGATATTGATTTTTTTTCGTCCGGAAGTTGATATCGTCAAAAAACTGGAACAAAGTGAATGAAGAAGCACTAAATTTAATTTTATAGAAAGACGTAAAAATAAATTTGACAACGATAAAAAGTTAATGTTATATTTAAAAATAACAACAAAAATGTCATACTATTTTTTGCATTCTCTAAATCGATCTTTAAAAACTGACAATCAAATTACATTTCATGTGACGTCACCATTACAAAGAAAGACGTCACGTGACCACTGGAATGTAGTTGAGGCACTTTTAGGGTATTCGGGAGTAACGTCAATTATGAAAGCGCATTATATATAAATAATAAAGGACTATATTGTCTGTGCTCGCATTTTGGCAATGCCTACTCCATATTAACATTCATTATGACGTCAAAAAGTAGCTCCGACAAAAGTACACCTTGTATCACATATATAGATGATAGAAGGTTTTGAATCAAACATGTCGTATAAATCCCTTATTTTCAGATTTTGACAAAATACATACTTAATTTTATATAAAATCTTGGACAAAAGCTATCTCCGCGCAAAGGATTCTAGGTACGTCTACCACAATCACATCTGCCGACTATTGGACTATTGGTTGACATTGAGAGATATCTAGGACAAGCATCGCGTACAAACACAGTAATTTCAATGTAAAACTGTATCAAAAGTGTATAAATAGACTATATAAAAATAACGAAGATCTCGTGTATGTTTTCACAAACATCATTCTTCTTCAACAAACGCCACGGGCAGACGAGTAAATGTAGTCCCGCAGTAAATGGGGAATGACGTGTGGCTAAGGTTATATCTGGGAACCAGTTATGTTCTCTGTATCGGAGAGGGGAATGACGTGTGGCTAAGGTTATATCTGGGAACCAGTTATGTTCTCTGTATCGGAGAGTGGGGCAAATGGTCCAGATGTGTTTTATTTATTTTTTTTTGACAAACAACGACGTCACAATATTATGATGACTCTGTAAGACATTCAGCGCCAAAACTTAATTTTTCAACATCTGTTTGAATCCAACACGAAAACTGGTTTTATTTCGAAAACTGTAGGGTTCTATCAAAGGTAGTACCTTATACCTTGTGAAAAAACGTTACTTTTACCGAATTTTCATCACATGCAGTTTCTTGTACAATGTACATAAACAATGTACATAAAATCCATCATTTCAAGCTAAAACTGGGAATAAATCCGTTCATATCCGTAGATATGGAGATTTTAACACCATCATCCTTGTACTCCCTTCAGCTTTGCGCGAGGACGTACTTGGGTCACATCAGGTGTAAAAATTTCAATACCTATGGATGCGAACGTATATAGCTAAGAATATAACGTTTGACGTTATAAGGACGTCATATATTGGAATATGATGTAAATTGCGTTTTCATAGGATAAAACGAACAAAATTCGTCACAAGCTCTTTATTAAAACGGATTAATGGGTGTCATTAAAGCAATTGTAACAATGAATAGGTTAATGAATTTAAACGATTTTTGACGATGTGTAGGTCAGATTAGCTATTGCTATTGTCATAAGCTTGCGTCCGTTGACGTTACCATTGTCGCTGTCTAATAATTGTTTGCAGTCGTATACCACTGGGCTAACTGAAACCAAACTTGGTCACAATGCTCATTGATCTATGTTTAATGAAGAATTCTATGTGAAGAATGTTAATTACTTTCTTCTTAAACTTCAAGGCTGAACAAATCTATCTACCGATCTTACCACCTCCCGGACTACGTGACTATATGATTTCGAAAAGGTCAATTGTATTTAAATATTTATTAAATAGTCTTCTACAAAGTTTATGTTTTTATTAATACAAAATACAAGATGGCTGTCCACGCAGGGCTTTATTCAGTGCGATAATCCTCTGCCGTCATTTTTAGAATTGTATAGCAGCGGGGTCCAACGCTCCAATCGAAGTCTATCAAAATGCGTTGGGTGGTCGACAGAGGATCCTCGCACTAGGCTTTATCAAACATAGACACCTATGGCAATTTTTAAAGGCTTCTTTTCTGAAACTGGCGAACCAATAGAAACAACACCTGTCGCAACATTTATTTAAGGTCCTTTACAACGTGTATATTTGTATTTCAATAAGAAATTTAAAAAATCACCACCACCGCAGGACAAAGTTTAATATATGAAAATATGAGGAAAAATTTCATACACATTTAATTTTTTAAATGGAAAGTGTCGAACTATTACGATTTTCGACAATGGGTTGTCGGACTATTGGGGCGTCGGACCAATGGGGTGTCGGACTAATGGGGCGTCGGACCAACGGGGTGTCGGACTATTGGGGTGTCGGACTAATGGGGTGTCGGAATACCGGGTCGACCCCTATATAATTTCATGTGTTATAATTTCTCTACCAATAGCTGGAGACAAAACAAGCATTCTATTTTTAGGGCCCCATTTTCATACTAGGAAAATCATGTCTATACTTATAAATGACGTCACAGTATGATTTTTTCTTGATTGTGCATAACAATACTATTTGTTTAATTAATTGATAAAGTAATATTTTATTTAAAAAATATTCAAATGTAGACACTAAAAATACCGTCCAATCAAAAACTTTCGCCAATTTTTGGGCGTAATTATAACGAGTTCAATATAGAGATGAATCGAGACGCACAAATGCAATTAACGCGACTGGATGATCGATACTACATTTGAGTGGAATAAGTCTCGCGGTTTGTCCGAATAACATTGCACGTCACCAAAGAAGACGAACTTTTGTATACAACTCAAGTTCCCTTTAGAAACAAAATTGGTTGCCTTACTATGTAAAATTCCCGTAGCAAAATTCAAGGACGATTTATAAAATGTAAACAACAAAGCATACTGAGTATTAAACATGGACGGATTAACGCTGGAAATTTTTTTCTTTTGGATTTTCGTTATACAGTACAATAAAGGTACAATATGTTATAATAATTTAAAAAATGCAAGCAATTCTCAGTCATACATAGGGTTACTTCCCTTTAACATTTTACTTGCAAATGCTTTCTATACGAGCGGAGCCATGTTATTTTATACTTTTTATCTTTTTTCAATTCGTCCGATGTGATCCAAATCGGTCATAACAATCAGCTACCAAAATTGTTTAGAATAGTTTCCCTTTCATGGAACAAAACTCTTCTGTTCTGTGTAGAAATTAATGTTGGTAAACAAGTATGTTTCAAGATTTAATATCAAAATAGTACCAACTGACGAATCAAATGGATGGCAAAATAAGTTTACTGGTATTGTAATGACTGTGTAAGCTTGAATCAGATGATCTGCAAATACAACATTCGAATACTACACACATTGAAAATGGAATTTAATGTCAAGAAGGAAACTCAAATATTTTCAAGGAAAAATGTCTATGCAACAGGGACGTTTAACGTAAATAAACTACCATGGTTATAGGTCCCCAAACATGTTAATTACATCAAGCATAAACAATGTCAACATATGGGTTATACTTTATGTGTTTGAACCGTTTTGGGCATTTAGTAATTTAAAAAAAAACATCGTTAAACTTTGCGTAATGTTTTGCTTATTACTTTTTTAAATGAAAAATTTCATTTCGAACAACGAATTGAGTAAGCAACCGTTCAAAGATATGTTTCTTTCTGTAATTCTGTGCAAGCACGTGGATTGAAAAACAACGCAAGAAAAACAATAATTTCATACTAGTTATAATTAATGATTCCTTCCATAGATTTAAATAAAAAAAATTTTTTAAAGTCTCGTTGAAGAGGTTAAAACTGCAATTTATTTGAATTTTTTTAATTACAAGTTTAACATTTTGTGCAAACAATTACATGTCTGTCAATCACATTTTATTTAAGAAAACGGTCTAGTTTGAACATAATGTTTATTCTTTAAGAAGAATAGTATCACTTTACTTAGATTATAAACTTGTTGAAATTGTCTTCGTATTCTGAAAGGATTTTCTAACTTATTCTGTCGTGTTCTGATTCCAGATGTATTCATTTTCTTTTAATGTCCCCTTTCTTTGCTGTTTTCGACTGTGTTATGTCCTGTTGACTAAAATCTACACATGTTATGATGCTTTCTTGGTGACTGTTGCGGTTCTTGTGCCCGATATATTCTCATTTTTATCCCTGATGATTAATGTTTTTCGTGCATGTTTCTTTTGCTTTAAATATGTTTTAGCTGCTATGTCTAAGATCAAATAACCTGGACAAACTTAAACTAATTTATTTTTCTGGCAAACAATATTAACAATAGATATTTATAAGTTTTAAACTCATTATGACTCCATTATCAACAAGTGCGTCATGATCGTGGCAAAGGAAACCTAAACGACGCGGTTTTCTTAACATCTTAGGAATCTACTATACGTACGCAATGAGGCCTGTTTATATGCATGTTGAACAGCTGAAGGACAATTATCTCCCGGTAAGAATAGTTGGCCGAACTCACGTTAACTCGTCTCATTACACTGAAGCATAGACACACAAAGACGACGTAAAAACGAAGTGAAAGCACGTGCCTGCATGCCTCCTCAAAACTATAACCGTTTTTGGTCTCTTTCTGCATACATTAATATTTACTTCACCTCTATATACATGCATTTTGTGAAGAAGTATGCTGATACCGACACACACAGACAACGACTTGGAACCTGTAAACACAACACGTTTAACATAATTTTAAAAAAAACATTGTTTTAATGCGTCCAGCAGTAAAATCAATGTGTCATTTGATTAAAAACTGTATTTTACACTGTTATTTATAGAATCGACACTATGGATTGGTTGTATGTATTGTTCGTTTTCGTAATGACATGGTTTATGGTTGAAGTGGTGTTGATTTTACTTGGAGATTGCGATATTATATTGCAGTTAGCAGAAAAATTTGGAAAATCACCAAGTAAGCTTTTGTAATTCTACTCTATATCCGAAACACCTTTACGAATTGTGACCGTATATCGCTCATTTAGATTTTGTGGTTTGGAATTTTAACCTACCCGGTATTGCAACCGTATTTTTGAATTATGATATTGGAGGAAGCTGAAGAATTAAAGTTATATCATCACATAGTATTATATTCAGTAGGATCTTTAGATCTTTGTAGTTATAATGAAAGGTAAACAGGTATACAGTTTGAACAATTTTTCGCATTTAGGGTTGAATGAAAGTCGATTAACCTTACTTGTATATACATATTTTTTTTACTTTATGCACGAGTTCATTGTGTTTTTGTTGTAGTTTTACAAAGAACAGGCGTAATTGGTTTAAACGCATGTATCATTTATTTATACAGCCAAATATTAAAAACAATTATCTTGAATCTTGGTACAGAACGGTGTAACTAATGGCTGAATTAGACACTGTGACCCTCTTTACAAAAAACAGAAAATATTAGCTGGTTATTATTAGACCTCATTACCTGGTTATAACTTTTTTACTTCCAAGATACAACTGGCCTCTAGGATTCTGTTACCAAAAAAAACCATATGCGCGATTCAAGTTCTGATAATAACGTATTACAAGATCATCTGCGATTTTGCTCCCTAGTAGTCCGAGAATCCTCTGCGTCCGACACCTTTTTTTTTTTTTGCGTCCCACGCAAAAACAAAAAAAGGCGTTGGACGGCAGAGGATTATTGGACTAGCTCCCTAGGGCTAAGGCAAAAAGCAATGGTGAGCAACTTTGTGTCTGTCATTCGTTTACGCTTAGAGAATATTTCATCAGGAGACCTCAAACTTTGACAGATAAATGGTATGTAATATACGCCCTATAGAGTTATATGAGATAAGGAGATAATATTTAGTATGAGAAAAATAATCTCATACGTTCAATATTGTTATATATATATATAACAATATTGAACGTATGAGATTATTTATATATATATATATATATATTTGTCATCCTATATAATATATACAAAAATGCTGAATTAGATTACTGTCAAATTAATATGTATTGGTTACGAAAATTCCATCGTCACACGCTAGTACACATGTACTATGTCTATGTCTACGATTCACCCCGGTTAATGAAGCTATATTTATATATAGCGGATTTGGCCGAGGGATCTAGACCGCTGGACATAGTGCAGGCGATTTGGTGCCACAGTGTCACAACGGTGTGAGTTCGAATCCCGCTGAGGGTAAACAAAAATTTGACAGTGTTAAAAATTTAATTCAAACAGTGTTGGGCTTAATTTGTAGAAGTATATATAAAAATTTAATATTAACCCTGTATTTCTGATGTTTCAGAAATCCACTGGATAGATATATTATATGGTTGTCACAATACTTAGACGTTTGTATATAATTTACTTACTGTGACTGAATGACAAGTAACTTTGTCATCCTATATAATATATACAAAAATGCTGAATTAGATTACTGTCAAATTAATATGTATTGGTTACGAAAATTCCATCGTCACACGCTAGTACACATGTACTATGTCTATGTCTACGATTCACCCCGGTTAATGAAGCTATATTTATATATAGCGGATTTGGCCGAGGGGTCTAGACCGCTGGACATAGTGCAGGCGATTTGGTGCCACAGTGTCACAACGGTGTGAGTTCGAATCCCGCTGAGGGTAAACAAAAATTTGACAGTGTTAAAAATTTAATTCAAACAGTGTTGGGCTTAATTTGTAGAAGTATATATATATATATATAATATGGTGAATGTCGGGCGGGCGGGGAAAAATTTTCGTAACAGTTTTCTCGGCTCACCTACTTCCTGTTTAACGAAATCCGGCCATTTCTGTCTTTGAGGGATTTTTAAATTAAATTTATCCTAAAATGCAAACAACTAAATGGAAAAAATGGCTACATTGCTTTTGTCCGATGAGCATTAAATGGTTATTGACACATGGTAAACCAGTTTAGAAACAGAAAAAACTTATTATGTGTTTTTTTGGTCAACTTAAAAAAATAAAAGAAAAACCAATTAAGAATATTAAAATTAACTACAAATCTAAAACAATGATTCTTAACATAAACACAACTTATTCTCGATTTGTTTAATGTAATGAAGAATTTCTTAAGAGCAAAGTGGTCTGGATAACAGGCGCGTCCAGTGGCATTGGTGAATATCTAGCATATGAGCTTGCTAAAGTAGGCTGTAGACTTGTACTGTCAGCTCGAAGATTGACAGAACTACAGACAGTTAAACAAAACTGTATTGGTATGTATACTACAATACTACTAGCTTTAGCTTTACCTGCAAAAACTTCGAGATAGATTAGTGCAATACAAAAAGACCACAACACCCCAAAATAACAGCATGAACTTCTAAATATACAACATGAAATAAAAAGAGGCACTTAGTGGTGTGAAGGTTAAAGTTAAATGAGTAAATTATTATTAACTCGTCTGACACAAGCTGCATAGATAGACACAAACATATTTTGCTTTTGTAAAGTTCATATTAAGATTAAGGAAACATTTTATTCGTTAAAGGGGCCTCGGCGGCAGAGTGCATGGTTCAGGTAGTTCGTCTACTATTGATCACGTGATCTGTCAACTCTTGAGATTGCAGGTTCGAGCCTCACTGCGGGCAGGGTGCGCTTGAATCCAATCTTATTTGACAAGGATTACCAGTTTTCCTACCGAAGGTCGGAGGTTTTCTCCTGGAACTCCTGTTTCCTCTCCCCAATAAAAACTGGACGCCATGATTCAGCTGAAAAATTGCTGTAAGTGGCGTTAAACAATATTCAAAATAACAAAGATATTCCGTTAGATTATTTGAATTGATATGCGTTAATGATCTAAAATGATTTGAAACCAATTACAAACACCATCATTGCTAGAAATTCCATGATCAAATTATTCCAAGTAAAGCTTTTAGGAAAGTGATGCATATCCACTTGCAAATAATGTTTGTCCTCAAATTTCATAAGTTTTAACAATGATATCACTATTCACAGACAAATGGCACATAGAACCTGACAACGTTATGGTTATACAATTAGATATGGTAGAGTTCAGTACCCACCAATCAGCCGTAGAAAAGGTCATTCAAAAATTTGGCAAGGTATGCAACATATAAAATCATGCATTCTTAAATTTAATTTGAATTCAGTACATAGTGATTGTGCTGCAATGACCATTCGATAAACTTATTATTTTTCATCAGCACACCAACTCATACACTACAGTAATAGAAACGGGAGGTTTGGCATGCTATAAAACTTGTTTAATGCCTGTACCAAGTCAGGACCATAGCCGTAGTTTCTGTATTTCTTGTTGTTGGTTCTCCAGTCTGCCGGTTTCTTCGACTTTTATTTGTGGATTGTCTGTTTTTACTGTTATTTGAGTATAAAAATGACTTTTGAGAAGTTAATGCGTGTCATTTATCTAGCATAATCTCAGATCCCTTGTTATAAATTATCCATTACAGATAGATATTCTTGTTAACAATGCAGGACGATCTCAGAGGGCGGAATGGATCAAAACATCTTTAGACGTTGACAAGCAAGTCCTGAATGTAAATGTTCTTGGAGTACTCTCTCTTACAAAACTTGTTCTCCCACATATGGTTGAGAAAAAGGCAGGGCACATAGTAAATACAAGTAGTATTGCTGGAAAAATAGGTATGTCTTTTTAGCTGTTTCAAATAAGTCATGGTGGACGATTGCCAATAGTTGTGATCTGTTGACCGTTAGTCTGTAAACAGTTTGATGGTGGCGTTAAAGCGTATAAAAAATTATATAAATGGATTATTTACAGATTGGTTCATATTCGAACTTCATAGTTTAAAGTTAATTTAATAGGCACACTCAAGTGCTGACAAGAATATCATTAATTCTTGCAGTACTATTGGCATGGACAAAATAATTTATTACCTGAAATTTCGACAATAATTTTATAACGATTTAGAATTTTGATGATACAAGTTCTACATAACCATTTAGATTTTGATTTTTTTTATCTGAGCGCTTCTGGTGAATATTGATTATACGAATCGCGAGTTTTTGCAGAGTTATTTATTAACCTTGGTGCCTTTAATGACATTATATTTGCAAACACTTGGTCGATGTCTCTGCTGGAAGACTGTAAGTCACCGAGGGTATTACCAGCCCAGTATAGTCACACTTCAGTGCTGACAAGAATACCATTGATTATAGAATTATATATTGATATATAATGATCTTTGTATTAATCAATACTGAAATTTCGAAAATGTTTTAAATTCTTAACTTTTTCTGTTTGTAAGGTGTAGATGGCAATAACCGGATTTGTTTGTAATGTTTTTAGAATTTTGACGATAAAAGCTATAAAATGTTTTTAATCATCCGGAATTTGAATATTTGTTCAGTTTGAACGCCACTAGACGAAACGCTCGTCTGTCGTTTTATTATTTATTACCTTTAAATTCTTTAATGAAAATTTATTCGCAACAAATAGTAGATGTCTCTTCCGGTGGACTGTTAGTTCACGAGTATATCATTCGCCCTTTAGGCCACACAGAATTAATTTCTTGTTCTTCGGACTTTAACTTTGAAAATAAGGAGCGAGCGAGCGAAATTTTTTTTATTAATTTTTTTTTTTTGAAATTCTGATTTTGTGGAGCGAATGATTTTTTGAAAGCGAGCGACATGTTTTTAATTTTTTAAAAAGATTTTTTCAGGTTTTCATGGTTAAACTGATGCGAGCGAGCGATTTTTTTTAATTTTGAAGAAAATTACTGAAATTAAAAAAATATGTATTTGATATTAAACAAGTGCTTGTTCTCAGTGTTTTATGACTTAATCAATTGATTAATAAATTATATAGCAGAAAAGAATTGTCTTGAATTGTTTTTTCTTTTCTGAAAAGATACTGCCTTGGCTTTCTATCAATAGGTACAGACAGACCAACAGACAGCCCATTTGATTAAAAAGAAATAATAAAAGACTACCTGTCTTTATTAACAATAACAAACAATAAAAATAACATATTTTAAAAAACAATAACAATTTGTAAATATTTATAAAAAACCAATAATATATTGAGAGCATATTCTTATATGCACACATCCCAGAATAGAAGATTATTTTTTTAAAGACAACTTCCGGTTCTGGGGTTTCCGGTTAATGCGGGCGGAAGAAATTTATTTTTGTTTCTTTCTGTAATAATTTTACGTGCGGGCGGTCCGACGAACAAGTAATTAATTCGGCGTCGCCTTATTCACAATTTAGTGCTGACACTGATATCATTAATTCTTTCAGGGATATAGTCATTGTCAGATTTTACAGCACTGAAATTTTGAAAATGTTTTTTAAGGATTTATTCATTGTAAGGTGTAGATTGCCATAGCCGGATTTGGTATAACGTTTGGAATTCGATGATAAAGGATGATTAACCATTTATATTTTCAATATGTTTGGGGGTTTTTATGTTTGAGCGCCACTAATGAGTCCCCACCTTCCAAACTAAGTGACACGCCTTCAAAAAACTACTAAATTCTTTTAATCTCACGTATTCTAGATGCCAGGATTCTTTTTGGTTTTCTCTAAACTATGTCTCAATATTCAGGTTAGAATACATATAGATTTAAGGTATCTGTTAAATATTAAAGAATTGCAATTTTGTTTATTTATAACTAGAACCTCATTGGTGAGTTAAAACTGTTTATGCTTGTATTTTTTTCAGGAGCTCCATTTTCAGGATCATATACTGGCGCCAAACATGCAATACAGGTAAACTTAATTAAAAACCCAACGCCAGTAATATTTCTACATTTTATTAGGAAAGACACAAATGTAAATAAATGGACTTGTGACTTCAAAACCATGTAATAAAATGTATTCCTTATGTTGTAATTGTTACAGTTTTCTAAGTTTGCCATTCTCAACGACTTCTTTATTGTCATGGGCCACTGCAATTTAATGTCTTATTTTTCGGATTTTTGTCAAATTAAAATTGGGCGAGCGAGAGAATAAACATTTAAATATCATTATTTTGATTTTTTTTAAAAATCGTATGCGAACAGAAAATTTAGAGCGGAAAATAACTTTGTTTAAATAGAAAATGTACTATGAATGTATATGTTTCCAAACTGTAATGTTTATTATGATCTTTCTGAATTTGGCTTTCTATGATTACCAGAAATCATCCAAGGCGTAAATATGAATAAACAAATTATATTTTATAATTTTGGGTTCGTCCTTCAAAGTATGTACAATAAATTACACATTTTTATTAATTCAGTGTTGTATGTCATATCATAGGTACTACTACGTGTATAACTTTGATCAACTTTCAAAACATGGGAGACAGCTGAAAGCAAAAGAATGCTGTCGCATAAATAAATTTTTCGGACCTTATATAAAATGCACAACTGACTACACTGTACATCATTTATTCATGAAGAATTTCAGAGGAATCAATGTGAAATGTCATCAAAGTTTACATTTGTTTTGTTTGCTTAAATATTCCCATTTAGTAACTTGAGACTTTCCATTACTTTGAGTAAAAATGTTCCGGTATCCTTATCTTGTTTATTATGTCGGTGCTAAGGTTGAAATCTTTGATTTCGATACATCTTTGAAAACGCTGCGCTAAGGTACCGCCACTGAAAGAAACCGCTGTATTTTGGATAACCATGCCACCCTTTACGACAGATATCCTCACTACTTTTCAAACTGGCTTTATCGATATTTTTGTTTGTAGATGCAATCAAACGGCAGTTCTATTAAGCGCTTACAAGATTACAACTTCGAAGAGTAAAATACAAAAATTCTGGACGACTTTTCTGGTGCCAGGGCGGGCAAATTTGTATATAATTATATTTTTGATTTCGATAAAATATGTGCAGTCGAGTCCGTCGAGCAAGAAATTAATTTGGTGTGGCCTTACCGGTATGCTGAACACTGCCTTGATATTAAGAGTATAAAAATTTAGTCCTAGTCAACCTTTATTTTGTCCATTTCGAATATTTTTTTTACCTTTTTTATTTATTCTGAATCAATATAGTCATTTGCAACATCTTGGTTCAAAAATTGTTGAAAAAAGTTTTTGTTATATGTTGAAATTAGAATTTTGACAAACACGAAATAATACTGTATGTATCCAGTGTGTCTGTTATTGTACTTTTTGCAGGGGTGGTTCGATTCTCTCCGGTTAGAAGCATTCGAACATAACATAGCCGTCACTAATTTATGTCCTGGACCTGTATTTTCAAATTTGCTAGATATTGCATTCACGGATGAGGTCGGAAAGGTATACCAGTTTGTTTATTTTTATATTTAGCTCATCTTGGCCATAAAGCCAGTATTGTCATCCTCGGAGTCCGTCGTCATCGTCGTCGTTAAATATTTTAAAACTCTTCTCAACTGAAACTACTTATCAAATTTATGCCAGTGTAAACCTAAACCACCCATATGTTGTCTATTATAAATGCTACGATTTCGTCGTCGCTAACCAACCACCATGCCCAACATTTTTTATAAGGAAACACACATAATAGATATATATCTTAAAACCATTACATACGGAGAAGATCTGACGAGGACAAAAATGCTCATGCAGAATAATAAAATTCAAACAGATTTTTTTCTATCGACATACTATAGAAAAGATTGCCATTTAATATCCCCATTTACTTAGTGATACTTGTAATATTAGTCCGAGAATCTTCTGCCGTCCAACGCTTTTTTTTGGCGTGGGACATAAAAAAAGCGTTGGACGGCAGAGGATTCTCGGACTATTGTAATATTAACTTATATATAAAGTTAACAATATTACTCAAGTTTTTTAGACTTAAAAAGATTAGTTTATTCTGTTGGTGTATATGGAACATTATTTATTTAAGTACATGCAATTCTTATCAGCTAGGATTATTCAAGGTAAAAAAACTCGGACTCGGCTTATGTTGACAAAGAACGGAAACATATTTAAGCACATATAATATTTCCACGTTTTCTTACTCAAAATGGATGTATAGGTTATATTCATAATTGAACATCTCATTCATTTCATTGGTTAGTGTCTAAGCTATAGATGACACAGTTTAATTACAAGACAGGAAAAGGAAATGGACAGGATCCTAAATATTCTTTCAAACTGACATTCATTAAGTTGTATACATGGGTAGACTAACAACCTGAGAACCTTGAACATTCATGGTGACATCAAGGTATTTGAAGTATATGCATTCTACAATTTAGGATTGTAATTGTTTTCCGTTGTCCGAGTGCTTTCCCGATGGAAGCAACCCTCACAAATATAAGTGATATACAGACGTCCGTTGTAAAAACTATCATACAAGAAACTAACAACAATCAACATGTCAAGTTTAGTTTTGCATCTTGAAATTGTGAATGGAACAATATCAGTAGATGATTGCAGTTCTGAGGTCGTAAAACTGGTGGGAGTATTTTGGACTTGTCATAGATGACAATACTATTTATAGGAATTAAATAATGTGTAACTTGAGGCCAAAATAAATAAATGGTATCAAAACATTAAGGTCAGTAAATTCATTGTGGTTCAGGTGACTTTTTTTTAGTTTAATTATAAAGCTCATAATAAGACTTTAGCAGTTCGTTAGTTGTTATACATGTACATTGAATTTTTTTCAATTTCCTACAATCGAAATAGAAAGTAAAGATTAATCTGTTCCCATTGGCTACACCGTAGAGTTTCCACAAAAGATTGACAATTATGTTGACATTGGTTTAGTCCAGTTTTGTCGGTTAAAACATTGGGCAGTATAATATACTACAGACATGGGGCTAATGAAATAATTTACATATTGAGGATTATTACTATTCATGTAAAAAACTTTCATTATAATTGGAGTTCTATTATTCTGGCATATTTTAACAAAGAACAAATAGCGTAGTAGTATTATGCATAAGCATATTTCATGGCATATTACATGCCATATCCATATAGGCGGGGCTTAATAAATATGTCATGACTGATTTTTTGGACATCAGCTTTATACAATGTGAAAATATTATCTTACCGAAGTTTTGGTTTAAAGTATATAGTCTGCCAACAAGCTGAAGGAAAATGTCAACATGTAGGTTTGGCAATGTCTATTATGTTTATAATGCTTATTAAACTTGTTTAATTTGGGATGAATTTTGTTAGCACATGCCATTGCCTGATTTGATCTTATTACGATGTTGGAACAATTAACATTCATAGTAATAATAACAATAATACTGTCTTTGTCATGTCATATGCGAAAATATGTCCCAAGGTAAGAAGGCATAATGCACTTCCCTTCGGGTCGTGCATTATGCCTTCTAACCTTGGGACATATTTTCGCATATGACATGACAAAGACAGTATTATTGTATAAATATTATGATCAGACGTCAAAACATCTTAATATATCATGTTCTCAACTGTGGGCTAATGAAATAATTTACATTTTGAGGAATATTATGATCAGACGTCAAAACATCTTATTCTGTATTAGGAGCTAAAGGAGAAAATGCAGCCGACAGATAAACGCATGACCACACAACGATGTGCCCAACTAAGCGTCGTAGCTATTGCTAACAGACTTGATGAGGTTTGGATCGCTTTGAATCCTGTGCTGCTCTTTACATATATCTATCAGTACTGTCCTGTTTTAGGGATGTTGTAAGTATAGAATCATTATATATTTATTAACAATTGATCATTATTATATGTTTGTTTGTTTGTTAGAGTGTTGTTTAACGCCACTTTCAACAATTTTTTCAGCTATATCATGGCGTCTTGTTTTTATTGGGGGAGGAAGCCGGAGTACCCATAGAAAATCCCTAACCATCATTAAGTTTTTACTCAACAAATACATAAAATGAATTTTTATTTAAACCCAAACGCAAGTAAATCTGAAAACATACCTTTGTTACACTCAAAATCTCGTATTTATCAATATTAATTATTCAATATTTTATTGGTATATATTTTATGCACCGTGTTTTTTTGCAGCTTGGGAAAGCGATTAGGTTTGAAAATGATAAAGAAAATAAGAGAAGGTCGGTAAAAAGAAACAGATATTAGGAAGACTTATCTATACATGAAAAGACAAACATACGTTTTAAAACGTAAAACAAATGTTTCCATGTACCCTCACTAAGTTTATAAAGTGATTGGAGTTGTACACTTAAGTGATTGACAATTATAGAAGATATCAAGCGTAAACCAGCTAAACACATTGCTATTACTGAATTACTCGGACTGAATGTGATTTACCAATTTTTAGTTTACAATCTTTTTCTTCTTCAGACACATTTTGAGGCTATATGTTTGTTTGTTTGAATGTTGTTTCAGCAGGTTTTAGCTATATCGTGGTGTACAGTAATTTCTTGGAAAGGAATATCTTAAGAGCTCATAATCTTTAACTTTCAATAATAAGGATATAACAACTCAAGTTCTTTAAATATTATTATTTGTAAATACACTAAGCTGAAAAGTAATGTGTTTAAATAACAAAATATCTAGAATTTGTTTTCCATGTGCACTATCTTTCTGAAGAGTAAATATCTAAAGGGTATGCATATAATTATCTGTGATAAAAACTGGAGCAACTTGATTTCATTTAAACCTTAATCAAAAGAGCATTTGAATTATTCTGGTAAAACTCTTAGCACGATTAAAATAGTTTAGAGTTATTCCTCTTAGACGGTTCACAATAAAATATCATCAAAGAATTTTGCTACGTCATGCTGGCAGCATCTCGTCTACTCCAAACTCACCCATGGCGTTCAAACCAAAACATAGAAATATATAATCCTTATGTTGAAGAGCTTTTATTATTAGTCCACCAGCAGAGCCATCAACCCAGTAATTTCGTCAAAGAAACTAAGATTTAAGTATGCAGACATGATTTTTGTCTAATCAAGACTCATTAGGGACGCTCAAACCCAAACTTATTTAAAATACAAATAACAAAGATTTTGTAAAGCTTTTATCATCAAAACTTTATACCAAACCCGGCGAAGGCAATCTACACTGTGCGAACAGAGAAACCTGAGACATTGAAACCCTTTAGAAATTAGCAGTAAATGTAGAGGATGACTATATCAATGAATGAATAAATGTATTCATGTCATCGCCAAAGTGTGACTACGGGGCTGTGAATACATTTAGTCTTCATTAAAAAAAAATCCGTAAAAACATAATACTTTAGGGCTAAAACCAAAATTGCTGCAGCACTTGGTTTTTTCTTCAGGAAAATAAGATTTTATAATATAGTACTCTCTTTTAACATTTGACCTAATATGATTGCACATTAGTAATTAGTACAAGTCGTTTTTGTCTATTGGACTTTTCAATTATCTCTCACTGTCACTAAATACAGTTTTTGTTTTAAATCCGTTACTAAGGGCAGTTATCCGGCTTCGCACGGTGATAACATACAGATTCTTTTAAACTTTTATATTTGGGTTAATTGTCTTTCCATTTCTAGTGTTATTAACGTAAAAAAATGGAACCCGAAAATGAGAAGTGACCGTACTGATTTAGATGTGGCAAATAACTTGTTGTAGTGATATGCAACAAAATGATTCAATATTTCGGCCAATTATGATACTGGACAATGATTTGGTTTTTACACAAATGTTGACTTGAAGTTCCACTTGTTTGAACAAATTTGAGCAGTTAATTGCCCTAAACTTGGAAAAGTGTATCTATTGATTTTCCAGCTGTAGATTTTCGTATCCTAAGAAGCAGTTTACCTGTCGTGGTGTATTTGTTGATACGATTTGCTATAACTTATTCTCGTTACAGGGGGAAGCAATTGATAAGAGAATCTGCCGTTATCACAAGTTGGCCTACCATGTACGATATTAAGAAAGTTAAAATTAAACATTAAATATGCAGCAAAGTAATTTATGGGTCAATTTAAACTTTTGACACACTACAAATGTTTATTATTTAAAGATTAACTGCAAAAAATATTTTCTCCATCGATGGATAACAAAATTTCCGTTTTGCACATTGTATAATCCGCGTAATGTGCACAACGGAAGTTTTGTTATCCCTCGATAGAGAAAATATATTTTGTAGTTAATACTTATAAATAAATTCAAATAATAGAATAAACTCAACAATTTTGTTTTTGTAACTGTACATTTTTGAAAAAAGAGATCAACACAAAAACTTAGTTTCGCGTGGAGTAATATATGACGTCAAATGGCGCGTGTCTCCATGACGATCAAATTTGTTTTCCATCCTCTGATAGAAAATATTTTCCAGCCAATCAAAAGTCAGTATTCTCGCAAAATTTATTTATTACATGAATAGAATTTTGCGTGTTTCTGATCAGTCTAAAAACAACTTTCTGGTTACGATAAATCGCAACAGTAATATAATTACATAAAATGTTTGTACGCTGCACGATTCCGTTGCATAGTAGTCAAGCGGAATTCAATATCGACCTGGTTTTTATGTTTTAGGAAATCAGATAATAAATTCATTTGTCCAATCAAATCGATTGTATTTGACGTCTGCTACACATACATCGTGCGTGTCAACAAGAAATGGGAGAAACGTCAGCTCTACGATATATTAATTCATTTACCGTATTCTCTTCTCAATATTTGATACTGAAATTTCAGGATTATCTGCAAATTGATATAAAAATGCAGTATTATTAATAAAAAAATTAAGGGTAACGAGCGCTGAATTTGTCTTTGTCGTATGGGGTACTACAAAAATGTACCTCGGGTACATGATTGTTTGCACAAATGTACCTCGGGTACATACTTGTATACAAAAATGTACCTCGCCGTTTGTTTTGACGAGAAATAGACGAGAAAAATGATCTCCATTTAGAACTATTTTATGAATCTGTTACGTCGCGATTGTATCCCTGAAAACACGTTCACTGCCAACAAGATTTCGATCTGGGATAACTAAAATTTACACAGGGTACAATTTCTCGCCAAACAAACAGTGGGGCACATTTTTGTATACAAGCATGTAGCCGAGGTACATTTTTGTAGTTCCCTGTACGACACATCCTGACAAGTCAGGGTTTCTGTGTCGTCACGTGTCCACGAAACCCTGAAAAACTTAGCTAGGAAATTCCTGGGCTAGAAGGCACTATTTTGATTGGCTGCACCATACCTGCATGTAGCCAATCAAAAGCCGCTTTCATTCACGACTTGGTTAGGGGATATCCTGATGTCTATTGTAAATAAACCAAACGGGTGTGTTGCATAGAGCATGTGAAAATCAGTGTATTTTGTACAGTAGTGTTAATAGTTAGTTAGTTATAATTAGTTGCGTTATGTTTTCTTCCCACTCAAGAATGAGTAAGGATGACTACTGCTAAACACTTGCTTCTTTCAATCAATTTCATTGGTTGATATTTTGAAGTTTGACGTCATATGAAAATCTTCTATCCCTGGATCTTTCGAGCTAAGTTTGTCAGGGTTTCGTGGACACGTGAGGACACAGATACCCTGACTTGTCAGGATGTATACGACAAAGACCAATTCAGCGTAACTAGCATTACAAAATCGGCAGGTGCACCAGTAGAAAAGGCATCCTCTGTTTTTCTGATCAAGGGAGATGTTTGTTTTATTCATTTAATAAAACAATGAATTACTTTGATATATGGTCGCTATAAGGATTTATCAGCCGTCAAAAAAATGTATATTGACCTCGACTAGCGACTCGGTGAAAAATACATTTTCTCTGGCTGATATATATCCTGATAGCGACCTATATCAAAGTCATTAATTGTATAATATCAATAATGTTTTCATAATATGTACTTTCGTATTACTTGTATTTATAGAAAAGATTGGACTAATGAATTGACTGATTAACTTAAAATTATTTTGTATGTTTGTGTAAATTACACATAACCACATAGTATGCAGGATTTACTTTATAACAGTGTGTGTAGTTTGTACTAAACCCGTGGTTTTTAGAGGGCTGATATTTTGACAGCTGTGTTGAATTTCCTGACTATGTAATCAATAAAACAGCCTAATTTTGCAAATAGCTTGTACATGTATATAAAAATAATCTTTGTAGCCAAATCATTAAAAACTGAGGACATAACGTAATCGCTATATGCATCCAGTTTTTCAAGAATTAATGTCACGTTTTATCGTTGTAAACCATGCAGCATATAGCCGTGTTAATGTTGTCTCGTTAACATTGAGTATATCTGGAGAGTCCTGTCTCTGCTGGATACAGTAAATATTTCTTTTCCATTTCGCCATTCCCATTGCACTATTATTTTATTTGTAAACTCGTTCGCTTCCTTAATATAGATAAAATACTGCTCAAATTAATATCCAATCGATCAATCAATGTCCTTAGAAAGATGAAATATGGTGTAAAAAAGAGTAACACTTTCTTGTCCGGTGTTTTTAAAATTTGTATAAATCGACGAAGGTTAATCCATTACTTGTAAAACAAGTACGTGATATAAAAAGCAGTGACTACAGATAATAGTAAAGAAAACCAATCTTGCATTTGTGGAAATGGCCAGCTGGAAGTAACATTTAGAGTCTTTATTCTTGTGTTTGTCATCACTATTAAATACAGAGACCTGCAAAATGTAAAAATTGTGTAATGATAGGAACTGACGATGTGGATAAAACAACAAAACAAGTATATTTTCTGTTGCTTTAACTGTCTTTTGAATACACAATACCTTTACCAAGAAGATCATATGCCTTGAATATACACAACATGACATAAGAAACATTCTTAAACTTGTATAATTGATTCCTCAACTGGGCTTTTAACGATAGTTATGTTTTTGTATTCCATGCGACACGTGCAAAAACAAAGTCTTTAGACGGCTATGTTTACTTTTTCACAGGCACTTCACTGGCGGTCTGTGTTTTTTAAGTTAGCTAATAAAGAATTTACATTATTGTTCTATAAACACATGGAAAAGACATACTAGCATCATTTCATGCTATTTGACGCGCAGAACAAATAAACATCACACAGTACTAATAACATCTAAATTTACTACTGCTGGTATTATGATGTACTTGTCTATAATTACCATCAATTAAGCAGTTTCTAAAACACATCAGCGATGAATGATTACCATCAATTAAGAATTTTCTTAAATACATTTTCGACAACTGATAAATGACCTTCACTAAGATTGTATAAGTATATTCAAATTTCCTTTGAATCAAACACAGTACATATTAGAGTTGTAAACAAGAAATATTGTTTTAAAAAGTTTAATCGTTCACAAATAATTGGTTTTTTTTCTGTAGAAAAGGCTGCCAGACTGAACAGTTAAGGGAATGTTATGAACTAGAATACAGTAATCAGAGTAGCAAATAATGTTTGTAGTTGTATCGTATGAACACGTGATTGAAGTAAAACATAAAATATGTTGTCTCGACAACTAAATATAAAACGCTGTGTTATGTTTATGATTGTTATGTAATTGTTATCCCTTAAAAATTCGTTCAGTTTTAAACTTATATGAGACCTATGTGAATTTTGATAATCTTAACGTTCTTTTTATTGCGTATATGTGTTTTGTGTATATTGTTATTTACCGATTTTCGCGCAAACAATTGTGTTAGAACCTCAGTCTCTGATTAATACAAACTTTGAAGGTTTTTATACCTTTCTTTCACCACGCATCACTAAGCATAATCGACTTGGAGTCCACAAAAAGTGTTCCAGGTGGTAAAACGCTTACCTTCAGTGTCTACAGCTTTGATGGCAATGTCTCGTGTTGAGTGTAGATAAACTACCACCAATTTCCAAGTTAGTTTTAACCATTTTTACAAGCAGCCTGTGTCATCTGTACTGGGCTGGGACCATACTTGGTGTATTCCCAATGCTCAACCAACAGAGCCGCCAAACGCGGATCTCATGTGGCAGATAGGGGATGCCCTATATAATGCGGGAAGCCTGGTGATGATCCGGAGTGGGTTACGTTTTTATAGATTTCGAAAAAGAGTATCCCATGATAGCCTCTTCAAAAGGCTAAATTCTCAGTCCCTGTCCAGTACTGCATACTTTACCTTCCAGTGGCATTAAAAATATTTCCCAATTAGTCCTCTTTTCAATTATATGACTGGTCGATTAGTGTACTGAGGAAATAGTGAAACGTTAGATAATGGAACCTACAGCTAGCCAATAACTCGGAGGAAGGAGTTTAATTTAATATATGTTTGTTGCATTGTAATCCTTTTTTTTTATTTCGCATAGATCCATCACTTTTTGTACGTCCGTCCGTAAATCATATTTTATATTTTAAAATAAGACCACTCAGATGATTTTAACCACTATTGATTTGTCTGATTCCATGATGTAGTCTCCTGCATATTAAGCTATTTAAGACAAAAATATATACAAATCGATTTCTCTGAAACTATGGTAGTAGATGATCTGTAATGGTATACGATTAATATTAATCTTATTTTCTTTCGTCCGTAAATTACTGATATTTGATACAGATGACCCAGTAGAGATGAGCTCATGTGCACCTCATCTGTACTCGTTGCGTCGTCCAATCAAAACTCTTGAAACAAGAAAATTGTAATGGTAACACACCAGCGTTATTGTGTATAATTCTTGTGTCGGGCGTTCTGATTGAATGTTGGATAAACAGTGAAGGCCTAGAGGATAATGACCTGAAAGTTGTTGATTTGCGAAGTAGAAAAAGATACCTTTTGCGCTTTTGGTAAAGTGTGATCTTTCATTCGAGATAGAAATATTTTCTTTATTTTCAATCGTTTGCCGCGCTTTGCTCGCGAAAAGACATACAATTTCTATCAGTCCTACAAGAACCTATTAAACTAATTCTGTCGCGTTGTTTTTCAACTCTTCTAATAATACAATACAATACAAATTTTATTGTCATATAAACATCTAAACAGAGTTTGTGACAAAACTATATAATTAAACAATATAACCGTAGAAATACACAATTAACATATAAAACATAGTATTTTACATGAACAATGTATGTATTGGCTTTGCAAGTATTTAATTAAGAGTCCCCCATCCTCAATGCTAATGATTGTTTTATATAGGAACTTATAACACTAACTTGTTTATAGCTTTTTGGATTTAGAAGTATTTTTAATTTTTTAATGTCACTATGTTGTTCGTATTGATCAGCATATTCAAAAAATTCTTTGAGTAAAGTATTTCGCAAAGACTCATTTGTCTTGCAATGCAGCAGAAAATGAACCTCATCCTCTACTACGTTGCAAACAACACATAGTCTTTGCTTTCTGAGAATTTTTAAGTATCTACCCTTTTCTATGGCTAGATTATGGTCACACATTCTGATTTTTGTAAGGACCCTTCTAGATTCAAAATCTTTAAATAAAAGATAGAATTCTCTGTTTAAATCTTCTTTAATGCTTTTATATAAGTATGTTTTATTACTTTCATTTAGTAAATCAAGTTTCTTCTGATATAATTTCTGATACCATTTATTAAAAAGGTTTTTTTGAATTTGATTTTAAAGTTTTCAGTTTATTTTTATTATTACAATTTACAAGTTGTTGCATAAGCTTATCATCAGATATAAAATCCTTAGCGAAGGTGTACCATGTATATACGTTTTGATCGTTTAATTCTTTGGTGAGGTTGCAGGCTTCATTTAGTAGTTTATTTATATTTTTCGAACAGAGTCTTGACATGTACGACACTGTTCGAAGCATGATCATTTGTTCGAGCGGGTTTCGACCAAGTTCCAACCGTGTACACAAGTTGGAAGATGTTTTACGTACTCCCAATATGTGTTTACAGAAACTTAAATGTACTTTTTCAGCTGGATATTTGTCAATAAATTGTAAGGGATCAAGGACTTTATTGTTCAAGTTCCCCCTTAATTTAGCTCTATAAAAGTTTAAGTGGTAGTCCATATATGATATTTCTGAATTATATAGTAGAATTGGACATACCAGTGTGTCAAACAGATTGTTTGACACTGCTATAGGTAGTGGCCCCATGGACGAAGTTTTTGCTTTTAATGAAAATAATACTTTTCTACCCTTTTTCGCAAGATCTTCTAAGCTGTATTTGAGGTTCCCATTGCTTCTGAGGCTTGTGCCTAAATATCTATATTCAGAAACATTCTCTATATATATAGTTTAACATGTCTTCTGGATTTATGTTAACAAAATGAATGAGTTAATTTTATGCCAGAGAACGTAGCCTTTCAGCAATTTGCAAATGTCTTCTTCTATGAATGGCCGATTTCTGGCATAGATGACACACTACTGATTCGATCACAGTCATCTGTACCCATTGTGTCATCTAATCTTACCGCCCAAGTCAAGAACGTTGTTATGGTAACGTTCTTGTTTAAACTTTCTTGTTTCTGACATTCAAATTAGATGTAGGAAATTAGGCGGTTAAAGTCTGTAGGATATAGTGATGTGTTAGCTGTTGATTTACGGAAGGGTACTTTCATGTGTTTTTCGGAAAGCTTGTGTAATCTGTACCAGTCGCGTCATCAAATCAAAGCGCCTGAAACAGGAACGTTGTTATAGTGACATAACAATATTCTTGTTTAAACATTCTTGTTTCGGACGTTCTGATTAGATGTCGGAAATCAAACGATGAAAAGACTATAGGATATAGCGATGTGTTTGCTGTTAAAAGGGTACTTTCATGTGTTTTCGGAAAGATCTTCCGCGGAGCGGAGAGACTCGAAAAAAGACATAAATTTTTAATCAGTCGTAACAGATCACCCAGTCCTTCCCAAAACGCACGTAAAAAACTAAATAGTCGTTTTAGCAGAAAAGGTAATGAAACTAGATACGAGGTTGAAATATAACAATCGTGTCCTTGGACAATCCTTGCATTTGATTGGCTACCGCGCTTCATTGAATGTGCTTCGGTCAACGCTTTCACACGTAAATGAAACTTCAAAAGAATGCATTCAATTCTTAAATACAAGTGCTAATGCACTGTGAATTTGCAGAATTGCTGTATAATAGGTCCTTTACCCATTTTGTGTTGATCGTATCATCCCAGTACTTAACATTATGAATTATTAATTCCCTATTCCTTATAGCCTTACATATTAAAATTACTTATATCATTGATTTTTTCATTGGTATAATCATTATTTAAGTTTAACGACATGAAATATTGAAAATAATTTGAATTGTGAGACTTTTCTATTCGCAACGTGTAGATGGCTTTATCCGTATTTTGTATAACGGTTTGCAGTTTTGGTAATAAAAGCCCTACAACATTTAGATTTTAAATAGTTTTTTGGTTTGAGCGCCACTAATGATTCTTATTTTATTCGATGCTTCAGATTATTTCCGCAAAGATTTTGTTTTTGGGACATGTCGTATAGATAATTTATACTACAGACTGGTTAAACAGTAAGCTTTGGCCCAAAGAACTTTTTTACAGAGTTATCTCACTCAACACCAAAAACCTTGTGTGCATATTAGCTCCAAACTGTAAAATTCGCAATGAAAGTCTTTTTTAAATGGTCAATAATAGATTGCAAAAATTTGCAATGCAAGTTGATGGACAAAACTAATGGAACTCTTGATTCAAAAGTGATACAGACTATTGGTCATCATTCACCTTGCCCAAGGTTACGTTCTAAGTTGCGTGCAGTTCACACCCCTTTAATAAGAGATATTGAACTTAGGGACAGACCATTTTAACTTGAAGGGGGGGCTTGGTTTTTTGTTTTGGCCAGAAAAATATTTATTTTTTGAAGGCGCCGCGACAGAATTTTTTTTTTTCATTATTAGCATTATTTTATATAGCAGAAATCCTTCTTAAGAACATTTTTTTTTCTTACCCTCTGCTTCCAAAATATTTTTTTCATCAAAAATCATTTTCAAAATATTTTTTTTAGGAAAAAACCAAGGCCCTTCCCCCCCCCTGCAAGTTAAATAGTCGGTCCCTTAATCCTGTACCGAATTGTAGCCTACTGAGGCTTGATTAGGTTAGGATAAATTAATGAAATTTGTATATGAGTTATCTCCTGTAGATCAATGAAATTGATTAAAAATATAAACAAGTTTTAAACTACAATATTGATACATTATCTTCACTAATGATGATGATTATTATCCTGCTTTGTGATCAGGGTCACAAAGTTAATCTCAAGTTCATATTCTTTTTTTATTTAGTCCGTATTAATGATCGAGATGAGTTTTTATCAAAATACTTAATTTGAAAAAGGAATGGATACAATAACAGAATGGTCAGGTAATTTTTTAGCGAACGTCCAATTTTTTGTGTCACCTTTTTCAAAAGATATAAATGGGTTTACGTTTTAATTGAAGTTAAAGGTCACTTTCATACTTATTGACCTTTCTTACTTGAACTAATATTTTATCATTTTCCTTTATATCATTTTTGTTTTCATGACAATCTGCTTTGAATTATGAACTATTTTAATTTCTCATTTTTTATTAAATATGTTTGACTTAATAATTGAAATACAGGAGCGTAGCTAGACTAGTTACATTGTGGATTCACAAAATAACCAAGGGGTCCGTGGGTATGCCCCTCAGAAAATCTTGAAAACAATGGTGCATTTTGGAGAGTTCTAATGTGCTTTATTTAGTACCTAAAATGGACAGTTTATTGATTGCAGGGATAGGTTGCAGGTTTTTTGTCAAAATCATGTGGATTCAGCCGCGTACTCGCGTATAGGCAGCTACGCCCCTGAAATAGTCTACAATTCATTGTTGAAAGCCTACCAGTTGTTCAGAATCAATTAAATATTTATATCTACGAAACTACCAGAACTAAAACTATATAAAAATACGATGTCTAAATACATTTATTCTAAAAACTGTTCAAATTTCTAGCTGAACTTCAAATAACAGTCGATTCGCCATGACTTCGGACGTCCCTGAAGTGTAGGGAGGAAGCGTAAACTTTTTATTTAGCATGTATACCACAAGCTGTAAAATGCAGGCATAAAATATCAGAATATCTTCTAAAAGGAATATAAAGTAGCTGCATGTATTGTCAGAAACGTCGTTTAAAATTAAAAAAACAACGTAAAAAATAAAAGCTACTTTAAAATTGTTTCTTCTTGTTTTATTTTGTGATAAAAAGAAAATGTCGGATTTCCATCAAGAATAATTTCCATAAATTTTCTCAACTACGCTACTCATTCGGATGTTTACTAGCTGCATAATAAATAAAATCACGCACCGTACGCGACTTTTTAATATTTGTTTTGCGTTTTAAATTTACACGGTTATTGGTGTAAGTGCTTAAATGATGAGATTTGTTTTACTCATTTGCACCTGTATATGTTGTGTTTGCTGTCATCAGATATTATTGATTCATCTTTTTGTTAGTAATCTCCAAATTCAAAATGGGATCAACCCGCCGGAAGTCGAGAACATTCCAAAGATAGATTAAATATTGTAATCATATATTGATAATCATCAAAGGGATGAACCGGTTATGGCGATTGTTTAGACTAAAGTAATGTTAAATTTTTATCCTTTGGCACGCGTTGGTTTTCAAAATCAAATAAATTCTTATTAATACATGATAAGTTGACTATTAATAAAGACCTGGAGTCCATTCTTACCATAAGCAGGACTTACCCAGGCGGGATTTAATTTGTGTATCTTGTTTGAAAGAGATATAGTCAAGATGGAGTCGCTTTATATTTACACTGCAAATAAATTTGTTAGCTTGCCTTGTAATTAACTTTCGCTCTTAAACATTCAATTTATAACTGTAAAGCCGATTAGATAATACCTCGGTTGATAAGGATACTGAGCGACCCTCTACGGATACGATTTTCAAAGTTATGTTAGATATGCTATAAATCGCTGTTATAACACTTTATATTTGTTCATTAATCACATTGGTGTCTAGGGCGGGAAATATGGCTGACAAGTAAGAGAAAGAGACATCTGGCGGCCAAGTAGACTTTGGTTCGAAATCTTGTTCATCTTGGCGCTTGTGATATTTATTTTCATCAACAAACATACGTCGTTAGAATTTGACAAGTGCGTCAACATGCTATCATTATCATTATTGAGTCCGACATATTTTTGTCTCTTTTGGAAAGGTTTCAATATCCGTCTCATTTTGTTGACAGGATACAAATTTATCAATGCCCTCCCCCTATATTTACCTTTTATGATATACACGAAGAATTAATGGGGTTATGACAACATAGTTAGACATTGAATCATTTATATACTGTTCGGGTGGATAAAAATATCACTTATGTTAAATATTTTTTGTTGATTTTACTTTTCTGTTAATTGTATGGTAATAAATCGTTATATTCATCAACAGGTTTAAGTTCATTTTTCTACGTAATTGCTGTTTTCCGCAGTGCTGAAATTCCAATTGACATTATAGATCATTATACATTCATGTTTCACTTTCATGTGATGTATATTTAAACTTAAGTGTTACGTTTTGTCCTTAGACTTTTAATGTTGATCATTGACTCACTAAGTTCTATTCGCCATTGTTTGCATTTTTTATTATTATTAAATTTTAAGATAATGTTCTATGTTTGTATGAAGTTTTGTATGCGGTAAAAGGAATGTAGACAGGAACCCAAGCGACCAACAAAAGTCGAAAGGGAAGAGGCGATTAAATATACTGATCAAGTGACAAACAACACAAAACAAAAACCAAAAAGCAAAAACAGAAAGTTAGTAACCCGAACCCAATAGTGTCTTGGCTTCTCTTGTGCTCCGAAGAAGTCAACAATGTCTCTCACCTTACTGTCACGTGTACGGAAAACTCAAATTCACGCAGAATCTGATCATATAAGAGAGATTCATTTCCATGACGATCAATTAGATTATGGGTCTGCATTTATATTTATACAGTTGTCTATTTATTTAATTTGTTAACTATATTCATCTCTTTTCACTTTTCCTATGCTTTATTAAGTAATGATTTGCTATCACATAAATATGTTTATATGCTCAGGATATTTGTAACATACGAATAGAATGAAGTACGAAAAAATTTCGAACAAACACGGGATTCCATAAATAAAACCATACGTCTTTCTTAGAGATTATTTTATTTCTGACATTTTATTGTTATTATTTGCACTGATGAATTCAAACTGTAAAGAAATATAACATAATTTATGTATGTCTGCATATTTCCTTTGATTTAAAAATTATTGTTTTTTCCAATAGAATTAGGTACTGATTTGATACTGTGTTTGTGTTTTATAGACTAAGAATCAAACACGCGTCGTATATTTTGTTTTTTAAACTAAATGCAATTCCAAAACAAAAAACTTACTGTAATTCAAAAACCAATAAAAACATGGGCCAGGCAAGAACTCAGGACAAGAAGCAGTGTTTGCCTGTAATAAGACACCAGTCGAGTTAGTCATTGGCACATCTAGAAAATAGTCACATTATGGGATAGAAAAGAAGACCTATGGCTTAGAAAAGATGTTCGGTCGCATTTGGGAGATTGATTTTCAACACGGTCGACTTACCATAAAACTTCTGAAGTTAACACCAACTTGGAAACAGCAAATTATTTTTGAGTACCTTACAATAAGGTTTGGTTTAAAAAATTAAAATACCGATCGACATCTAACTACGAATTGTCAAATATACACACCATACGCCAAAGACGATAGAATATTGCTATTATACTGAACAGAAAGTTACAATTTAGAGATAAGTCATCATGCTTGTCGCAGTGTTTATAGTCTACTTTGCGAAAGTGTTGGTACTAACCCGACTAGATTGTATTTATAGAATGCCTATCTCCAATTGATAGGTTAAATATAAATAGTCACCGAATCTAAAGTTGTCCAGTGACTATACAGTTAAATGTGAGGTTAAAAATCTAACAATTGATTGCTATCCTCTTCTGTGAATGATTTGTATGATTGGTGATACAGTATGTTCTATATTATATGACAAATCACTATGTATTTCTATTGTTTCTATAAATGGGAGCTTTTGACAAGATCTTTAAGCCTGGTTTTAACCTGAATTTAATGGATGCTATTACAGAGTGTTGAAAAATCGACGTCTTTGATGATGTTACACGGGGAAACGCACTCTGGCCTTATGACAAAATCTTTTTTTGTTTGTTAAAGTATCTGCATAATATTTATACTATTTCTTGTAAGGTAGTTTTAATATCAAAATAGTTTCGCACAAAGCCTGCTTTTGTATATACCTAATACATTTACTGTTATTTTAGTTGGGGTTTGTTGAAAAATATTGAATAAAATCATGCATCTAAGAAGCCGTTACTTTGTTTTGTCATTTGATGCATGTTTAAATTCCGTAAACCTGCCATGCTTATTATGTATTCGATAAGAAATAAACACGAGTTTGAATCAAAGTCTGACACAATCATCCGGACTTTTCTATCATTCTTCCAATTTGTATGACAGAAAGTAACATGGCTCAGACCAATGATGGAATGTCATTTAAACACATTTAACCTCTGGTCAAAAAAGGGGAAACAAATATAATGAGTCTTTGTTTAGCTAAAAGATGTGTAAATACGGAAGACATCGTCTTAAATGCTAAATTACCCTCAATATTTGCTTCGAATAATGTTTTCAATTGAGTTTGACAGATATCTTGATGAGCTTTTTCCATTTCATTTTTATTCAATGAATTGTACATTTTTCAACGTCAAAGAAATAATCTTCAGTATCGTTTTGTAAATTGTTTTGAGATGAGTTACAAATACCATGCTTCCGTTAACACCGCAGCAAATATATTTGACAATGATAGAATGAAATTTTATAACGTTAGCAAAAACAAGGCAAACCATAACATATTGAGATGATTGAAATTTATCCTTCTATAGAAAATATTTCAATTGAAATGATTTTCTCTCTAAATGCTTTGAATACATTATATATATTTAACAAATGTGCCAAAGCTTTTGAATCAAGTCCATTGTGTGAGACTAATTCTCTTATTTATCATCGATAAAAAGATAAGTTATGATACTGACATTGCCTCTCCCTCTTTAAAAGGAATAAAATTGAAAGCTACACAACTTATACTCAGGTTTTGATTTATTTTTATATTAAACACGTGCTAGTAATCTTTTTGCAACAAACAGAATCACGGTCCTTAAAATGCTTTATTTAGTATCATCCCATCGCATTAGACTGATCTCGATGAATGAAACTCTTGAGAGTTTGGATATTATCCGGAAAAGCAAAGTAGTTTTTGATGTTTTTATTGGTTAGAAGAATTTACTGTGAGAACCGAAAGCAGTTCATTGTTATGTTATTTTCTGTCCAATATTTATTGTAAAGTAAATGAAAAGAAGCGTAAAACTTATCGGTTGATGCCGTTTGCTAGGCAACCCACTAGACATGGTAGAATATGTACCTTTCCGTCATACATAAATCACTTTTCGTAAATGTTATCTCTTATTCATTTGTTTGGTTCGATGCATATTATCATTCATAATTGCTAATAAACATCTGGAGGGTTCGTCAATTTAAATTCACGAGGAAACGTGAAATATTTGTCCTCGCAACATGAGATTTGTGTTAAACGATTTTCAATGATTAATCCATCCGATTATATATTTAGTTTTAACTGGTAAAAAACTTGTCTTTTCTCACTACCTTTAAAAACTATATGATTGTATTTAATTTGTGTGTGTATGTTACATGTTTTGTGTAAATGTTGTATTGTTAGCCTATTTAGGTTATTTTGTTTGCAAATAGATAAATAAATAAATAAATAAATAAATAAATAAATAAATAAATAAATAAATAAATAAATAAATAAATAAATAAATAAATAAATAAATAAATAAATAAATAAATAAATAAATAAAATTAGTGGATTTTCTATAACATGTCAACTTTTGTTTTTCTGTGTTGAAAAATTGATACAAACATCTGAAAAACGAATGACAGCTAAAAGAATTTAAATAGGTACGCGTTACAGGAGCATAGTAAACATTATTGACAGATGTTATCAAATATCACAAGTGTGATATACATACTTCACAATTAATAAGCTTTTGCGGTTTTCTTCCTGAATTTGTAGTTTTAAACAGCACAGTAGATATCGCTGCTTGGGAATGATCATTCAACTCTTTCTCATGGGCGGATTAAATTTATATGGAACTCCGTTCTTTTGTTGTGCTGTTAATTTGTATTATTTGTTATCGGCCTTGTGTTACACATATACTTATCAAAAGAATAATAACGATTCATATAGACCCATCTGTTCCTTTCCACTGGTCGTTTTGGTGATGTTTTAAAAAATAATTTTGTTTGAGATACTAGTTGCACTTACAAGTTGGCTAGATAGGTTGTAATGTTTTTTTGTTATTTCGTAATAAAACATCCTAGATAAGTAAAGTATTAATAAACTCACAGCAAATCATAAATATGTAACAGATTCGTTTAATTCTTGCAAGTTATCACTGTTGTGTTATACATGCTAAAACAATACGATAAGACAGTGTACCCGATTGTTCTAAACATAAGTATATAGGTGTATAACGTTTACGGGTAGAAAAGACTGTTTAGTTTTTAGTTTTAACATAAAGATTTTGAAATAGAATCACTTAATGGTCACCTATCATGTCATTGGTATTTACATCGAGAACAACCAGCAATGTCTTTTACTGGTTTGCATTTTTTAAGTCTGAAGCTATGTAACTTGAGTTAGCTAGGGCGCTTAACGTATTTGAAAATGTGTTGTTATAAACTGAGTATACAGAAAAATGATAAGAATATATGTGCAAAGACAAATTTTAGAGTGATGGTATTGTAACAATTTGTTATGACACAGGTTTGAAGTTACGATATTTGTGTTAGTGATCAAATAATATAAAGATGATTGATATAAACAACTACAACGCATAAATACAAATCGTAGAAACGACATCCACAATACGGACCGTGTTTATTTCCAACAAATTATAATTGTAATGACACTGAATAAAAAAGGAATGTAGAAAAATTTATTCCACTGATGAATACTTTCACTATAGAAAATGAGCTTTCATATTTTATGAAATATATTTTTGTTTGAAATAAAGAACTGTTTTGAATAAATTTTAGATTTTGTTTCAATGATGTGAGAAAGTAAATGACTTAAACGGACATTTATAGCTTTTGAAATCAATTTGTCATGGATTTACATTACTCTTTTCATATTATAAATGTAATAATGGCATGCATTTCATTGAAAAAGGATCAGTATTATTATTGACTGCAACAAACATCATAAAGAAGTATATTTCGTTATACCCATATTACATTTGTTACACAAGGAATGGATTTTAAATCGCTTCTGTTATTTCAAAATGCGAAAATAAGGAATATTCATGAGCGATAACGATTGACCTTTTTCTTTACGTCCTCTTTCAAGTGTTAAGCAGCTACAGATTTTATTTCATACCAATGTCTTTAAACAACACGAAAAATTAGACATGGATAAAACACCTCTGAATATATAACTTTTACAAAAGACGCAGAGCCTGCAAAACCTTTGATATGTTTACCTTCTTAAGTGTTCTCAAAGTTGTAGTCTTCGGACATTGAAGATGGAGAAGCTAACTTCACAGATCAATATGGAAAAACAGATAACAGTATTTCCAGTTTATATCATTCTGATAACATGTTGGAGACAACACTTTTCGATTACGAATTAAATATTATGGTGGATGTAAAACGAAGACTAGCAAATAATTCTATATTTTAAAATTACTTCCGAGATGTATGAGAAAATCCAGTGCATCTAGACAGTCATTAAAACGAAATTGCTTATTATCAGAAATATATTCGTATACCTTATAGGTATGCTATTGCCACCCAAATCATTAAAAAGATCTAAATCAATCTTTATATAATTGTGTTTTAAAAAATCAAACATTGAAGGAAACAATAACCATAAAGAATACAGAAAACTGTAAAATTTGGATTGTTTCTACAGACCATGTCAAACATTCACAGTCTGGTATTGTTTCTACAGACCATGTCAAACATTCACAGTCTGGTATTGTTTCTACAGACCATGTCAAACATTCACAGTCTGGTATTGTTTCTACAGACCATGTCAAACATTCACAGCCTGATATTGTTTCTACAGACCATGTCAAACATTCAAAGTCTGATATTGGTTCTACAGACCATGTCAAACATTCACAGTATGATATTGGTTCTACAGACCATGTCAAACATTCACAGTCTGATATTTGTTCTACAGACCATGTCAAACATTCACAGTCTTATATTGTTTCTACAGACCATGTCAAACATTCACAGTCTGGTATTGTTTCTACAGACCATGTCAAACATTCACAGTATGATATTGGTTCTACAGACCATGTCAAACATTCACAGTCTGATATTTGTTCTACAGACCATGTCAAACATTCACAGTCTTATATTGTTTCTACAGACCATGTCAAACATTCACAGTCTTATATTGTTTCTACAGACCATGTCAAACATTCACAGTCTGGTATTGTTTCTACAGACCATGTCAAACATTCACAGTATGATATTGGTTCTACAGACCATGTCAAACATTCACAGTCTGATATTTGTTCTACAGACCATGTCAAACATTCACAGTCTTATATTGTTTCTACAGACCATGTCAAACATTCACAGTCTGGTATTGTTTCTACAGACCATGTCAAACATTCACAGTCTGATATTTGTTCTACAGACCATGTCAAACATTCACAGTCTGATATTGTTTCTACAGACCATGTCAAACATTCACAGTCTGATATTGTTTCTACAGACCATGTCAAACATTCAAAGTTTGGAATTGTTTCTAAAGACTATGTCAAACATTCACAGTCTGCTATTGTTTCTACAGACCATGTCAAAAATTCACAGTCTGCTATTATTTCTACAGACCATGTCAAACATTCAAAGTTTGGAATTGTTTCTACAGACCATGTCAAACATTCACAGTCTGGTATTGATTCTACAGATCAAGTAAAACATTCACAGTCTGATATTGTTTACAGACCATGTCATGCAAACATTCTCAGTCTGGTATTGTTTCTACAGACCATGTCAAACATTCACAGTCTGGTATTGTTTCTACAGACCATGTCAAACATTCACAGTCTGGTATTGTTTCTATTGACCATGTCAAACATTCACAGTCTGATATTGTTTCCACAGATCATGTCACACATTCACAATCTGGTATTGTTTCTACAGACTATGTCAAACATTCACAGTCTTGTATTGTTTCTACAGACCATGCCAAACATTCACAGTCTGGTATTGTTTCTATAGACCATGCCAAACATTCACAGTCTTATATTGTTTCTACAGACCATTTCAAAGATTCACAGTCTGGTATTGTTTCTACAGACCATGTCAAACATTCACAGTCTGGTATACTGTTTCTACAGACTATGTCAAACATTTACAGTCTGGTATTGTTTCTACAGACCATGTCAAACATTCACAGTCTGGTATTGTTTCTACAGACCATGTCAAACATTCACAGTCTGGAATTGTTTCTACAGACCATGTCAAACATTCACAGTCTGGTATTGTTTCTATAGACCATGCCAAACATTCACAGTCTTATATTGTTTCTACAGACCATGTCAAACATTCACAGTCTGGTATTGTTTCTACAGACCATTCAAACATTCACAGTCTTATATTGTTTCTACAGACCATGTCAAACATTCACAGTCTGGTATTGTTTCTACAGACCATGCAAAACATTCACAGTCTTATATTGTTTCTACAGACCATGTCAAACATTCACAGTCTATTATTGTTTCTACAGACCATGTCAAACATTCACAGTCTGATATTGTTTCTACAGACCATGTCAAACATTCACAGTACAGACCATGTCAAACATTCACAGTCTATTATTGTTTCTACAGACCATGTCAAACATTCTCAGTCTGATATTGTTTCTACAGACCATGTCAAACATTCACAGTCTGACATTGTAACCACATCCAAGTAATGTCTGTTAGTACCTTATATAGATGGTAGTGTAGATTTGAATTTTATTTTGTTCTAATACCTTATTATAATGATGATGTTTTTATGAAATACGATAGAAATTGCACAGTATACAATACAACCTTTACATAAAATTTAAAAATTATTTTAAAAATTTTTTATTTAAACATCTGCTGTTTGCAATTAAATTGCTATAACATAAACATTTATATTTATTTTGTTCATTCATCAAAGACGTTTTATATTATATTATACCTGTATGTTATGATCTTGATGGAAAAACATTAACAAGGATGAAGTTAAACGCATAATGAGAAATCTATTCATATACATACTAAAAGCCAAAAAGTATACATTCTAAAATGAAAATAATACGGATTAATGAAGAAAAGGGGGAGAACAAATCATTATGTATGTTCGGCTAACCAGAAAATTGGATCGATCTAGAGAGAAAAGAAAAATGTGTGTTGATCAAAAGAATCTAATATTTATATAATAATAATCCAAATAACCATCGTATTATTTATTTCTGAAATAAAATGTCTAATATCAAACATTTTGAGTCAGACGTAGGCGTTTCATTTTGGCTTTAATGTCAAAAGCTAAGAAAGGAAGTTAAAATGTGTGACACAGCCTTCAAAGACTTTTTCGGAAGATTCATTTACAAAATTGCGGTTTTACTTCAACATGCACACACAAACAGATGTTCTCTAAAATATATGAATCTATGACCGTTACAACCACAAAGAAACTCCTTTGTTCCTTAAAAGTACATTTCAATACTTTTTCCCTTGTTTTGTCTTCTAATGTTTTGATTCCATACACCTCTTATAAGGATCGATTTAGCACCTAGTTACTCCGGCGCACATGGTACATGATCGCCCACGGTTATGATTTAGCACCTAGTTACTCCGGCTCACATGGTACATGATCGTCCACGGTTATGATTTAGCACCTAGTTACTCCGGCTCACATGATACATGATCGTCCACGGTTATGATTTAGCACCTAGTTACTCCGGCTCACATGGTACATGATCGTCCACGGTTATGATTTAGCAACTAGTTACTCCTGCTCACATGGTACATGATCGTCCACGGTTATGATTTAGCACCTAGTTACTCCGGCTCACATGGTACATGATCGTCCACGGTTATGATTTAGCACCTAGTTACTCCTGCTCACATGGTACATGATCGTCCACGGTTATGATTTAGCACCTAGTTACTCCGGCTCACATGGTACATGATCGTCCACGGTTACACTGTAAAAAATGTGTTTAGAGTCTAAACATAAACCTAAACGCCTTTTGTGTTCTCACTTGAGCACATGTTTAACCCTAAACATGTTTAGGTTTGCATTGACGTTTAGGGTTAGAACATGTTTAACCCTAAACATGTTTAGGTCTTTACTGGTGTTTAGATTGAGAACATGTTTAACCCTAAACATGTTCTACTTGCACTTCCTGGGTTTTTCCTCCTGTATAGTCATTCCCTGCTTCTATGCCAAACTTGTTTTTTTTTAATTTACAGACTGTTCAGCATTTGAGGACCCTAATGTAATATTTGGAGAATTTACTCTTACTCTTCATACAGGTCCAAACATACTGGCTAAAATGTCAAAAAATGCAACACAAAATTAAATTGAGTCTAATATTTTATTTTTAAGTGTACATGTATAAGTAACTACAGTTGTTTTCAAGCATGTAAATTTCTGCAATAGAACTAATCTATTAAAATTAAACAAAAGATCAAAAAAGAATTTATTCTATAAAAGAATTATCAAAAACACTATGTATATATGCCATCATATTATATGCATTTTTGAGAATAAAACATTGGTTACAATGTCTTATTCATGCATGTTCCAACAAATGACAAGTTTAACTGCATAATTATTTATATAAACAATACTTTCAAGACAAATGATAAAAATTGAAAATCCAGACTTTGTTGGTGAACATATCAACAAGAAAGTAAAACTGTCTAATTTATCTAATTCAAACAGAATCTTGAAATGTTAACCTCTACCTCATACACATTTGATTTATTTACACATTAAAGGCCATCCTCACAAGTCAGGGTTTATGTGTCCACATGTGTCCACGAACCCTTGACAAACATAGCTAGGAAATTCCCGGGCTAGAAGTCACTATTTTGATTGGCTACATCGTACCTTAATGTAGCCAAGCAAAAGCTCGTTTTCATTCACGACTTGGTTAGGGGATATCCCGATGTCGATTGTAAATAAACCAAACGGATGTGTTGCGTAGACAATGTGAAAATCGGTGTATTTTGTACAGTAGTGTTAATAGTTTGTTATTACCGCGTTATTATTTAGTTGCGTTACGTTTTCTTCACACTCCAGAATGAGTAAGAATGACTACTGCCAAACACTTGCTTCTTTCAATCAATTTCATTAGTTGATATTTTAAAGGATTGACGTCATACGAAAATCTTCTAGCCCGGGAATTTCCTAGCTAAGTTTGTCAGGGGTTCGTGGACACAGAAACCCTGACTTGTGAGGATGATTAAAGACCATTCCAGTAAAAAGATCTGGCCCTGGTATCAAAGAAAAATTCAATTCATGGTGAGATTACAGATAAGTAAATAAATTCCAAGGTGGAGCCCAATAACAAAACCAAGACAGGAGTTGCTTTTTACCAGGCAAACTCTTTACAATGAACATGGCAATATAACAATAAAGGTGTACAGTTAACAAATCTTTGCACACACTTTAAATGGGTAAAACATAACTCATTAACACCCATTACTATATAAAAAGTGAGATTAACACATCGTATCAAAAAGTTCATACTTGTGAAAATGTTACAGAAAGTATCAACCATACAGTAATAAAATATATTTATTTGGTAATAAATAATATTATTAATTGAAATTTTTTTCAGAAATTAGATTTGTGTAAATTAACCATCACATGACATGCTGTAATTAGAGAGGTTAATTCTTTAAAAACGGCTGATAGAAAAGTGATATTGCAAATTAAATTTTAAAATATGATATTGCAGTTACTTTTAAATTTCTTTAAATAATAAGAAATTCTTCTTTCGCAAATTTTTTTACAGCCATTCAGAATTCTTTGTATCTATTTCCAGTTTTGAAAGTTGTTATCTTCTGTCAGTTTAAAATAATAGAGTGTTTTAAAAAATTCAAAAAGTTCAATTTGTTGAATTGGTTTATAGTTATATTTTAAATCAAGTTTTCATATATTTTTAGCTGATTTTGAAATGAAATGTGAAATTTTGGTTCATAAGACAACAAACTATAAAAAAAACATTTAACTAAATTTCTTTACAATATATACAGATAAAAATATGCAATTAATAATACATGTATAATAACTGTAGCATTTAAATATTTGTCTATACGAAAAATCAACCTAATTTTAAGTCGAACTTTATGTTGTACATTACTCAAGTTCAGCACCATTATTGTCCTCCTCACTTCTGTCTGATTGTTCTTTTGTTGAAAACTTTATCAAGTTAGCAACTCTATGGAAATGTGAACACTCTTTCAGTAGTGCGATTTGTAGAACCATAATAGCTGGGGGAACTTCGGACAAGAAAGATCCAGAAAGAAGAATAGTACAGGAACTTAAGCTTCTTTGTCTTTTATATGTGTTATATATCGATTCAATACACATAAATGGTGTTAATTTTTGTGTCCGTTTCTTACAATCACAAGACAAGTGTCATCGTCTTCACAGTGCATGGGTTAGTTGCCTAAAAAAGAATAAAAATATTTAAAACATACAAAATAAGCCAGATACATAAAAATCTAAAAAACAAAATGCAAGCAAACTTTTATCAGCAACTTTGTTTTTATCCTTGAGCAAAATATTAAAGATATTTACAGAAAAAAAGAATACAAACAATTTTACTCCATTTTCAAGGCATGTACCTTGTATTGCAGTAATTTTCCAACAAGTGTGGACACAGAAAAACGTCTCGCCTGCATTCCGCATCAGTAACGAAAATAAATTTCGTCATAAGCATTACGTAAATAGCATTAAATATCAGCAGCAGCCTGTATACAAAATATTGTCACCATATCCTGCATAGTTACAGGGAAACAGCCGTAACCCAAAAACTTTAACGTAGTCGTGGACCGTGAAATTGAGGTCAAGGTCAGGTGGAACTTACCAGACAGTCATGTACTATTCATCAGCAACCTATACACCAAATATTGTCATCCTACCATGTGTAGTTACAGAGGAACTGTCGTAACCCAAAAACTTTAACGTAGTCGCTGGACGGTGAAATTGAGGTCAAGGTCAGGTGACACTTACCAGACAGTCATGTACTAGTCATCAGCAACCTATACACCAAATATTGTCATACTACCATGCATAGTTACAGAGGAACTGTCGTAACCCAAAAACTTTAACGTAGTCGCTGGACCGTGAAATTGAGGTCAAGGTCAGGTGACACCTACCAGACAGTCATGTACTAGTCATCAGCAACCTATACACCAAATATTGTCATACTACCATGCATAGTTACAGAGGAACTGTCGTAACCCAAAAACTTTAACGTAGTCACTGGACCGTGAAATTGAGGTCAAGGTCAGGTGACAGGTGACTGACTGGCAAGTACTCATCATAAGCTACCTCTGGACCAAATATGATGGACCTAGGGCTTGGGCTTACAAAGATATGAAGCAAGATGTCAAGTGTTTACGCCGCCGCCGCCACCGGATTCCCATACATATGTCTCGCCTCCAGCGACTTTCGTCGCAGGCGAGACAAAAATCAACTGAATCTAACAAATGGCAGGGCTCGCGTTGGAGGGCGACTCGGGCGAAGAAGTCGCCTTATCGTGGTCCCACTTCGCCCTCGATCATCATAAAAAGCGAAGTGAAGTCGCCCTTTCATTTTGTAGAATCGCATGATGTCACCTTTCAAATTTTATTTCCATTTTGTTAAGAAATCTTTGTTTTTTGATACATCGTCATTTTTATTATGTTTACGCGCCACAAAGTCAGCTGGTACCCTTTTATCTTTTATTTGGTATATAAAGCGTAGGTTTAAAATACGACCAGAAACCAGTTCAGAGCAAAAATATGTGAAAGTTTCCGGAGCGGATATGAATTTAATGCCGGAGATTGCAAATATACGATGCTGATCGTGTTGAAATGAGTATTGCAATGATAGAAACGTAGTAAAAAATAGTATTTTGGCATTTACTTTAAACAAATTTAAGTTAAATATGTTTAAATACTTTTAACAGATTTGTCACAATGATGTAATTTTCTACTTCTAGTTCTAATAGTACTTCATTATCAATTTGTAGACCAATGATTCACCAATGACAAAGAAACATTTTTTTGATGAACAGTTTTGTGACAGTTGATACTTTTTTTATATTTGTATGTTTAACACATGTATTTTTGAAAATGTGTGATAATAGTTAATCAAATCTTGTACTTTATCCTCAATAAATTGAACTGCTAAAAAACATGTAACAATAAAAAATTCAAATGCCAAATTAACACATATTAAAAACACAAACTAAATAGGACGCCTCCGCGACATATAATGCAACTTCTCCCTGTTGTCCACCCACTTCTCCCTGTTCTATCCTCACTTCTCCCTGTCAGCCCCACAAAAGAGAAGTGACTTCTCCCTATAATTTTGTCCCAGCGTGAGCCCTGAATGGAGAGGTATTTTAAGTATTAGGACATCAGTGTGTGTACAGACTGACTGAGAAATAGACAGACCAACACAGTATTCCGAACTGAGAAAACAAATATAAATTTTTTTCATATACTGATCCATTGGAAAAGAATTTAACATTAGGGAGACTAAAGAAGGGAAATATCGTTACAAATAAAAACAAAAAAGAGCCATTCTTACAAGTACTTGCAATTCTGTATTAATGGAAAATCTTTTTTTCTTGTCTTCATTTCTTGCTTCATCAGTCTCAAAATTTCTTCCTGCTCATCCGCCAATTCTTTGTCCTCAGCCTGTAAAATATATGAAATCTAATATGAGTACAGTTTAAACACTAAAAACTTGTTTTCATTTATCAACCTATACCTTGTTTTAATATTCAAGAAATGCAAATGTATATTATAAAATAACCAGTAAAAAGAATAGGCTTAAAAAACAAAATGTAATATAGATACAATTAATTCTAGTATCAATGTCATGAATTTATGTCAGAATGTACTTAGAAAGGAAGCTACACTCATTCTCAAATAAAACATGACATACATTTTTCTTCAAGGCAATGGCTTAATGTATAAATAAGAAAATGCACTTGTGTGTGTAAAAGTAGCAAAATCATGCAGAATTGTAAAATTTTACAGTAATGCACATAAAACATCTGCCGATCCTAATATAGCTGAAATATTGCATGCTGGACGATCAACCATGCTCATGCGGTTGTTGTGTGCAGTGAATTTTTAAATACGGTGCATGTTCTTGTCATTGTCATTCATACATATTGCTTTCTTGTGTTATGTCGTCTTATACTTTCATTTCGTGTACTCAGGCACATAGTTATAGAAGTCCCAGGTGTACTAGCCCATAAATAGCCGGGGCACTTGAGTTACAGTGAACCTTCAATGACATTCAGATACTGACAGCATTTATTAGCAGAATAATATGCATTTATTTGATAATACAAACCTTCTTAGGCAGTAATCGATGAAGTACTGAAGAAATTCTCTGCACAAAGCTGGATTATTTCCGGCGCTGAAGTTTCATCACAGATTTCAACAACCTCCATTTTGGCGGCTGCTTTCAAACAAAGACAACTAATGCGCCCTCTGTCGGGGGAGATAACTCGACACTTTTCCTGGATCGCGAAATTTTTATTTTTATACATGATCGTACAAATATAGTTATACTAGTCCATGATTTATATATAATGTAGAAATTAAAATGTTTGGAGTGTTCTGGTTGATACGACTGGGACTAATATAGGCAATCTAATTAAAATTAAATCTTTGCTGACTTGCCCCCCCATTTTGTGTGTGTTTAATTTTAATTAGATTGAGGTTCTTGGATACTTAATATGAAAAACGTGGCATATCGCCAGTAGCAGGTTTAAAAGGAAAGGGGGCACATAACGTTGTGAGACAGAGAGAGGGAATGTGGGAGGGGTCCGCTATCGCCGGTGACCGCCCTTCACATCTCTTCAGGAATCAAGATATTTCAAACGTAGATATCTCATTCTGCCTATAGAAACAATAAAAGACTTACACACATGAGTAAAGTTAATCAAAGAACGTTTGCCTATAAATTTACAACACGGCATATGTGTGTAATTCATTATGTTCTAAACCTAAACATGTTTAGGAGGAACATCACACTTTAATGAAAAATGAAAATTATGTGTTCTAACCCTAAACATGTACGAAACTTTAGTGTTCTAACTCTAAACATGTTTAAAATCCTAAATATGTTTAGAGTTAAACGTTTAGGGATAGAACATAATCCTAAACACGTTTAGACTTAAACATGTTCTATTGACGTTCCAAGTCTAAACGCCATTTTTACAGTGTATGATTTAGCATACGCACTATGCAAACTTTGCTTTAGATCTTCAATAATCTGTGTTAACCGGTATCATATATTGTCGATAGTGACAGCCCAAACTTTCGCAAACTATCCTTTCCTTCATCTTCGCTAGCCAAGTGTTGCGATCAGGTCCCCCCTCTTCTTGAAGATAAGAGTATCGGATCGTAACCCTTGGCTAGCGAAGATGCCTTTCCTTTCGTACGATGTTTATTAGCTGGTTGAGATTTGTTGCTGATCATGTTCTCTTGTTGACTGCTAAATACACTATATAAAATAACCAGTAATTTTTTGTCGCAATATGACCTAATTCGTACAAGCTATTAAAATATCATAGTTTAATGAAAACAAATAAAGTACACATGACATACAGCAGTTTCGAGTCAAAACCATTTCTAAATTAATATACAAATAGTTTATAATTTTTTAAAATATTATTACGGGCATACTATTTTAGCATGATTATTTTCTCTTTTTCAATATTATACGATCAACCATAATAACCTGACGTCGGACCTTCATTGACAATTTAGAGCGTCGAAATTTCATTTGACGAAGCAAAGGCTCCCGTACCTGAGCGATCCTGATGGAGACACATTGCGCAGAACGGCGCATAAGAAGCAAGTATAAAAATTACGTCATTATTTTTTTACTTTATTTTGTATTTCACTTTTTTTCAAAATATCATTTAAATTGACTGATTTTGTTACGACTCTACCAATATATTAAATATTTTCACAGAATAATATATCACTTAGCAAGGTATGTATATTTTTTAAATTAAAAAGGTGGAGAAGCCAATAGTTTATATTCTTATCATTACATGCAATCATAGCATCGTATCGAATCGTTTCCACTTTTGGTGTTTGCTTTCAACATATATTCAGACTAATTCATGATAAGAAAAGGAGGCTTTTTGGGACACGACCTGATGGTCTCTCGGACAAAGCTTTGGTGTAAGGTCTGTAATATAGAACATTCTCGCATGTTTCGGTTGTGTATTAAGCGTTCGCACGTAACAAAGAATGATTCTATATTTGTATATCGCACGGAACTACCAAATACCACCTGATCTAAACCTCTAGAAGCGGAAAGCATTAAATGTTAGAGTAATTCTGAACAAAACAGAATATAAATGCATGAAAATACAGAAGAACACGTTACAACTACTTTTTAATATTTACACATTCGAGTACAATCCGCTGCTTAATATGCAAGAGATGATAATAAATACAATTTTATTTCTTAAATTTCTTCATGCCATGAAAGGCTCCTTAATAAGAAAATGACATGGTTTTGTCAGTCTTAATGATCGTCTTTCCATGATCTGCATAGAAATGACTGTCACCCACGACCACATTTTATCCACAAGAAATTATATCTGACTATTGTGTAAAATTCGAATAAAATGAATCAAATAAACTGACAAAAGGATCATTAATTTAAAGTGTTAGTGCATCAATTGTAATGGAAACGTTGCTAAATACACTCTAGAGGCGGGCCATTAATTGGCGCATTTATCCTCAATAAGGTCAACGCATTGATCATTAAAGAATATTTACAAGAGGAAAGAATCAATCATGAATTTTATAGTGGCTAATATGTATTTTAATTTCTTCTTATTACCCTGGGGAAATTAGTTTCACGAAAAACGGCTAGAAACAATCACCTTTCAGATTAAAAACAGAGAAAAACTTCTCAGTGGAAAACAATTGTTCGCGGGGTCTTGTGCTTAACAAGACATCGGTTGTTCTCTTGTTTAAGACTCCAACGTATACCAGATGTCTGGGAGATATATCGTGAAGTTATTCTTGTATACGATACTACATTAAACTTTAGAAATTATATGAAGCAGAACTATGCAATAATAATACAGTAATAATATCTATGATATTTAATTATATTAAAAATTCCTTTAATTGCTTTTATAACAAAAATCTTGTAGTTATTTTATAAATCTTTGATGTTTATTACATGGAAAATACCTGTTGTTGTTTCTATAAAAAAAATAGTTTTGTTGCACGTACTCTACGTACTTTGTTTATTTTTATTTATTTTTTTCTTTATAATGTTTTAAAGTAATTTGTATCGGCTATTTTTTAAAGTTTCGCAATGTATTATCGTATTGACAATGACGGGTCGGTTTCTTGATGTATGTATTGTGTGTGTGTGTTTGAACTAAGTCCTTGTCCACTATCAGCAATATGTCATATATATCATATATATACCTGTATTGGGTAGGAATTCATAGTACCCAATATTCGAATCTTCATTGAAGGGTATGAAAACTGACAATCCTGGTAATTTAACTTTGGAGTTAAAACTCCTTGACCTAAAGAAGGTTTTAACTCACAACTGTTATGTATACGCGCCGGTGACAAGTTGCATAGGACTAACTACCAAAAGACAGATAAGTTGAAAAGAAGAGGATCGTGGTCTCTTGGAAGGGTCACAAAGAGTCGAATCTCTGTGTTTAACGTAGTCCGAGAATCCTCTGCCGTCCAACGCTTTTTTTTTGCGCGGGAAAGCAAAAAAAAAAAGCGTTGGACGGCAGAGGATTCTCGGACTATGTTGAACGTACACAGTGAAGCATGGAGTCTTTGGTAAGTGTCAATTTTAATACAGGAAGCATGTACTACTAAAATGGATTTGATAACCAGCCACATTAATAGTATGATACAGGGCATTTAAATCATGGAACCTTATAACCATAATAACATTGATAACCAGTCTATTAAATACCTTAGACACCAACGCTTCCACAAACAGTCATGAAGATCAACAAACAACTATTTCATAAAGAGCAGAGACCTATTTGGTATTTTTTGCAAAAAATTAAGAACCTTAACTCTGAAGTGCGTAGGACGATTCGGCTGGTTATCGAACTTGGTGGTGGTTCTATGCCCAAAACAGTTTCTCCGAGTTTCAGGAAGATCTGAAAAACAACTGTATGATTTAGAAAGCGGACAAGGCTGGCTGGTTATCGAACATGGCCGAGATATTATGCACATTAACATTTTCAAGTTTTATGAAGATCGGACAACAACTGTTCGAGTCTTCGACGGGCATATAAAAATTAAAGTAGGATCAAAACCTTCGTATGACTTATACTTTTAAATAAGCATAGGAACTTAAATTTAACGATAAGCTAACTTTTAAATTTAGTTAAAAGGCCCAACGTGGCATATGAAATAACACGGTAAATACATGTATTATGTTATTCCAAACCTGTTAACCTACTAATGCTGTATTTTAAGTTTATTATATTTCAAAATATCAACCTGTGCATACTGTACCTTAAATTGACAGATAACTGTAAACATTCACACTTATAATCAAAGGTTAATTTCAAACTTAATATTTGAAAGTTTATTGTTGACCTAAAGCTCACATCGTGTTAAGACCTGGCGATATCCCGGACACAGAGACATGCAAGTTCGACCGCCTTATCGTATACAATAAACGGCTATTGTTCGTCGCCGTTTATTTCTGTAACACCGGTCATAATGAGAATTTCACTTAATATCCCTTTCAACAGTTTAACAACAAATTTTGAAAGAAAATCGAACGATTGATCTCCATTATCTATATCAAAGAATTCTAGCGTTGTTCATTTTAGCTTTTAAAATTCAGTATTAAACGTGATAAATTCAATGATTTGTAACGTTTTAAATTAACCGATCTATTAACTCAATCTCATTTCTTTATGCATCTACAAGACTTCTTAGCTTAAGAATTATAGCGATAACAATTACTTACTCTATATAAAGGGATAAATACTGAGAGAGATAATCAATTTATGATTTATGACATCCTTTCAGAAAACTAATATCATTAATTAAGACCTATAAATCAAGGAAGATAAGGTGATGAATTCAACATAACTCTAATCGTTTTCATGAGTTGAAGACTCCATTTTCACTCAATGGTAAAATTGTCAGTTATTAATGCACTTTGTGCTTCATTGTTACTTCGTCAAAAGATGTTAGACAGATATAGATTTCTTTCCGCCGCGTAAGAGAGTGGCAAATAGAGAAATGGCGACGAAGGTGACATAGAAGAACCATGATGAGATCAGGACGATTGTTGTTTATAAAACATTCTTTTGAAATTTAAACCTGTACATGACATGTTGATAATCTGTAATGGTCTCATTGAATAAGACGTTGTCGTATAGTGAGACAGAATTCATCTGGCATGCCATATAAACGGCTATTATCAAATTAGATCAAAGTGCATTAGACATAATCTGGAAACTGGAATGAAACACCATGCTTTCTTTATTTGTCATTTGAAGTTTAGACACGAAAACAGCGTTAACAACACTATACTGTGGATTTTCATCTAAAAGAGTGTCAACCTTAAGCAGCAGGGCAAACTCGCCTAGTCCGCCAATCATGTAAAACACGTGTATCTGACGTAGCCTTTTATTGCTAAATAGATGATTAATGACCCCACTGAAGATAATTAATTGGAGGCGGCAATTGATACAAATTAGAAAAGTCGTTTGAGAAAATAAGAAAATGATATCTTTATTGATCAGTAAATTAAGGATATTTGATCAGCTTAAAAAGTATTTACAGAAAAATTGCAAGAATGCATACGAACCTTGCGCTTTTCTATTTACTAGTATATGATAAATTAAATTGATTAAAAATTTTTCTTAAAACAAAATATGCAAAATTGTTACAAGTCTTATTGTAATGCTGCGTTGCAATATTAAAAGTAATAATACTAAAGACTTTATCAATGGAGATAACGTCGCGTAATATTTGAAAAGGAATGACAAAATCGTAGTAAGAATATTGTAATAAATTTACACGCTACGAAATTGTACAGGAGTAGTTTTAATGATTCCATCTCAGAGTATTTAAATGTTTATTTCGTTACCGCAGACAAAAGTAATTTAGGTGTTGCCTGTTCTGTATTTCGAATGACCTAAAACATTTTTTTACACTTTTAAAAAACTAAATCTACACTAGGTTTCAGATGTCACTGAATGCGTCTCGAACGTCTTTAAACATAATGGCAGGAGTCAACAAAAATAGAAATAGTTTTCAATCATATTTATTTTACAACTTTCACAAATACGATACATTATCTGTTCTCAGACAATACAAAATATAATAAAATAACATGTCTTCCCTATAATTCAATAAATCTACAGTTTGTAATGGTCAAAGAAAAACCATAGTCATGTCCATTTCGTTTTAAACTACTAAATGTCTACCATACAAGTAACAATGCTATTTTAATTTAGATTTCGCGTAAACGTAAATACAATCTTAACACGATTGTGTGTCATTCTGTAAAAATGAACAAATACTGCAATGTTAGAGAATGTTTCTATTCTCGTCATTTCATGATAAAACTTTGTTATAAAAGGCTTTAGTTAATCGGAAATACCATTCAATGAAAGATAAATACATTCGTGTACAATAGCTTTGTCCACTTGTATGGTAGAATTAATATCAGCTTTCTCAAGAAACCATTGTGTCAAAGATCTAAATATTGCAAATATCGGAACTGGCTAAGACGACAGCCATGGTCTTTTAAATATTTCTTGTCTTAAATAGTCTTATTGCTTGTATTGCACTACATAAGAAACTTTAACCAAACTGAAACACAATAAGAAGTAGTTATCTCACATTAAACAATAAGACTTACTCCAAATGATGCAGAGAAATAGTATTTGATGATCCGTGTATATTTCTTCCTTTTGTCAAAAATCTAGTTGACAAACGTTATTTACACTTTCATTTTGTGTATTTTCCTTGTGCAGTTCAGACTTTTTTATTTTAAAAATACATTCCGAGATAACCCTTACTATATATCTATACGGAACCATATATAATAAACAATCCCTAGAGAACAAAAGAATACAAATGACTAATAAAAATTCTTTACATCCCTGGAAATTTACATTTTTATTCCAGGGTTGTATAAATACATCAATGAAACAGAAATAATTTATTATTCACAGGATAACAAATGTACAACTGATTTCAACTTTCAAAAATAGCTTGTATCAATTCATTACTTTAAGCAATTTTTCAAAGTCATGTTTTAAAAAGTGGCAAGATTTGGGCACAGCAAGAAATGTATTTCCTTTCATTGTCGAGATAACGAACCAACATGGCACATTGCACATTCCTCGAGCACCGCTGAAGGTGGCGAGAGCTAAATAAGCTTTTGATAACAAAATCCTGATTAATGATAGACTAATGAATATAAGCTTTCCTCTGTCAATATTGGGTGATATATTGAAAAGCCGGGGTTGTTATTGAACAACCGTTTCAATAGAATGTCCTACTCCCGTTCTTTGGTCCAGCTAGAGGTTAAATCTATTTACAGACTTTAATTTCCCTTAAAGTTCATTGTTTGAAAATAAAGTACGAACGTTTAAAGGGTCGACCTCTTATTGGATTCTAAAGCTTATGTACAGATGACGATATGACGTTTGTAATTGATTATCGCTCCGTTCTTGGGCCTCGCAAAGTTGCTTTCTGCATACAAATCTTTATGCACAATATGTTTGGATAGATAAATGGAGAAGTTAGTTTATAATGAAGCAATAGAAATAATTGTAGTTTCCGAAAAGGACAGAAACATAACATTATCTCAAGAAACACATAATTAAAATGGTACATGAAAAAGGTGATTAATCATGAAAATGTTCAGCGGATGTCGACTCAGCACAAAAAGAACCCCCTCCCTCTGCCCCCAAGATGGAAAAATTCAGTGAATTTTGACACGACTGTAATACTATACAGTTTTACAATCTCGGTGTATTGAACAAGTCTTGGCAACATGAATATACCTGTACATGCATCATTCATAAAGCTTATCACAGATTTCGAATAACAGAGCGAAAACAGGTATATCGGCTAAAATATGGATACAATTAAGTAAAAAGTAAATATTGAACCGAATTTAAAAGACTATCGTAGGCTTTACAGCACTTAACGTTTTGGTAAAATGGTCCGTACAAAACTTCAGCAAGATAATATACAGGTGTGCGACTGACGAAGTAGGACACAAGTCGCGTTCTTAATTCAATCCTTCGAATAACAAACCCAAAACGAAATACTGCAAGTCATCTGATATTATTGTAGAAATGACAATAATAGTACTCAAATGGCGTTATTTCAGGATAACTTTATGAAAAGGGTTGAAATTATTTCAGTATAAATGCAATACAGTAGTGAAAATAGTAAATAGTAAAATCTCTGAAATCCATAAAGTACGTGTAAATTGTCATATGTACTGCATAACTTATAAAATATTGAACCATATTTAACTTTTGCCTGTAATTCAGTATACCATATAATATTGATATGAAAAAAATACAATAGTCTGTTTACACTACTTGATAAGACATTTTAACATTCCAATGTTCCCTGTACCGGTAAATAAGCATAGTTATTTAAAAAAACATGTCTGTAAAGAAAATATTGTTTTATTCCTTTATCAAAATTCAGTAAAAGGAATGTAATTGTCCATTCACCGCAACTAATATAGCAAAATGGTGCTCAATGCTCATAATGTAATAATAACAAATGATTTTTTAATTAATGATTACAAAATAAACAAATGGAGGACATTTAGTAATTTGATCCAAAATATGTATTAAGTTTCTCTCCACAGCCTAGTCTTATTGCATCTTGGAACTATTAGCCACATAATACAGTCGTCATCACTCGATGGACGTAAAAATCGTCACGTGATTGACAAACAATTGACGTGTGATAGACAGTTGTCTTTTAAACTTTTATTGCAATTTCGTCATTAATTCCACCGTCAAATATTTGACGGGTTCGTTTCCTTGTTATATATAGCACTATAGCTTCGTCAACACCAATAAAGGCTTGAGATTCTTGTTATGTTTCTAAGATAAATTTGAATCAAGATAATCACTCAAATGATCATTTAGTTTTCCGGAACTGTCCGATGTATCCTCATCCATATCCGAGTTTCCCTCCATATCTTCTACTTGCTCTTGTTTCTTTTTAGCGGTTGCCATTTCTGCAGCATGCTTTTTTCTCCATTTTGTCCGACGGTTTTGAAACCAAACCTGAAATGATATAGATTGACAGTTTTAAAAATGATGATAATTATTCAAACGATGATGATATCACAACAATCATTTAAGTTAGTCTTTATTATGATTATCAATGAGATTCAGGTGTTTTTATGCCTTTTAAAGTTTCAGTAAACATTTTGTATACATCTTCACAAATAAGTGATGAAGGTTTCTTCCAAGAAAATTAGAATAAGTGACTAGCATTATCTTCAAGGACACTACAAATATAATGTACGAATCTCTCCATAAAAGGGCATGCAAAGCCATACTTATGCTCTTTTACTACGGGCATCATTTAGTGACGTACAGTTTTTCTTTACATATTCGCCAAATGTTCTGTAAAATTGATTCCGAAGGAAAGAATTACTATCGAAGCAATCCTATAAATCTTTCTTTTATTCAAAACGTTGGAATCATATTACGGTCTCATTCTGTCCTGATCAGGGTTTACACCAATACATCACGAATTCAAACAAAGCTTTAATTCTTAGTCAATACAGTTATTTGTAAAATGTGTATCATTGGAACTTAAAATGAAATAAATTAAAATATATTTTGCAGGTATAGCGTCCTCAAATCTTCTTTGTCAACATTAAAATTTGATTTACATACAAATGAAACAGTTGAAATGTTCAATATGTTGACATAAAAACAAATTGATTGGTAATTGTAAATTGCTTTTTGACAAATTGATGTTCAAATGCATTGTAAATTTCTAGTGATATGAATTGCAGTTTTTATACACTTACAAAGCAAAATTCTACTATTGAAACAATATATTTAGTAAAAATTTTAATTTGGACCAAATTATTCAAGCAAAATTGTGTACACTACTTAAATATCTGACTTCTATACAATATGGCAACAGAATACTAGTAAGTTGTGTTCATTATGTGGAGTCTAACAACACCACGGCATCAACCAGAAAGGCTGCAGAAAACACTATTGGAATTGCAAATACAACATCTGCATTATTATATACAATAAACTATCTTGCTTGTGTAATCCAGTCGCCAAAAACATAAAAAAACGCAGATTATTTGTCATTGAAAGGATTTAAATTTTTTTATTGCTTTTAAAATATTCTGTAGTAAAGGAAATATTAGAAAACGTCTGATATTTTAACTTATTGTTAACCTTTAAATTTTGAACGCATTATGTGTTAAAAAGAAACAAAACTTGGAAATCTTTCATAATGATGCTTTTTTTGGTTCACACACAAGTCATTATTTATCAGATGACAATGGTTTGAGCTGAGTGCATATAACACACATGTTTAAATCAAATAAATATGTACAAAGTTCAATCAGAACTTTGAACAGAAATCCATAACACGAATCGAAACACGATGTCCATGTAAAAAACGGAAGAAATATATTGTATTTATATGAATTTAATTATTTTGTATGTGCTAGAAATTTGTAATGCAGCTATTGAATTCCATTATTTACAAATTATATTTCATCTGAAGTGAATTTCTTGTGTATGTTTTTCAATAAAGAAACGATTTGTGTTTAATTCGGCACGATACTTAGATGTAACAGGTTGCAATAAATACATCTAATATATACTTTGAAATGACAAATTTACCATACAAATACTCTCGTTATAAATTTTGTATACAGTGTATGATAATCTATATATTGTTTTTGGCATTTCCTTCTTTTTATCTGTTTTACTAACATTTAACAAACAAGGTTTTTTGCGCAGACCAATAACTTGGAGATATTTTGAATTCCCAATATCATTAAAACCAAAGACGCGTGTCCAGCTGCATAGTTTCTTAAACGAGTAGTCTAAGAGAAATAGGATTCCATATTTGTTCTAAGATTTTGGGGTTTTTTTTATTCTACTAAGATGCATTATCTTAAAAAATTCCAAATTTACTTAGTTAAATTTGCTGAAATAATGGGTGTCTAATTTACAAGCATATTTGAGACGCGATGTCTAATGAAAGAAATAACACATGCATCAGAAACATACATCCATTACATAGCTATGTAGGAATTACCTAAAACTAGAGTTAATTACAATTAACAATAACACCCAACAAAGTTTTCATAGCCAAATTGTTGTTGAGTAGATTGATTCGTGTTTGTTAAATAGATAGAGATGATAATGAGAGTGTATGTACAGTTTGGTCTAAACATAGGTATAATAAAACATTTTCTTCTACCTAGACGTCCCGTTACGGCTCCAGTTTTACATTTTTATGGATTTGTGTTAGATTCTCATTAACATTTGATGTGCAAAAGGGATTTATTTAATCTGTCATAACTTCGAAACAAATAGATGTCCTCATTACACAATTTGACCTTTCCCCCATCTACTAGGCATTTTATTTGACATTTCCCCCGTCTACAAGGCAACAGAAATACTACTGACGTACAATGTAGCGATGTTGTATTTACAATTTTTAGCGTATATAGAGGTGTCACAAAGTTCATTAACAAAATATATATTTTGTAAAGCTAAAAGTTACTCGATAGAACCCGACAACTGAGTACGTCAGTTCACGCACAATCATTTCTACGCTGAAAACCTTAAGGGTGAGGATTGATCATGATTGTTTTTTTATTTTGTGTTTTTTTAGAAGAAAAGAGATGTAGTTTGGGTAATCATAAATGCATGATTCAGTTTGTAAGATGTACCATTTCCATGAAAAACGATTTCTGTAATAGACAATCCATGCTTATTTCTTTGAAGAGTCTAAACATCAACTGATGACATAGCCCAGATAGTATTGTGTATGGTAAACTAAGCAAACTAGAAAAATCTTTTTTTTTTTACTTTTCTGATTAAAATACATTGACGTATTGAAACGATTTGAAAGCAGTGTCTTTTGTAAATCGTACTCTTTCAAAATTATTTTACCACGTGATGGGAGTCTCTGTAGACGAGTGGTTAACTTATCTACCAGTCAACACAAGTCCTTGGTGGCTGAGTGGTCAAAGTAGTTCGTTTACAATTGAGCAAGTGGTTGTCAACACTGAGATTACGGGTTCGAGTTTCAGTGTGCAATCGACTTCAATCATAATTGACAAGGATTGCCAGTTTCCTACCTAACATTCGGCGATTTTCCCCGGGTACTCGGGCTTCCTACCTCAATTAAAACCGGATTCCATTATATATCTGAAAAATTGCTGAAAGTAGCGTTAAACACTATTGAAACGAATCAGTCAATACTGCTGTTTTTGCTTCGAACCTTAATGCGGGCATGGTGTGCTCTAATCCTTAAATTAGTGATTGATTGCAAGTTTTCTTGTCGAAGTTCGGGAATTTCAATGCATTTTCATTCTTCCCCTTAAATCATGATATTTCTGACGTTAAACCCCATTCAACTTTTGGTGACGCCCCACAATAAAAAAAAGATATTTAAAAAGCATATTATTTTCACTAGAACATTTTAACTTCCATATTAATTCAGACCGCCATCTAAATACAATACTAAACCATCAAGACGTGGAGGAACTATCACGTATTTTACACGCAAACCAACAATAATAACAATATTAATTATTAAACGTTAACCAATCTTAACAGAAGTGTCGAATAGAATAATCGTAACCAGCCAAAAGTTTAAAGAAAACTATAAACAAATACATCTTCCCGACAAAATACCTTGAACAAAATGAACATCAGACAAGTAACAAAAAATAAAATAAATAATTTAAGTGTACGACCAGCAATGACGCTTCCAACTAGTAAATACCCTATCTGGTAGTCTATTTAAGAGGTATGTAGAACATATAACATAAATAGAATTGAATATTCCTATAGAGAAAGAGGAAGTTCACATTGAGAAAACTAAAGTCATTCTTTTTGTCGTACATTTTGGTATATATTACTTTCCATAGATGTCAGTTTCTAGAAATAGATTAACGCTAGAAGCTTGACTATGCTATATGCTGTGGTATTTTTAACAGATTTTATATAATTATAATTCGTGTTTGTCTTTATCTGATAATGATGCTTTATCACATCCCTGAAAATTTCTCTGCTTTGTCGTTTGAAAGCTATTTAATTTATATTTAAAAGAGTGCTAGCTTTTCGATACCAGCCATCATGAGTCATTTATAATATACATTGTATAGACTCGCCATTGATTTAGTAATTGAAAACATTTAATTATGTTTAACATAAATCGGGAGGTCTTTCCGAAATAATAAATTTCTCCACATATATTTTAAGAGTACAATTTATGATTGGTTTTGTCAAATTTCCATAATCCTCCAAACTGGCAAACGAATACCGAGGAAATTAACAAACGATGTAAACAGATAAATAACTGGGCTGTAATGGAGTCTCATTATCAGATGAAGACATTAAGCCTTTATAATTATATAAAATCTTTAACATTATTGTTCTCTTCCCATACACTATAAATGTTCAAACACGACCGTTCAATCTATTAACAGCCGGAGTCACAAAGAAACGAATTATGACGCAGCCAAGATAATGATCCATAGCGAACGAACAATAAAAAGGCACTTGGTTGATTTGTAACTTTGCTGCTTTGGAAATTAATCCAATTCGAATGAACGATCATTTACCATAGAAATTTCCCATTTATTGAAATTCGCTAGTCGAATTTATTCTGAAAGCTTACGTTTGGTGTGTTTGCTAATAATTCATCTTCTTTTGCTTAAATGGCTTCCCTCACTTCATCACATAATTAAGAGACTATATATTCGATTGTTCCGAATGAAATTTCACACAACTCTTACATTAATTTCTACTTCACTGTTCACGTTTAGTCAATCCGCAGTTGCCCCTCTATTTTCATTAGCGTTTATGGTTAATTACCTTAGCAGGAAAGAAAAGTGACAAATCTAATCGGAGACATTGACTGACGCCTTTTTATTTTCCGATTGGGCTGCTCAGAAATTGATTTGACTGCACTTTGGCAGTTACTCCCTATGCATTTCGCGCCGATGAGTACTGGGGATAAATAAAATAATTAATTATTTCTTTTCACAAAGATTTTAGCTTTTTAGTTGTATCTTTTGGTCATTGGGTGTTCAGTCATTTTACATGTATTCGGAATATGGTCTAGTGAATATTCATGTAGGATTAGGTTACGAATTCAAAACCAAGAGTATCAAACGAAACTTATAAATGCTACATTATGGAATTTAATGCGGAACAACTTTAGAATTGGTTGTTGGTATTTTAATTTTATTTTATAGCATGAAAGTTAATAGAGACATTACATTTTACTATTTACATAACATACACTGAATTGCAGTACCTTAAAATTTAATGCAAATCGTCATACCGTAATTCCAAAACTTAGAAATGTGTTCTTTATTTACCATTAAAAACACAGAAATGGGTTTTGTGTCTTTTTTTCATTGAAATGCAGTGTACGGTAACGGGGTTTTATCCGTGTCACTAATTTTTATTTGATGCTTGTATCCTTTTCATGAAGCTTTACTAAAACAGAATTCCTTAATTTTGTTATGCATGGAGAAATATAAATTTAGACACGTCGGTATTAAAAACTATAACTGTTTTGGACTTTTTAAACAAAGTTGTAACAAAAGATCAAAATTTTGCCAAATGGTCATACGTAAACCACCTTCAATCGTTTTTCACTTTCTATATGAAATACTGCCGGAAAATAAAATAACCAAAGCATGTAACAGCTAAGTACTCACAAAACTTTAATGTTCCTTTAATGGACGAAACCCAGAGTGACATAGGACAAATAAATTAAGTATACGTTTTATGGTGCATATTTTATTATTATGTCATTTAATCCTAAACCGGATGGGTTGGAAGTACGTAATGTGACTGACGAAGTTACCAACGGATGTGCTAGATATTATAGCTAGGCAACCCAAATGAAAGAATGAAACATGTCCGAGTATGAATTTTAAAGCTATAACTTTGCAAAATTGTCGAACAATTAAGATCTAAGACCATTCAATAAAAGTTTATTCTTCTAGTATTTAGTGGTTTAAAATCTATAGAATAGTACTAAATAGTTCATTTCAAGGGATAAAATGAAAAGAGATGTCAATTTCCAGCGTACAAATGGCGCTTGGGCATTGTAGTGTTTCAGACATCTGTGTGATGGGTTTACAAACGCTTTGATGACCAAGATTCTTTAATCGTTTAAAATTGATGCGAAAATAAACCTAAATCTTGTAAGGATAACATAAACATAAAAATTGTACTCAATACCATTTTGTCAATAATTTTATGATTATTTAGACTGCAATATATCTACTGCAGATGTTACGGCATCCTTTAAAGGAATTGTTCGTTTTCGGTGTTATGCTAAAGGTGTGATTCGGGCAGAAAATTCGTTGATGAATCAAACTAAACTGTTTGTTTTACACACAGAAAAGTTATAGCGTGTAAATAAATATGTATCATATATTTTTCTCAATAATCGAAAAATGAAGTAATAATGTGGTTAAGTGTCCAGTGATAAAATGGCGATAACGAATATTGGTGGAATAATAATGCAATGAGTGGACTTAAAATTGTGGGAATAAACACATTTTCTGTCATAAAATGTAGCATTTGTCCTCAATAAATTTGCAATGAAAATTTTAATATTTAAGGTATCAGAGTGTAACTATGATTTGGTGTGAGGAAGTGCAAAAGTACTTTCTTATATTTTAAATTTAATTCTGAGACATAACAAAATGCTGTGTCACTTATCGGAAATGCATTTTGTAAGAAATAAGCAAAAAGGAAATAAAAACTATTTTATCGGTCGTGTTTAAACTAAATCAACTTGATTAATTTTATTTATTTCTAGATTTATATGAATACGATCTTTGCATATTTTCCATTATTTTAATATTTGAATGGAAAATGTATGACACAAATTTAGGCGTGACTTTAAGTTTAGAAAACGGAAGCTTATTAATTCCAGTGATTAAAGTTTATTTAAAATGAAGTGCAGACATAACCAGATTATATAACAAAATCGATTTTAATTTACTGAAGAAAGCGATAGGAAACTTTAATGATAAAAGTTTTAAGAAATTTGACAAGGGTTCGGATACAGACTTTAAATTGATCAAACGGATACCGCCCCTTGGTATGTAATATCGGTGCTTAGTGTAGAATTAGGATCAATGAGATATACAAAATCAAAGGTTTAATTTTTGACAATTGTCGAGGTATCATTTCCTTATTTGTGGAATCTTAGGTAATATTATAAGCACAGGTGGACACTTTCCGGTCACATAAGATGTCTTAATACTGTAGGTAACCTTTATTGAAAAGATTATGATATCATGCAGAAAGGATGGTATTTGTTTTCTTTTACACAGTATTTAGATATAAAGGTACAGAAATTCAATTTCTTTAGAAACATTTAAACTAAATTTTAAAAAATTACATTTCTGATCACTAAAAAAAGTAATAAATATTGATATAATCATACAAAAATGACAAATAATATAATACAATAATTAAATTTTTAGTTTGTGCAAAAAATAGAGACGTTATAACAAAGAATTATTTGTTTCATGTTATACTTATTTTACTTTTTAATAATTGTACATCTTTAAATGTATCCATAATAGCAGACGTGAACTTTGACAACACGTGTTCATCATTAGAAGATGAAAAACCATCAACTGAAAATTAGCAGCTATCATCCCCAATAAACAAAAATAAACTTTCATTTGATCCCAGTCCCTGTATAAATAAAATAAGAAATTTACGGCTTCGTCTTTACGATTGTTTAACTGCAGCTTCATCATAAAGTCAAATGTAATGGACATTTGTTAGTAATTAACATCGTTTTGTTTAAAAATCTGTTTAATGTACTATTAAATCGCCATTTTCTTTCATTAGAATACACCGTATTTCACGCCAAATTAAAGAAACTAAACATGCAAAGATTATCTTGGGAATATAATTAAAGAATTATAATTCTTCAAACGGACATACGCTCAAATTAACTATTTTTGTTTGTCAAATATTCTATTTTTATTTGAAAAACTATTAGTATTTTTATCTTTTAAGTAATTTTATTGAAATATTCGTTTTTTTATTTATTTGGTACTCTTATAATTAACTAATTTATAGGTTAATGCTTTAATATGCAAAAATTCAAATATTAAAATATTAAATTCAGCGAATAGTTATTTCTGCTGTTTTCTATATTGGTTTTATTTAGGCTTCAACTAGATCGTTTCGGATTATGTGCATTTTAATTTTGTATAACATACGTTGAAGACTATTTTTTGTGTATTTTAGTAAATTATGTACAGACAATCAAACAAACAAAAATCTCATGAATGAATTGGTAATTTATTATATTTATATTTATATATTATTTATATTTATAAATGAATAAATATATTTTATTTGTATTTTTGTGTAATAGGATCTGAGGTAAATGGCATATCAGAATCACAAGCTGTCTCAATTTTTATTCTCCCCTTTTGACCCGCCTCTTTCCTCACTGTCACACCGTCGTGTAAAAGACAAACTGTGACAACGTATTAACAATCAACGGCTCCCGCAGGTGCACCATGGGAATCGAATTTATCGCGCAACATCCGTGACGACATAATGAGATGAAATTAACGACCAATACAATTACCCGTTATATCAGTCGTTAGATCAAGTGCTAAATGATGCGTTCACTAACCAAGATTTATTGAATTTACAAAAGAGGCTTATTGAGAAGATTTCTTATAATTATATCAGTATTAAGAACCTGTGGATAATAGGGTATAAATCACTACAGTCTTTTGTTACTTTTGTTGACCAAGATATACAGAAACAGTAGGAGGCATCAGAACAATCCGTTCTGTATCGTGTCAAGTTAAATGCATACATATAGCGTTTTGGGCAAATTCAATGGAGAAATTTTCAGAAAATATCAACAGAACTTTTAAGCAATATTAGGTGCGAATAAATACGTTTGATGACGAAATAGTCCTAGTTTGTAAAATAACTTAATTTGTATAATACATGTAGTATACTACTGAAAGTTATATTGCATATTTATTCTGGGACCAGTAAAAATTCCTCGTTTTTTTAAAGGGAAACTTCGCAAAAATAAATAAATTAGTTTATTTGCGTACAGCTAAACAATGAAAATAAATAATAAACATAAAAGGTTGTTGAAAAAATCGATACAAATTAAACACAATTTTAGTTTGTGTTTCGTTTTCCTAGAAGCTGTTTGCAAAAGTGACTAGAATGACAAAATGAAGTAAAAGAGGCAAGTGAGTTGTTTATTCAGTATTCTGGAGTATCTGTGTTGAATTAACCAGTCCTGTTCATTTGCATGTTTTTGTCCATTGCCAAAAATGGCAAAAGGAAAAAAATAAGGAATGGACAATAAAGTTCTCACCTTGACTTGACTCTCAGACATTCCGAGTGCGTATGCTAGTCGTGCTCTCTCTGGGCCCGCTAAGTACTTCGTCTGCTCAAATGTTTTTTCTAGAGCAAATATCTGTTGACCGGAAAATGTCGGTCGTGTGTGTTTTTTCTTTCCGTCCTTGTCCATTACAACGTTAGAAGCTGAAAATTATAACAATATACATAAACGTTTTCTGTAAACTGAGCAAACATTTGTGAATCATCTAAATATTCAGCAATTAATTGAAGCATAACTCTATTTTTGACTTTTTTAACTACTTATTTTAGTAACGGAAGTTTTTCATTGTTCATTTGCATAACTAATACTAGCGACATATTTCGTGTTTTACTGAAAACATCGGTCGCCATGCATGTAATGTTTTGGCTAATATACCATTTGTTGTTTGAATTTATAGTTTTATAAGTTTACTATTAATTTTAATCGTTTGTGCAATTTCTTAAAAGTAAATACGTATATATTGCAATAGTGAATTTTTGTTTCTTGACAATTTTTAAATATTTTTAGAGGGAAAGGGAACATCCAAGTAAGTAAAAAAGTATTGCAAGTGTATATGATCAGTGGAAGTTTACAATCCTTGCATTTATATTTGTAATATAGTTCAACGGTTTACCAATTTCAATCACATTTTTAGCTAACCACAGGAAAAACTAAAGTCTAATATGATTTTTATTTTAAATTGACATTTTTGACAATGATTTTAACAAGAAATTGGGACTAAGTGTTGTGCAAAATGTTGTACAAATAACGTTATAGATTTTCTGTCCTCTCTGATCCTCTGTAAATGACTTAGAATGTGACAACTACGGTCGATGAGGTTGTCGGCGTTGATGTTAAAACCCCTTTTCTGTTCTATTTACCCACAGATCTGTCTTACACGGGAAGTCAAATGCCTCATATAGTATTGTAAGCGATTAAGATACACTGAAAATAAATCACCACAAAATTCGTCTATGTGAGGATCAGACACGTACTATTTAGGAACAGCTCTTATAATGGGGTCCAGAAAAAAAAATAAGAATAAATGTTTTCTAGAAGATATTTTTAGCATTAAAAAGGTTTTTAAATCTTTTATTATTAATCTGTATAAAATTTGTCGCAAGACATATAGTAAAAAAGTCGTAAATATTGTGTTTTCTATCTGATTTAATTTCAAATCGATAGAGAAATATGTACCAATTCTCATTCAAACATTGCGCAAAGAATCATATATTGCAGGCAAATCTTTTCGTGTGACAGAGAGCAGCTGAATTAATATCATGTCCGATAACTCTGTTTACTGACCACCAATGTAATTAGAAACAATCTAGATATAATCCTTTACCAGGAGCTAAATTAGAAAAATATCCTGTCAAATTTTATTATAATCAGTTATATAACTTATCAGTAAATAAAGTCGTTTACAGTTTATGATATCGGATTAGGATTTTTGTCGATCAATTTCCATACGGGATTTGAATAGTAATTTTTATCAGATAACTGGTATTGTCCTGGGAATGTTTAACAGTTTTAGCTGACAAGTCCTTTGTTATTATATCGACGTAATTAAATTCAAACATCTATCAATAATTCAGAGTTAATATTGTTTTCTTTTGAAGCAATCTGTACAGTTTTATATATTTCGTTTTTCGTCATGTCATCAAAATGCCATAAAATGATTCTCTACTTTTTGTTTAGCAAATTACAGAAATACAGCAAAATGTAATGATTTATAATTTGTGTCTACTGTGTAGCCCTCAGATGGTTACTAGAGTACTTTTGAATGAGTATACTACTTAAAGAATGATTTTCCAACTGTGACAATTTGATATTTCTATCTGAAAAACTATTAAGATCGTTACTCATTATCGAAAACCTCTGCTCAGTATTCACTTATTCTTATTTATTTACTTAAAATGGTTACATCAAACTTTTATTGGACAAATTATGATAAAAAATATTATTAAAAATTTAATTATAATTATTTTTTGTTCTTAACTTTCGATACATTTAAGTCTAATTTAAATGGGTGTCCAAGAAGTACAGAAAGTCCTACCTCTGGCTACACATTAACTTCATCTAATGTAGTTAACATTTAGTTCAGAATAATGTACATTATGTAGATGTCAAATCAAGAGCAAATCACATAAAACTCATTTAAAGTCATTTAACGTTTTCAATTCCAGGTAATATATTTAGTTTGATATTGTTTTGTTTAAAATTAGAAAATTGAATTAAATCAGTTATAACTATCTATTTTGTCTGATTTGGTTGGTTTTTTATCAATTCCATTACAATAAATTGCACGTCACTAAATACCGTTAAACCAAAGTAATAAGTCCTACTTTATTATTTCATCTAAATGTGTTTTACGTTGGATATCAAATGACTAAATGCATTTCTCAAAATAAGATAAACATGAGCTAAAAATATCGTCTGTCTTAATAACTAACAACCTAAATAAAATGTTATGTTTTTATAAATAGATTTCATCATGTGCAAATAATAATTATACAATACCTAATTGCTACCATTTGTATAAATATACAAAAATTATGAATTGTTACATTTTGCTGTATTTTTGTAATTTGCAAAACAAAAAGTTTAAACATTGATAAATGAAAATACTGTACTTTTTTACAAAGAGTTATGTAACTAAAAATTATTAATTGATGAAAATTGTCACCATTCTCATTTGTTTGTTGTACAATTGTAAAAGATTTTAAAATACTTAAAACAAACTCATCATTATTATATCCCATTAATATCAGTAAAAGCCTTCTAAGTGGAAAGTTATGAAAAATTTACATGTAAACATCATTTAAAAGTCAACACGTTTAATTTGATTAACTCAAACAATCAGCACCTCGTTGTAACGTTTGGTTCTCCACAGGATATAAACAAGGGGATATAGATTTCCAACTGGACAACCATATGCTTGCCGACGAATTTGATGTCGGTTAATTTGTGTGAACTAAGCTTTCTATAAAAAATATATAAATATTCGTTGGAAAACCAAACGTACGAATATAGAAGTAAATTCCCAGATTTTTATATACATTAAATATTCAGATATTTTTCATTCAAACTTATTTTATTAATGACATTAAATGATCTTGGATTTTATTATTATAAAATAAATATTTCTATACATATCTAATATTTCCTATTCTACTAGACAAAAAGATTACATATCTAAACTGTTATTACATTATTTCAAAACAATGTTTACCTGAACTTGCTCTCCACGGATGAGGTCCGTTAAATATGCCCGGCCAGTATATAGGAGGTCTTCCTGGAAGTTCAGCAAGTTTTGGAAATCTAGCTCGTGGGTTTAAATACATTCCAGCAGCATTAAATCCTGTTAGTCCTAAAGGTCTACTTAGAATGTCATTTATACCATGAGGGGTACCATTGTTAAAATGTTTCCATGACGATGAATGTGCATTTGCTTGTGATAAAAAGTTAGATGAAGTAGAAGCTGGTGTTTTCATTTCCGTCATGTTATGTAAAGCTGCTAATGGTGGACTACTAAGAACAAAAGCTGACTGTCTGGAATTGTCCATGCCAACATTACCATTCATGTTCAAAATTGAAGCCATGCTTGAATTCACGTTTGCTTGATATGCAGCGCTGGCCGAATTGTCATTCATAAAGCTATCCAACAACATGATTTTCGTCAAGAAGTCTGCTTTGCTTAAGTTTATATCACACTTAATCCATTGTCCTTCCAAAGAACATTTTTTAAATATTAAGAATTCGCAGTTACAATTAAATAATTAACTATTTCAACAGTTTCAGGCTGAACAAATTCCAAAATTCGACTGCGAAATTTTGTTTTACTGTTTAATTTATCACACTTTGACCACTCGGATTCACGAATTTTGTTTAGAACACATGGAATGAAAGTAAGGTTATCAATCACTTGTAATGCTACTTATTTATCAGGTTTCTGTACCTCTTTCTAAGCTCCGCCTCTGGAAACTAATGCTCAGTCGTGATTGGATCCTGTCTTGCTTTATCTCAGTAGCTTGATTACATTGGATAAATTTAGCAAACAAAGTATTATTGCAACTTTTAAAACGAATACATTTCGTTATACTTTATTTGACAGCAATTCAATATTTAGGAATTAAACGATGTAAATTCGTGTATTATAGCAATAAACGTGTTTTATTCAAATGAACACTTTAATGTAACGAGAACGAGCACTTGAATAAGCTACCATTTCTCTCCTCATATCGGTAAAAATGATATAAGTATGTAAGCCGTTTTTAATTAATATAATTTCTGACAAATCGTCGATAACGATTAAATTAGTAGAAGGTGACTTGCAGTCGTTTGGGATAATATTTTCAGCAAAAAATATTTAAATGCAAGAGTTGTCATTCTGTTGAGAAAAAAGTAAAGAGAATATATTTGAATAAAACACGCCCCGTCCATAAAACTGTCACGAAAATGATGAAAAATGTGTTTATAATACCAACAGAACATGGACAATTAAAAAAAGAGACATTTCTGTAAGTCATGGTCCGGTTTCTATAGAAACATAATGTTTCCGTATTCGGTGACATGACCCACGATTTGGTAGGGTCATTTTTTCTATATAAAACATCCTGATGACCGAACATGACCTTAGTTTTCTGGTGCTGTTTTCACATTTTGTAATATATTGTCAAATTATTTGGACCTATTAAACCTGATATTTTATATGATTTCCATATTTCGCAATATAAAACTATTAATTCTTACACTATACGAAATGATTTCAAAATAAATAATGACTGATTCATCATATTCTTTTACATTAAATTAGACTTTTCAACAAATCTCGAAAATTTTACGAAATTTTTAAACATTGCAAAGACGATATATAGTATTCCATTTAAAAAAAAATAAGAAATATCCCTTCTCCTTTTTTAAATTAAATAATCATGAATGTAATAATTATGTCATGTACTCATATTTTTTTAATCAGTATTGAAAATCTTTGGCACACCAATAACGCATCCATATAGATTTGTGTTCAAAACATTAAAACCAGTTAGTTTCTTTAAGTTTGAATTGTTTTCAATAACGCGCATTTTTTTCTGTATGTTTTAAAAGCCCTAAATTATATGATATTATTTTTTAATATTTAAAATATGTTTAGTGTAGATAAGTTTAAACAAGTATTATTTTCTAAATTAAACTAAATTGTGTTGGTTTCTGAATATGTACAATAGCTAACATTTTTTTCTTAAAACCCCTTTCTAATGATTTAATGGTTTTGAAGCTGTTAAATTAAAAACAAACATGTTATTTATAACAAGGATGAGATTTTAAATGATACACTTATACATATGTGTGTGTGATGGACAAAACCATCCGCGATCATCATTTTGTAAAGATGAAGAACTTTGTGTTTTTAGGTTCAGCTCAAGTGTTCTGTCAGCACATTACATATATTGATTGAAATATCTTTCTTATAGACAAGATAATACCCACAGTGAAAAAAAAGGAAAAACGTTTGACTAAAGCATAATAAATTTATGATAAAATACTGTAAAAAATTAATTTTAAAAAATCATTATAATGTTATAGTAACTGTTAATAACATTATTAATTTACAAATGATACAGGGCAAGCATTTAACTATTGAATTAAATGATGTTCAAAATTAAACAAATGTATAAAGACTAAAGAATAAAACTAAAATAGTTAATAAATAAAAAAACTGAGATTGAATATCACAGTATTGTTTAACTATACCCAGCAAGCACAAACAATCTGATTTCATTTTAATTGTATCGGCTATAATTAATATTACAGTTTGATTAATTTTTTTCACTTTTTATTTTTAAGATTTAACTTAAAATGAAGACATATAATTTTCTAAAATTGAACAGGATGAATTCAAAAGATATATTAAAATACAAGTAATGGTCAGCAATTTTAATGCAACCACTTTTAGAGATGTATATAAATTTTATTAGCAGTTGTTAGTGAGTAAAAATTAATAGAATGTTAGCCACAATATTTTGCATTTGTGAATAAAATTGGTTTTTAGAAGTGTTTAAGTAAAAGGCCAAACCGCATGTATTTCTTGTTTAATGATACTTATACATAATCGAATTCAAAATACTATACATCGGAAAGAAGAAAAAACTTGAACACATAAACAAATATGTCTTCCAACTGTAGATACGAGCTTCGACACATAATTTTATACATGTATATACAGCAGCGTATGGAAAATAAACAAATTTTAACGAATAATATAGCATGGAATGAACAATTATAAATGCAAAAATATTATATTATAGCCGGGATCGAAGATACTAACTTGAAGAAATATTTGGCAATTTTTAATTTTATATATTTTATATATTTCATTTTCTTGTGATAGCAGACAGATGGACGCGATACATAACGGTACTCCGGGAGATCAAATATGATTAAATATACCGAGGTTATTTACTACCCACAACGCGCATGTCGTCTAATCAAGACTCATCAGTCGCGTTCAAACTAAAAATATTTTGTATTCAAATGATTAAGATGTAGAGCTTTTATCATATAAATTCCAAAATTGTATAAGGCCATCCATATCTTGTTAATTTTAAATATTTTCGACAATTGCGTATTTTAAGATAATGACTTTGTCACTGAAAGAATCAATGATATTCCTGTCAGAACCGAAGTTTGACTACTGGGCTGGTGATACCCTCGGAGAAAAACCGTCCACTAGCAGAAGCATTGACACAGTGGTTGCAAATAAAATGTAATTAATGTTACCAAGGTTATTAATGTTACTACGCCAGACGCGCGCTTCGTTTACCTAGACTCATCAGAGGGGCTCAAACCAAAAATATTAGCTTTATCAGGCATCCATTACATTTGTTGTACAATAAAGGTAGCCGAATAAATTTTTCCTGGTACCCTTGTCATAGCTTCTTACGATATTTAGCATTTTGTTCTGGTTTATTTGTACTCGCTGCGAAACGGGTGAGAAAATGTTTCTAATGCTCGTACAAATAAATTATATATTTTCTGACACTGTACGAATATTGTATATATATATCAAGTGTTAGTGTATATATGTAAACAAAAAGTTATGTACTATTGACTTTCCAGTTTTATATTTTCCAAATATAGAGTTGTCATTTTATAGATTATCACTCTTCGTCCTTAAAAGATACCCCAAAATGCAAATATCAATGTAGTAAATTTTTTATCGTAAACCAAGAACACTTTTATTGGGTTCAAACTCGAGCTTTCGAATTATAGCTTTGTGTTTCATATATTTAAATGATAAAATTATAACCACCTTTTAACCTTTTGTATAATATAGCCAAATAATACAATAATGAAATGCATTTAACAAAAGCGTCTAACAAAATTTAAACCAAGCTGATCGTCTTGTCGAAATATCGTTACTGAAAGGATCTGTAACCAAATGTAGCCTTGCTCGTTGGTTCTATTAGGTCATTGCAATCGTATAATTGAAAAGGTTTGCCACTTGTCGGGTCGGGGTTTTCTCCTGGTACTCCGTCTTCCTCCCTCCTTAAAATATAAATGGCGCGTAACCTGAAGATTATATATGATCCATATTACTTTAATATCATCAAAAATAAAAGTCTTGGCTAACAATTATTTCAAATAACAAGAAACGGTGAATCAAAGTCTTTCATTTAATATTAAAATTTTTAATTATTGATTGACTCTGTAGAAGACCAAGCCTTAAAGTGGGCAAACCAAGAGGACGACAAGATTGATACAATGTCGGAATGAATCAAGGATGTGGGGTCTTGGCTTCTTATTATAATCAGTCCTTTATAACGAAAGATGAGTACACACGCATCGCCAATCTGTACAATTCTTGATATTACTAAAACTATGTCTTGCATTCTTGAAAATATGCCGTTGTTCCTGCAGATAAGACCCCTAGAATATCATTTGTAAAAACACAATATTAATATAGATTGTTTGATAAGATATAGGAAATGATTTTTCACAAGCTAATCCTACTAAAAAAAATCACAAGTCGGTTTTTGCGTAATTGGTCTCCATATCCAAGACAATGACCGTCATCTCCAAGCCCTGCAATAGATACCCGAACTACACAAAACAGCAATACAAAGCAAATCTGCCTGTTGTTCTACCAACACTTTATCTTAACTCGTGACAACTACTTTAACAAATATTAATAGAAGCCATTACAGATGTTATATCTATTATTCCAGAAGTGGCATATATTAAATGTAGATACTGAAAAAATAAAGCAGCCGAATGGTCGGCGTATCTCTATCATTGAAACAACATTCAAACCTCCGGCTTTTTCAATTTGTATACTACCTTCCCTCAGCCAGACTAGACGACCTTGTCGTAGGCTGCTTTAACAGAAAACTGAAAGAGATGATACAAAACGTTTTGTGATGACAAATCTAACCTTGTCATCAGTGATAAAAAATAAATCACTGAAGAATTTTTCTTATAAAAGACAACACATAATAGTATGTCTGGAGGAAACATTTGGTATGGGACTCTCCTTTCCTCGCCGACTTGTTTTTGTACTCGGGTGAAGCTGAGTTCTTAGAAGGTCTATTGCAAAAAAGAAGTTGGCCCAGACTTTTAATTTTACCTTTCGTTGTAGAGGACACTCAGGTGATGACTTGTCAATGACCCCAATTGCAGTGACTACATGTACTTACATTTTCGCAGGGAGCTAAATAATTCTCATAAAGCCAACAATTGTTTGTACAGAGAAGGTGTAACATAAATCACAAAGAGCAAAACACAGACACAGAAAAGCATTACATGGGCGGAAGTATGACTATATCAACCAGGCGTTTTGATACTTCTGTTTATATATTTATTCAGTGAAGTTACACAGTTTTTATAATATTCTTTTCTCATTGGAGACATAAATTCACAAAATTTTAAAACGTTTGGTCCAGTTTGAAAATATGTTGGAAAGATTTATTTACGTTTTTTAACTAAACTCCATCTGCTACCTCGTATGGTGTTTACATTTCTTAACTCGTACATTATACGTCATACGGTATTCACGATTGTCAGGCCCGGACGTTGCTGTTACCAGTTATTATTGTGGCATTGCTTAACGTAAATGAAGTGTGTACTATAGAATTGCAATATGTGTGGCTATTGAGTGAATGCTTATAGCTAAAGAATGCATGGTCTAGCTCATTAAAAGTTTTAAAAAATTGTCAATAGTGAGTTGATTCCCTTTAAGCTGTTCTAGATTCGTGCGCAGACTGTAATTAATAATCTTTTTGAATAATAATACTTTATTCCGAAAGCAATATAGCTTATAGACTAATAAACATGTACAATATGATAATTATAAATATAAACAATACAAATACATATTAACATGTTATGGATATATGGAGTATGGTTCAAGAATTTCTAACCTTCTCGGCTCACAACAAATATTTGCCTAAATTATTAAGTTCTTTAATATTATTGCCAGAAAGTAATTGAATTAACTTAAATACAGATGGGTTACGGCAGTAATATGGTTTAATAAATTTCAATCGTAACGTTGTACATTTTGTACACTCGAGTATAAAATGAGATTCGACTTCTATAGAGTTACAGTTGCACATTGTACATAATCTAGCATTTCTGTCTATATTATAAAAATGACCAGTTTCTATACATAAGCTATGAGCATGTATACGATACTTGGTAATTAAGACTTATATCTATAATTTACAGGTTTATCTAAATAAAAATTGCAGTTGAAACCTATTTTAAATGTATCTATACAAACGACACTTAGGTGAATTACCAAAAATGAGACAGCTTCACAAATAAACTCATCTAAAACTCGTTCTCTAAATTCACTGATTAAAACATCAATATTTTCTACATTTTGTGACAACTAGATATATTGGATTCCATATCTTCATAAAATGTCTCTGATATGGCAACACCAGTTAGATTTACTGTTTGGATGTACATAACTTGATTCAAGCATTTCTTTGTAACAACTACTTAATATACAGTTTGTAGTGTTTAACAATTTAAACCAGTACTTAAGTAATTTACAATATCTCTCGATGAATAGTGGTTTCCTTCCCAATTCAAAATATACCATATACATGTAGGTTGTGCTACTTCTCTTTACATTTAGAAATCTTTTTAAAAATGACAGATGCAAAGTTTCTATATCTGCTATAATTCAAAATAGTGACAATAAAGTTTCCGTGTTAAAGCAATCATCTTGTATTTTACTAAAAAGACTAAAATGAGCCTTTTTGCCTTGATTACAGAACATTTTTTGTGTGTCATTAAAATTACCATTGTACTTTAAGAGTACTCCAAGGTACACAAAATCATTACAAGTTCTATAGGTGCGCAATTAATAAACCGCTTCTCATATTTTTGAACAAAGCCTCTTTGCCTAAAAACAACAATTTTAGTTTTACTTAAATTAATAAACAAGTTTTGTTCATTCGAACAAGTATTCATAACCAATCATTTTTTGTAACTCACTTATACTCTCACTAAAATCACTGTATCATCAGCATACATAAGATATAAATTAAGCAACTGTAACTCATATGGTATACAACCTTGACTTATCAATTCTATTTCTAGGTCATTTACATAAAGTGCATATAAATAGGGTGATAATGATTCTCCTTGTAGAAGGCCAATATTACAATTAAAAAAGTCTGAGTAACTAACTACCTTCAAGCTTAATACAAGCTTTCAATTTAGAGTACATAGATTTTGAAACAAACAATAGTTTCCCATTTATACCAGATTTTATAAGTCATTGACCACAGGTTCAAGTGGTTGACACGGTCAAATGTTTTTGGTAATCTATAAAACAACAATAAAGACGTTTATTTACTCGAAGAGATTTTGAAAAGATAGAATGAAGAGCAAAAATAGCATCATGTGTTCCGTGTCCGGGCCTGAAACCAAACTGCATTGGTAATGATGTTATTATGTTCACTGCATTCCGTTATAAGCGAGGTGAACAGTTTTCTAATATGGGACAATAACGAGATTCCCCGGTAATTCCCGGTAATTCGTCGGTATCACCTTTTATAAACAGTGGTACGATAACACTCTTCACCAACAATTCAGAGTAATAACCAGTTTCTCTAATATGACATTAAACAGATTACACAATAAAGGCAACAGTATTGTCTTGCTTTCAATTATGTATTCATTAATTACATTGTCTATTCCTGGTTACTTATTTCTGTTAAGTTTTTTAACACATCGTTCAAGTTCTGGGATAGTAAAATGTCTCTCAAGTTCCTCGTATAGATAGCAGAAATGTTGTCGATGTTCGTATTTTGTTGAGGAGCTAGGTTATCAATGTTCACGAGATTTTGAAAATGTTCAGCAAAGTCACTAGTTGTCAGGTTACATCGAACCACTTTCTTTTGTTTTTTAAATTTTCGGCAAAAACGTTCAGGATTTGATTTCTTCGTTGATTCAAGCATGTTTCCTTGTCTGTTGTTATAACTTCGCTTTAATTTGTTTTCCATCGTTTTGTACTTTTGTTTTTCTAAATTTAGCTTGAGTCTATTCTCTTCTAAATAATGTTCGTTGAAGCTCTTCAGTGCACGCTTGTAACGTTTATATTGGGCTACATACTCAGCTGTTATCCACGGCTTATCATCGTTAGCCTTTGTATTCGTTGGCTTAGTGGTACAGTTTTCACATTTTAAAAGTACGTTCTACGCTCACTTTAGTGTATTTTTCCAAAACGTCTGTTAGAAGCGCATTTTAAGAAGTTACAACGGAGTCTATTTCACTATCGGCCGTAATCGTTTGAGTTAGTTCATCAAATCTCTCTACGTTTTCCAACAATTCTCCTCTAACTGCATTTTAACTTTTACAGTTTTTTGAAATCTGTGTTATAACAGTTTTGTCGCGCGATTTGTGACATATTAAATTTTCTCCTGTTTAATAGACTATAAATACATAATACATAAATAAATACATAACATCAAAGTTAAGGTGCATAATTTTTTTTATAACAAATTAATTTATCCCATTATTGACGAATCGTCCAGGAATGGACATTCAGCAAGCAACGGGGCAAATTGTATACAACTTATAAAATAAAATAAGGAGACATAAATAACAAAAAAAACCGCGTGTTATAAAATGCATACAAGAGACATATATACACAATATTAACTAGATATATAATTCATTTATAAAATTGTCGAAAAATTCAAATCAGAATATAACTTTTGACTTTCTATATAAATATATCTCGTGTAGCCATATATTACTGCTAATCCAAATATCATTGAGAAAGGATAGATCGTTCTTCCAAAGGATCTAACTATCGTAAACCAGGTAATTAGTTTAATACCCATCTTAATGATATCACTGCTGTTTTGTCTAATTTTTTTAATGAATTGGTGCAAACTATAACGAAGGTTGATGAAATGCTTTGAATGAATCGAAGCTTCCAAATGAAACTTCTACCTTTAAAATTTAACGGAAATTTAAGCAAATATTCTGTTTTCATTCCTGCTAATATTTCTGCAAGAGTGTTGTGGTAAAATGATCTATGAAAATCAAGTGGAATTTGTATTATTTCCTGAGCTAATATTAAAGTTTTTGTGCTCCATGTAAGTATCCGCTTTATCATTAAACACAACTTCTTTAAATCAAAGATTTACATCTGCATTCTTTTTACCCGAGCTTTATATTTATCTAAAATTACGTATGTATTTCGTCAAAATCTGAAAAATTAGCGATTGATATAACCTATGCCATAGAAAACCTTGTATCATCTATATACTTCTTGACGTCACATTGAATGGTATAACCAATGATTCGGTGAATGACTTTCATTCTATGAATGAGATATGACATCATAATTCGGGTGACGTTAGGAACTATATTTTATAAACAAATGCTACGTTGAATGTTAAATTTTAAATTTTAAACACAGTTTTGTTCGGCCCTTTTTATACTTCTTAATTTTATATAAACTTATTACATACATTAAAGCGTAGGTACAACTACCAGTATCACGTCTCGACAGTTGTGTACATTCGCATCATAACTCGACGCTGTAGCGTCTCGTAGTGATACGAATGTACACAACTGTCTCGACGTGATATAGGTAGCTGTTCGTACACATGATGTATGTAATGTGTATGTTTCTAAAATTGAGTATGTTTTTCGTCAAAATATGAAAAACTAGATATCAGTGAGATGGTACCCATCTCTGTGGGCCCCGTGAAAGCCTACCTCGAAAGATAAAAAAGTTACAGCCCGGACATGAATTTGTCATTCAGAAAGCAATAATGTGACCCGAGATCAAAGTTCAAGATCAAAGGTCAGCAACCATGGTAAGCAACACATCGCATTTATATTATCTACCCACATTCCAAATATTAAAAGCCTGCCTCGAAAGAAAAAAGTTACAGCCCAAACATGAATTTGTCATGCAGAAAGCGATAATGTGACCCGAGATCAAAGTTCAAGATCAAAGGTCAGCAACCGTGGTAAGCAACACATCGCATTGATATTATCTACCCACATTCCAAATATCAAAAGCCTACCTCGAAAGAAAAAAGTTACAGCCCGAACATGAATTTGTCATGCAGAAAGCGATAATGTGACCCGAGATCAAAGTTCAAGATCAAAGGTCAGCAACCATGGTAAGCAACACATCGCCTTGATATTATCTACCCACATTCCAAATATCAAAAGCCTACATCGAAAGATAAAAACGTTACAGCCCGGGCATGAATTTGTCATGTATAAAGCAATGATGTGACCTAAGGTCAAAGTTCAAGGTCAAAGTCAGCAACCATACTGTGCGACACATTGCCTTGATATTATCTACTCACATTCCAAATATCAAAAGCCTTGCTCCGAAGATAAAAAAGTTACAGCAGGGACATAAATTTGTCATGCAGAAAGCAATAATGTGACCTTAAGGTCAAAGTTCAAGGTCAAAGGGGATCAACCATGGTATGCGACACATTGCCTTGATATTATCTACCCACATTCCAAATATCAAAAGCCTACCTCGAAAGAAAAAAAAAGTTACAGCCAGGACACAATTAGTTTCGGACGGACGGATGGACGGACGGACTGATCACTATAGGGCGTCCGCCACAAAGTGGCGGGGCCCTAATTAGCTATTGATACACCTATGTGATAAAAAAACCTTGTATCATCTATATATGTGATACAAGATGTACTTTTGTGGAAACTACTTCTTGACGTCACAATGAATGGTATAACCAATGATTTTGGTAAATGACTTATATTCTATGAATGAAATATGACGTCATAATAGCGAGCACAGCTCGCAGCAAAGCTGCCCGCGAAGATCGGTGAGCTCTACGGCAATTACGTGTCATGTGATCAAAATGAAATCACGTGATCAAAATCTGCTTAATGCTGATCACTCTCCGGCACAGAGAACATAACTGGTTCCCAGATATAACCTCTGCCACACGTTATCCTCCATTTACTGCGGGACTACATTTGTCGTCTGTCCGTGACGTTTGTAAACAAAGAACGATGTTTGTAAAATAATACACGAAATATTATTTATTTTTATATAGTCTTTTTGAACACTTTTGATACAGTAATACATTGAAATTACTGTGTTTATACGCGAAGCTTATCCTCCATGAGAGATATCTCTCACAATGTCAACCAATGGTATGGCAGAGGTAATTGTGGTTGACGTATCATACCCAGAATCCTTTGCGTGGAGATTGAATGCTGATATTGATTTTTTTTCGTCCGGAAGTTGATATCGTCAAAAAACTGGAACAAAGTGAATGGCGAAAAGTACTAAAAACAATTTTAAGAAAGACTTGAAAATACAGTTGACATCGATGAAAAATAAATGTTATATTTAAAATTAACAAAAAACATTTCATACTATATTTTTGCAATCTCTAAATAGATCTTTAAAAACTGACAATCAAATTACACTGCATGTGACGTCACAGTTACAAAGAAAGACGTCACGTGACTACTGGAATTTAGAGGCGCTTTTACGGTGATAGGAAATAACGTCAATTATGGACTATATTGTCTGTGCTCGCATTTTGGCAATGCCTACTCCATATTACGTGTGACGTTAGAGACTATATTTTATAAACAAATGCTTCGTCGTTTAATTTAAAATTTTAAACATTTAGTTTTGTTCTGCTCTTTGTATACTTCTTAATTTTAGATAAAGTTATTACATACATTTAAGTTTAGGTACAACTACCTGTATAACGTCTGGACAGTTGCATACATTCTGCATCACAACTCGACAATGCGAGTCTCGTTGTAAATGAAATTCAGTCTGTTGATAGTTTTATTTTTTTTAAATTATACTTATTTTACCACGCTTTTGTACATCCAGGCCTAATTTTAGTGAGGTTGGTAAGGTAATTTTTGTCATCATTTTGTTTTGAATGGAGGTCCTGGTATCAAAAAAAGTTATTGTTGTAGTTAAGAAATCAGTAAGGTGTTCTCCACTTTCATTCCATTTAATGTCAATGTCAATATCATCAATGAGACCACGACAATGGTATATGAAGCCCAACAATTAGGTTTGAATACTGTCAAAATTTTTTGCGTAGTCTCAGCGGTATTAGATTCGCAACGTTATGACACTGGCGCCTATTCGCCTGCATTAATGTCTTGCGATCTAGACTACTAAGCCAAATTCGATATATATACACTTGGTCAAAAGTTAGGGACCACCAGGCTTCAAATAAATAAAAAAAAATAATTGTTTCTGGTTCTTTGTACATATGTTATCAACAAAAGCTAGGTTTGTAGTACATATATATTGTTAAAGTTTTAAAACTCTCGTTTCATGTTACAACAACAATAGAGATTTAAACTAGACAAAGTCGATCTAGCAATCACTGATACCCCCGCTTTTGTAAAAATTTCTAACGTTTTTCGTGGACAGTGACCTTGAAATTTGACGGATTTTCCCCAAAATCAATAGGCTTTTTATCAACCTGATATATAACAATATCCCAAAGTTTCATTCAAATCGGATGCAAACTTTTTGAGTTATTGTCCCGAAACAACATTTTTGTTAAAATTTCTTACGTTTTTCGTAGACTGCGACCTTGAAATTTGACGGATGTCCCCCAATATCATGACAAAGGTTATACATTATACTACAAATTTCAATTATATATGGTTCACACGTTGTAAGTTGTTGTTCTTTAAACTCACGCTTTGTTTACGCTTTTAATAGAGCTTTTCCAATAAAACCACGTATACTACAGCAAATAGAAACATTACCTTGTCTCATTTTAAGCAGAACAGTTCCTAGACGGGCTTCCGTAGTTGATCATAATGTAAAGATTTCTATCGGTTGTTATTGATGAAGTCGAGCTTTGCAGATTGCTATACTTAACGTTATAAGTTTTAGTAGGTGGCAGTAAGCAAGGGAAATACATGTTTGGAGAGTGATACACTATCTGCTGTAACATATCTCACGTATAGAAAGTTTGTTTTTTGTCGATAGGTGGCAGGAAGTATGGCTAAACTCGAAGTTTTGAGAGTGCTACGCTCTCTGCATGCACACATTTTACAAAAGGTCGTCAAATTGCTATAAAACATAATCTGGTTATTTGACCCATTCTACTCTCCTGTACATATTTACCAATGTTGTGTGTTGACTGGTTGATGTATATATTAATGTATGTGTGTGTGTGTGTATGTATGTGCATACTATATGCCGTTTTATTCCTGTTTAATTTGCATGTAGCTGTATTGTGCATCTTGTTCATTCAAATCAAACAAATAATATATGTTTATTATTTTCCTTGATTGTAAAAAGCTCAGCATTTGGGCACCATTAATTGGTTTAATAAAATATCTTGTATCTTGTCTTTATAGGTAACAACAATCAACCATATTAAATTTTATGTTATGCTTCCATTAATATGTAGTGAGTTTGTTAACTAAATTTTTGACTATCTTCTCCTGAAACGTAAAATGAAGTGGTGCACACAATATTTTTAGAATCTCCTCAATTCAAGTTCATAAATAGAAGTAAATTGTACCCTTAAACATGATTGGGCATTCAAATGGGGCGATACTGGATATACGCTTTTAACTTGCGGTGGTCACATGACGTATTCTTACGCCGTAAAAATAAAAATAGTTCCTGGACGTTTGCTGTTGTTACCGTTAAATTGACAAGTATTGTCGTTAAAATTAAATTATAAAGTATATTTCTAATTTCTAAACATGTTATAGAGTAAAAGCTTTTTAGAAATTTAAGTAGTCTAATTTATGTTTAATTCTAGGTATTTCTTGTTTGTTTGCGTGTGACTTTTTACGTCATTTTCAACAGTATGCTCTGCTACATTATGTCCCTCGAGGTGACAACAACGAATGTATGCAAAAAAAAAAACAACATACAATACTTGTCATTTAAGGTTGGGGACTAGCATACCTTGTCCGAAAACAAGCTCGAACTCACAGAAGTGGCCGCCAAAATGAGGTAATTTCATCTAACCAGTGTTATAATAATTTAAGTTTAAAGAACTACGTTTACAATATGTGTTTTGTGTGTACAAATAACAACTATGACAATAACGTCATTTTTTTATGTTATGCATTGTTCTTAATCGTATATAAAAATGTTTGAAATTATAAAATAGTGGCAGATAAATTGTATCTTGTAATTGATTTTACCATTTTGTAGTTGACTATTAAGATTTAGCTCATTTTTAAAGATCTAAAGGTATTCAAATATTTTGATATCCAAAAAAGCGGTTCCTTATTATTACACATATAATGATCATTCAACAATTTCGAGATAAAACACGCAATTAAATCACATTAAACAAAATGGTAAAACTCTAACTACCTAGCAGCTTGTTCTGGATATTTATCTTGTTTGGGTTAGTTTTCAATGCATATGGCGTTTCGATGAGTTATAATGTAACGATCGTATTCTTTGATGTTCAGCAATATATGATATATAATGTTTTGAGACATCTTGTCGGATGGACAATTTATAATTCAAAATAACTTAACTAATATTGTTTTCTATGACCTTTTGTCCAACAATATTTAAAGTAGGTAATATTTTAACAATTATTCCAAAATATAGAAATAATATATAATAATATTTATATGAAAGGACCCATAAAATTTCCTTTAATGTCCAGTATCATTAAAATATTTGTATATGACATATACTATCTTTACTTTTACTTGTGTGTACTTAAAAAAAGAAATATAACAATATCCAGCTAAAGAATAATTAAAAGCGAAAAGTACTTTTGCGTAACCCTTTAACTTCTTAATTATACATTTATGGTCTATATTAAATTTGATGATTTAGATTTTTGGCTAAATATTTTACCTTCATTTTCTACAAAGCGACACAATTGACCCATAAAAATAAGCACCGGGTCAGCAATCTCTCATAACTACACACCTACTTTCTTTATATGAAAAGAAGCCAAAGCTAGTGTGACTTTTAAATTGTCTAAAAATCTACTTTCACTTTTATTTTCAACAGTATTTCTATGTTTCTAAAAATACTTAATATTCCAAAAATATTAATTTTGTTCTGGTTTATATATAATTTAAATTTCTAAGCATGCAGACGTTTACTGACTGTTTAAAAAATTATTTACAGCTGCCTATATTTTATTGGATATTTAGATATGGGTAGATTATATTTATCAAATAAGGACTTTTTACGAGGTCAATACGTAGTTATATTGATCGTGGAGGAAAATATTGACCGAGGACGAAGTCCGAGGTCAATATTTTTCTACAGGTCCATATAACTACGTATTGACAGAGTAAAAAGTCCTTAATTGTTATATAACATATGAATTTTTCTCTATTTATTTAAATTTAGAATAATGAGTCGGAAAAGTATATCCGGATCTATTTTTAGAAACAAGCCTTAAATATGCTTTATAAATAGTAACATATCCGGATCTATTTTTAGAAACAAGCCTTAAATATGCTTTATAAATAGTAATATGCCTTAAATATGCTTTAAAAATAGTAACAAGCCTTAAATATGCTTTAGAAATAGAATATATACACAGAATATTTTGGGGGAACGTTGTCTACACGAACCAATCAAAATTAGGACTTAACACACCATATGTAATATTCGTGAATATTTTTGCCATGAGCGTTTGTCATGAATAAAATGACTAAGTGGTAAAAAATCATGAATATAATGTCTATCCATATTTATATTTTAATAATCAATAAACTCTGGACATAAATGATTTTGATTCTAACATGAACATTTTACAATTTCGAATTTCTTGTATTTCATATTTCAGTGGTAAAAAGAAGATCCTCCATTGTTTGCCCCTTTTTTTAAATCGTAGATACTTAAAAAGTGATATAAAAATCTGCATATGTGAAACTATCATAAGTCGCGTCATATAGACGCAGGAAAGGCCAAAACGAGGGTTGAAAATATCTGCGTATACACCATTGCAATTATGTTGTTCCAAACAATATAATGATTTTGTAGCTCTGCGGGTCAAAACTGACAAGAAAGATTGCGTTTTGCAACCTTAGAACATGTTCGCGATATCTGGTAGTGTTAGGTAGGTTTATGAATAGTGTATGTGGTAACAATAACAGTTGTTCGGATACTCCGGCTTCTCCCCCCCCCCCAAAAAAAAAAAAAAAACACAAATTGGAACCAATGAAAATTAAACACCATTCAAACAAACAAACAACAACAATTGCAAGTATGTGAAGTAGTTAGAATTATTCTTTATACACAAGGTTTATAAAATAAAATCCAAAATTCTACACAGAAAAATGTGTTCTTCACAAAACATGCCAAACCTTTTAACGGTCAGTTAGTCAAGCTCAAGTTATGGTACATAAATAGTTAGGCAAGCTATAGATCTTCTACTATTCTATGTGAACACCTGGAGCAAATACCTGCTTGTTGTAATTTTAAATAACATTTCATAACAGTGAACTAATGTAAAAATTTCTACCATCTATTCAAATCCTCACATCTAAGTCTACTTCTGTTTGATTACTAATTGATGTTTTTTTTTTGTTTGATGGTGTTTAACGCCACTTTCAGCAATTTTTCAGCTATATCATGGCGTCCAGTTTTTATTGGGGGAGGAAGCCGGAGTACCCGGAGAAAACCCCCGACCTGCGGTAGGAAAACTGGCAATCCTTGTCAATTAAGATTGGAGTCGAGTACACCCTTGCTGCAGTGAGAATCGAACCCGCAATCTCAGTGTTGACAGACCACGTGATCAATAGTAGACGAACTACCTTGACAACTCGGCCACCGATGCCCCTGATTACTAATTGACTATCAAGTTAAAATAAGCATGTTTTATAAGGAATGTATCAACTCGAATATATCTTAAATTGCAGGAAACGGCATTTTTCACTGTATTTTCGAAAAGGGGAAAAGGCGTTGGGACACAACAAAACCATCAAAAACAGACAGTTTGTGGCGCTCTGGAAACTATGAAGTAAATGTCCAAGTTATTTTGCCAGCTTTGACAGAAAATACTTAGAGGTTTTATTTTGGCTAAGTATGCATGCCACTCGTTTCAGAGGATTAAAAACCGTTGGTTTTTTGCCTGTCTAACGTCAGCAGTAAGGTATCACATTAACAGTAATAATACTCTAATGATTTTTGGGGTTACATTGGTCAATACTTAAAATAGTATTCACCTTTAAACAAAATTAATATTAAAATATAAAAAAAGGGTGTGCAAAGTACGTAATGTCTGTATTGGGCGCTATAGTCTAGTGTTTTCCCGAAAAGTGTACGAGTTTATGCTGCACATCCGACTTTAATTATATATTTATTATTTGTTTGTAGTACAAAAATTTAATTATAAAACGGACAGACTTGAATACGAATTTTGAGGAGATATGTCTATAATTGTATATTTTACCTAATGGTTTATTGGCAGGTTTATATATTTTTTGATTGGTAAAAAACATATCCAAAAATAGTTGTACTGGACTATTGTAAGCAAAATATAGATTACAAAAGGTTTATAATGCCTCAGCATATTTTAATGAAACCACTGTATACTGCACTGAGATCAAAGCGTGGTCAAAGTAATAAACAAATGTTCTATGTTTTTGTATTTTTGTCTGAAATTTTGTTTCATTTTTATCTGAGTGTGTATACGAGTTCAGTATATAGTTTTGCCAATACCGCAATATTCAAAATATTCTTCAAAAGCTTTGTCAGGTAGACTTATCACAGTGATGTAAAGCATTATAAAATATATAAGTGGGGATTACAGCTTATCCCTGGGAAACATCTGAACTTTGACAATATTATCGCCAGAATATTCAGTTCTTTATTGTCAATGACTATTCGAATTCAGGTTATAATATGAACGTCCTATATTAAAAAAAATAATTGCATTACATTAGAATCTTCTTTCATTGAATTTAACAAGCAAAATACATAATCTGTAAAGAGATACATTTACAAATAATGAAACCCTATCTTACTCCAGCAAAAATGGATATTTAACCATATTTAATACTTAAATTGTATTTCATTCGAAATGATCCGGTGCGGTTCGATTGTTAGGAAGATCCGATTTATTTCTCGATAAATTGAAATAGGAACCAATGAAAATGGTTGATTTAACATTGCTTGGTAAAAAAGTGGAGTCGAAATATTATTTTGATGATGGGGGCTGACAAAATTTATTCTTAATTCTATTAAATAATGTTTAAATGATCTCGGTGTTCTTCAGATTGATTTCTTTATTCATTATTATTGGTTTTATACCAGCATTCAGATTAGAAAATAATTGAAAAATATCGAGACCGATGAGCGAAAAATATTGGTATAGAAAAGGGTTAGAATAGATATATGCGATTGTGAAATAAGCTGACAGACACACTGATTGGGCTTAATTGTCCGTACCTTTAATTGACGGAGGTCTTTCCGAATGGATTTGTACGGACAAACGAAGTCATCAAATAGATTATTATAATGATTTGGCAATGATGTGGAAAAAGAAACAAATTGAGAATGTAACTTGTGGGAAAGAGCAACGAAATAGTTTAAGATGTAGCAATTGTTGTAAACCGTATTTTTACAAAATCGCTTACGCAATAAAATATGCATAAAATAGCATTAGTATATATACCGTATACATGCGACGACTACAAATATACAATATAATATTTAAAAAGAACACATTTAACCTATAGAGTTCTCTATTGAACCCCCTTCATTTTTACGTGTTTAGATTTTCCTATTTAAACAATTAAAATAAATTAATAATAAACATATATCACAACATTTATGATATTTCTTCTACATGTTGGCTTATATTATTTTTCATTTTTTTAACCAGCTTATAACAAAAGAAAAGGTGAAACGTTTATAAACCTTAAGCTTAATCAACTGGGTCCCTAGGTGGCCGAATAATTATGGTCACAGTTGTGTACCCAAATCGGGCAAGGATTGCCAGTTTTCCTGACGAAAATAGTGCATAGTACTATGCGACTTTAGATCCTTTTCACAGACAGGAAGTCATTTAAACCTATAAGATTGAATAAATTTAACTACAAATAAGAAATAATTTATCAAGAAATTAGCTATACAATTAAACAATTCCTGTATGTGTTTGTTTGTTTGTGTAAATGGTGTTCAACGCAAAGTTCAACAATTTTCATTAAGTACAGATTTTTATTGGGGAGAAAGCCGGAGTATCTAGAGAAAACTGGCACTGATGGTCAATTAAGATTGGAGTCAAGCACACCCTGCCTACAGCGAGACTTTGAACCCGCCTCTTTTCTGTTATAATTCAGACAGCCTTCTGAGTAAATGAACTATCAAACCGTGTTATTTGCTTAGCAATTTACTTAAATTCAATGTTACTCGCCATTATAAGATAATGTTAACCATATACTTTATCGACAATCACAATCTTAACCTGTAATTAAATATTATTCGTAAATCTGCATTTGCTCACATCTGTTTGCATATTGTATAGTTCCTCCGCTGACTTTTTACAAAAACGTAATCATGGTAATGAAATGAAACGGTAACAACATAGTACCGAACACCGAGGAGACTGTCAAAAGACAATCCACAAATAAAGTCCGAGAAACCTGCAAACTCCAGAACAAACAACCAAAAATATACAGCAATAGTCCTGACTTGGTACAGGCATTACAAAAGAAATGGCGAGTTCAACCAGGTTTAATGGCATGCGAAACCTCCCGCTTAAAAAAACTTATTGAAAATAAAACATATTAGTTTGGCACATTGATGTATGTGTCATAACGTCAGGTTATAATTTTATCATTTGGATAAAATGAAGAAAACAGTTACAATACTTGTACTGATTTTCTACAAAATTGTTGTCAGTATCTTCCACGCCCCACATTACCTTAAGATTTAAGATATCCAAGTTATTTAAGAAATAATTCACGGAGGCTGTGGTTTATCATTGTTTTACCACGGGGTGAACATTTATGTCGTATTATTTTATCCCGAGCGACAGCGAGGGATAAAATAACGACATAAATGGTCATCCCATGGTAAAACATGATAAATCACAGCCTCCGTGAATTATTTCTATTCTAATAAGACAATTAGAGTACATTTATAATATTTTCGTACCTATAGAAAACATCATTTCCGCCATAAACTGGCTGTTCCGTCAATGTAACACACAATATATTGCAGCGGATAATTATAGCGCGTGTCGCCATTTATAAGATTTATACGTCATATGCAATAGCTTTCCGGTGGGAGTTACAGTTTTGTAATTGGAACAGCCATTTAAAACACGCCCTTCTCAGCGCGTGTTGCTCACAGATAAATCATTTTTTACCACAGTTGTGGTCTCAAAGCCTTTAAAGCACGTCATATTAGAATTAGAAATAAATCATGGCTGCCCATATTTTATTGATTATTTAAGAAAATAATTCACGGAGGCTGTGGTTTATCATTGTTTTACGACGGGATGGCCATTTATGTCATTTAAAACACGCCCTTCTCAGCGCGTGTTGCTCATAGATAAATCATTTTTTTACCACAGTTGTGGTCTCAAAGCCTTCAAAGCACGTCATATTAGAATTAAAGATTATTAGGCATTATTTCATTTATATTTTGCCACAAGAGTTCGGGTTATAAAATAGTATGAAAAGAATGCCTACTTATATGATCTTATATTGTAATAATAAAATATGGACAGAGAACTATTTCGATTCTAAGGTAAAAATTAGAAATTTCGGATTTCGCGCCTAAATAGGTAAAGGTCTGAAAGTATAGTTTTGTTAAATCGTAGGAACCGTCGTATAATGATACATATGAAAAAATTGTTTGTGAAATATTTATAGACATTTATAGTGAGATTTTTAAAAAAAAGAAGGACAAAAGTTGTACGATACGACACATCACATCTTGGACGCTAGAAAGATGCCGACAGAAGGAAGGGGGGGGGGAGGTTAAAATGTAGGTCGAAACTGACAACAAACCGATTTTGGTTTTAAGGCAGTTTTGTTATAATAGGATCAAAATCATTTGGCGTGATACGCATGCGGGACGATATTTTATTGCATATTTAAATACAACTTTGTTTTCAAGGCGTCTGCAGGACGTCATATGAAAAAAAACATGTTAAGTATTGAATAATGCATGTATAATGCAAACAATCCATAATGTCATTAACAGCTGCACCTATATGCAAGAAAATGCCATTTTAATTATTTTTTAACCTGATACCACACGAGCAATATTTCAACTATTATTATTGCAAGAACTTTCAGCAGAGGCTTCCTGATTTTTATAGGTCTGATAATCGTGTATGTACATTTTTGTCAAAACGGTATCGACTTTAAACTAAGGCAAGACTATAGCACATAATTGGTAAGTCAATGCATGTACTTTTACTGCAACTTTGATACTTTAGTAAGGTTTAGTTATTGTGTTTTCGTTGTAGCTTAGACAGTATTTGTTATCGGTAATTTATACAAAATCTCTTATGTGTTTGTATATATGTATGCTGGCAGTTACTAAGTCGTTTTTGTACGACGAATTGTATGACGCTCCGATCTAACTTAGAAATTTTTAAAATGAAGCTTTTTTTTTAATGTTGTGCACTTGGGAATAATACATTTGGAAAGGTACAAAACAATTTAAACGTGGATGCACTCTAACAATTGGGGGAAATGCCTCATAAAGTGGTTATAAATCATTGGATTAGGAGACAAATCTATGGAGGCGCATTATTGACAGTAAAAGGGTTTTATTTGGAAATTGGTCGCTTTAAATGTGTTATATTAAGTATTGAAATGGGTTAATATAGGATAACGCTTCAGAATTTGATTTAATTTGGTCCCATGAAGGCGAATTTCGTTTGAAGTAGCAATAATATCGTACCAATAGTTTAATATTACATTATATACCGCTTGGCAAAGCCAATAACTTGTCAGCTACTGAAATAATAACAGATCAGTCATGAATAGAACGACTATTAAATCTATTCAAATAATTGATAAAAAACAAGAAAAAATTATTTCTACACAAGTGCATTTATTTTCATCCATCAAAATTAAATTATATTTGTTCGTTATTACTTTCGTTGAAAATCATTTCACACAATTATTTGCTGAATGTTATAACGCATATGTTACAAACTATAATTATTGAAAGGGTTCGGTTACAAAAGCGAAAGTCTTACTTTTATACCAGTTTCGAAAGCTATACGATAAAACATTGAACATATACCGTACATGTTTTGCATGCAATATTAATAAAAAAAAATGATTATAACCTTATATTTTGATTATCGTCAAACTCAACCATGTTACTGATGCCTTTATTTTACCATAGCGATACGAAAATGTTTTAGATCATCGAATTCGTATTTTATATTTAACATCTGTCTGTCGTTTTATAAAGGAAATATATATTTACCAACTTTCCATCTGGCTTTTTATGGTATGCATATTTTCAACAAAAAGTTCTTCGTTTTATTTATTTTCCGTACGTCTAAAAACTAAAATCAAACGACTTTTGGCATGATACATTGTTGTTTATTTAGATCTCCTGGTTCCTGGATTAAAATATATTCACATTATTAGCCACTATTACCTATTGTCGAGTTTGTGTTTCAAAAATGACAGAAAATTTCAATTTTGGATGACGTCGATGAGATCTACACAGAATACATGTCTTTCACACGGCTGATTCTATTCTGTCTTTAATGCTATGTGCAGTGCCCTGAAGTCCGGTTTTTATTTCGTACCAATTTAGCATCCTCACAACTGTGTTACAAAAATAAATGCATTTTCGCCGTATCTAAGAGAGAAAAAGAGAAGACATTTACAAGTTCAACGCTTGTCAGAAAGAACAAGAGTTAACAGAAACACAATAAATAAGTTTTGAACTATGCAAACAGCATTGTCATGCTTGCAAATTATGCAACGGCCCATCGAGAAAAATAAACAAGAAAAGATATGGGTTAAACCCATATCCAGAGATGTTCGATTTATATGTTATAGGTGTATCCCATTTGGTTTAATAGTTTTTTTTTCAATTTGTTTTATTTAAAATTTCATCATATGTTGTAAAGGGATGCAAATATAGACGATTGTGAAAGGCAAGAAATCCTCTTGATTATAATATCTCAACTTTGAGAAGAGTAATAAAAAATTAAAGCAAAGTTTTGGAAGGACAAATGTTTACCAATAAAAATACATTGACAATAGTCAAGTGGTTCTGTGAGGGAAATGTGAATGTAAGATCGGCAGTTATCGCGTCCTCGGAAAATCAAAGAAAACATACCGACAATTTCTATTGATTTAATTTTACGTAGTATTTATCTGTACCTAATTAAAATTGTTTCAGATCATTTGCAATTAAATGTATTTCAAACATCAAACTAGCATTCAGGTGCATAAACATTGCTAAGAATTTTATAAAATTTTCAGAATTTAAAATATAAAAAAAACAATTAGAAGAAGAGTCTTATTTTGCAAAACAATTGATGAGATTATTAACTTCTACAATTATTTTCAACAATATAAACTGTTGATGACCTTTATTCGAACGTAACTGAATTTTTTTCTGCTGTATTATTATATATATAACTTGCTTACTTATAATATCTTAACATCAAAATTTTTAAATCTTGAATTAAATAAAAAAATCTATATCTTTTGTGCTTTTTTTATTATTGAGAAATTTCTTTTCCCTACTTATTTCTACCACATTTTTCACTGATTCAGGCATCAATTTTTTTTAAATAACACGCCTGTTTGAAAATCTAATTTTGTAAATATAGTTTATTCTCACACAGGAAGATGGAATAACGTCGAACGACAAAATAGAAAATGTAATCTGTGTAACGAAAACATAGGAGACGAATTTCACTATGTTCTCGAATGTCGATGCTTATTAGATGATAGAAAGAAACTTATCAGTAAACAGCTGACTAGGAACCCAAATATTTTAAAGTTCAAGGGTATTATGGCAACAAGAAATAGACTCAAATTAATTAAACTATGTAAATTGATAAAAATCATAAATAAAAAACGTGTCCTCCCGGCTAAAACTTACATGTTCTCTTTATTATATTTATTGAATGTGTTGTGTGTCATTTGTGACACTGTTTTGTGCTGTATTGTGTGTCTGTAATGTTGTATATATTGTACATAGTATTTCTCTGTACCTAAATGCTTGGTTTATGAGAATAAAGCTGGATTTGGATTTGGACACAGCCAATAATACAATTGGTACAGAGAAAGTAACAAATAAACAAACAAAACAACAGGCTATATACAATATATATCAAAAGCATAATCTAATTTAGCCATTTAGCGGCTTATTATGCGAGTCTAATTGGTCTTTCATTTTAACCTTTCATCAAAGTTCAGTGTCAGGTAATAAATAATCAATTAGCAAATAAACAAGGCACATCTAATATACAATTACATCACAGAAATGTCTCTGCCCCCTCCCTAAACCCACCACTACCACACACGAATCGTTCACGAGAGTTTGGGATTTCGAAACCGTCAATAAACAAAACCCAGGGAAATTAAATTTAATGTTCAAGATGAGTAATTTTCTGCGTAAAGGTTCCATTTTCTACCTTATAAATTATGAAATAATCCAGAAATAAGTTTTCTGGATGAGTGGTCACAAGCGCGTTAAACAAAATTTAAAAATGCACTTTTATTGTCAAATTATCTAAGTAACTAATAAAAGAAACCGAAAAATATACACTTTATCATGTTAAAATAAGAACGCATTAAAAATTACGAAGCTTGACATATAAATCACGAAATAATCCAAGAAATACAATTGAAGCGATGAAATACATTACGTAATATAACATAACACAGTTTTTAAATGCCATTTTCTTATCAAATTAAATAACTAATTAATAAAAGAAACTCAAGTATATACATTTTATTATGTCAAGAATAAAATGCATTAATAAAAATACTAGGCTTACCCTATAGATAGTAAAATAATCCAAAAATAAAAATTGAAGCGGATCTACCGAGATACTTGTAAATATGTACATCTTTGCTTCTTCGTATTAGACCAGGACAAAAAAAACGTATTTTAAAGCTTGAAGGATTTAACAAATACGAAAAACTGTAATTGAAATATTTTCTTTAATATTAAATTTGCCATTTTATCACTTAAAACATGAACTATATTGTAGAGTATGGTTTTTAACCTTTTTGCTAAATTTACCCGAAAACAATTATATATCATTAAGAGAGAATAAGAAGAGATCGAAATATGATAAAAATATAAGGATCGTTGATAAGTTTCCTTTTTGGAAAAATCTTATATTGCACCAACCAGTCTGGACGCAAGAACAGAAATACTTCTCCTAAAGTTTTCAATTCGTGTTTGAATAAATATTTGTCCCCTTCTTAATGACAGATTACGAATTCTGTGGGGTTTTTTTCATCTGAAACATATTATAATTTTGTTTGATATTTTCTGCTTATTACTATAAGATACAAACTATCAGAAGAATCCGCAATAATTGGTTATGCGATATTTAATTTTTCACTCCATGAACAAGCAATCTTTAAGATAAAGAACTTTTCAAACAATTGAACTGCGAAATGCAATTAATGTCCAACGTCGTTTGGGGAAGCGCGTGCTTCGTGGTAGTCATTCATTCAACCAAATCTTCCGATTTTCCAGCTGAATTATTCGGAAGCCATTCAGACTCTTCATTAATCACATAGTTAAACAACGATAATGACAGAACGAGATTGATGAATTAAAACGAACATGTAGTTTTGTGTTAACTCTTCTGTCCATCAAGAAAATTAAAAACTAACCTAAGATGTTTATTAATGTTACAACGCTTCATGAAGCATTCTATCAGAGTCGAATCTAATCTATTTGTCCCTAGCTTCACTGAGTGATGATAAAACGTTTGTAGAACATAGATTGAATCGATGTAGCTTTCATTGCAATGTGCATTGTATGCTGAGAAATCACGAAGAAAATGCTTACAATTTTGTATTAGTCACTAAATATTACCATAGCCAATAATCTAACAAACATTATTAGCTTTTATTGTAAAAAATGTCATTTTGGATGGTTATACGATAGTTTTGTAAACCAACGTCAATATCTTTTCAAACATTGTACTGACAACCTCTTTGTGACCTACTAGTAAATTGATTAGGATTCATAATATTTGAGGATTTATTTAACAGTGCAATCAGTTAGATTGTATGCTCGTGGACAGCCTTGTCGAAATGTATCAATTTTTCCCATTTTGTCATTGATTCTTTGACATAAAGGGTCTATGCCATGTCGTAACTGCCCGTCTTGACGCTTGATACGTTACAAAAGAGTGACAGTTTGTATGCACAAAATGGTTTTCTATATTGTAAATAATTAAACAGGCGTTCTAGCTATTTGTAAAACACGTCTGTTAGACATATACAACATAAAAATGTAATTTATTAAGCTATCAAACTAAATTAAAAGCTATCTACAAATTGAGCGCTTATTGATAAAATATAAACTGATATGAGGAAGTAATTCATCAAATCTTCTTTTATTTAAATGTTGGTTATATGTCGTTACATTCGGTAGGCTTAAAACAAGTAAAAATTAAAATACCACAACAAAGAAGGAGGTCCAAAAACTATCATGTAATACAACGTCCCCAAAACGGTATAACATAATTAGAAATAATTTACCGAATTCTGCTATAGCGTCATAATGAGTCGATACATGCATGAAACTAGCTTGAGCTAAATTAGATATCATTGTTTGAAACTGACGTGTTTTTAAAGTCATGAAAACCTATTATAATGATGAATAAGAGAATCTAATTGTATTTTAGTCAGCGCCGGTCAGTCACTGATGCCAAAAACAGCATTATTTGTTGTAAAGTTTCTTTGACTTGCATTATTTTTGTCTTTGATTTATACGAGAACATATACTGTGCACTCAGAGAATAGAATCGGATGTCGTTTCTTGTGTTGCACGATCTCCTCCTTTTGGTAGTTTTGTATTTTTTTTTGATTTAATTATTTAATTTATTCCGCATTGGGTAATGTTATGTTACTTGGCGATTCGAATAGCAGAACTGATGACTCAGATAATTTACATAGCACAATTATAGACAGTTAAGAAGGTATACTTGATTACGATACCGACGTTGAGATTGTAAATAGAATTAATCTTGACATTAATACGAATAATTTTGGTTCAAATAAGTTCAAATTTGTAAAGACTCCGGACTTAGAATTGTCAATGGAAGGCATCGTAATGGACTATACGGTGTTTTTACTTATTGTGGTACGTCAGGGACTAGTGTCATTGACTATTTCATTGCGCCATACCTTTTTTCCATGCATCAAACAATTCATAGTGTCAAACTTTACTTGTTACTTTAACCATGCACTTTTACATATAGATCTTCACGTGAACTGTAAAGTGTCCATAAAAAGTATTATGGTATGTCGAGATCGACCAAACTTCGTTGGAATTACGACTTCAATAACCAATGTAGCGAGTGCATTCGTGTTAACCTGGACAGGCTTACGTATTTTAGTGATTCGATCTCATTCGCCGACCAGCAATCGCTGGACAGGACTCTGTCAAACTTCACAAGTGAACTTGAATGTATTATATCCCGTTTTTAAGTTATTTCGAAAAGTCACCAATACATATCGACAAATAAACCATGGTTTACACGTCAGTGCAAAGACCTCTACCGAGTTTATATTGACTGTTTGAAAATTTTGATGCAAAAACTCATGAGAATTATTTGTCATTAAACAAAGAAAAAAAAACGACTATAAGACTTTTGAACGTCGCTTAAAGAGACATTATATGCGAAGCGATGGCAACATGATGAACCAGATCAGGTTAAGCAATCCTAAACTGTTCTACTCTAAATTTATAAAAAAGAATAGCGTTTCGAACAATATGTTGTTAAACGATTTTTACGAGCACTTCAAAATTGTAGCTAATCCTGATACCTTAGATACACCATATCTAGAAAACTTGAACGAAGAATGTGTATATACGAGGAATTAGATAGAAATATTATCGAGACGGAAATACTGGTTGCCATTCGAAACTTAAAGCGTAATAAGAACCATGGAATCGACCTCATGTGAAACGAATATTTTATCGAATATAAGGATTTGTTTTCACCTACGTTGGTCAGACTGTTTAATGGTATATTACAATCTGGAATTTTTCCTACAGTTTGGACTACTGCTACCTTAATACCTATATTTAAACGGAGTAACACAGAAGACCATCATAATTCCAGAGGCAGGCATCAGCTAAGCTAGTAACTTTGGAAAACTATTTACATCGTTGTTTAACCAGCGGCTTATGGACTGGGCAGATTGGTCAAATAATATCTTCTATTCGCACTTAGGCTTTCGGCCATGTTACGGTACTGTCGATGCCATTTTTGCTAACGTCTATTATTTTTAAGTCAATGTCAAGGATGAAACGTTTATACTGTTGCTTTATTGATTATACTTAAGCCTTTGATACTGTTTTAATGGCTTGAATTAATGGTATGAGATTGCATTTATTGGTATAAGTTTCAAACTTCTAAACATTTTGAAAGTTCAGAAGTTAAAACGTGTGTTTATGTTAATGGATTTAACTCTAGTTACTTTATTAACGAAATAGAATTGATGCAAGGAGAAGTGCTGTCACCTATTTTATTTTCACTTTATGTCAAGGACTGTGAGATGGCGTTTAAGAATAGTAATTCTGTACCAATAGAGGTACAGAAACTGAATTTATTTTTATTAATGTACACTGATGACATGGTCATTTTTTCAGAATCAATAACGGGGTTACAAGATATGCTTAATACATTATCTACTATAAAAATACTTGAAAGTGGGCTTTAAGTGTGAATACTGCCAAAACCAAAATTGTAATTTTTAGAAATAGTGGGCGGGTTATTGATAACGAAAAATGGTGGTTTGATAACCATGAGACAGAAGTAGTTGATAACTTTACATACTTGGGAGTTTCTCTATTTTATACTGGAAAGTACAATTTATTACAGAAAAAAATGTCTGAACAATGTAGAAAGGCAGTTTTTGCCTTACGTAAAAATTTAAGTTATATGTATTTAAATTTTCACACTTTATTGTCACTGTTTGATACATACATATACATAGCATACTTAGCTTTGGTTGTGAGGTATGGGGTGCCCACAAAGCTCCTGCTATAGAAAAAGTCCATTTTTATTATTGTAAAAAATATCCTGCATGTAAAAACATCTACAAATATAGTTATGTTTATAGTGAGCTAGGTAGAACCCCTCTAATTTTGCACAGAAAATTTAGAATGTTGAAATATTGGTTCAAATTCGTAACACACAAAATTGTATCTTGAAAGGTTGTTATTATATGTTAGATGAAGATATTTCTCGTTGCCCTGGCAACAAGTGTAACTGGCAACACTTTATAAAGAATGAACTTTATGACATAGGTCTTAGTGCTATATGGATAAACTATTTGTTGTTCTGTCATCAGACAAATTTTGCGATTCATGACTTGCTATGATCAGACAAAGGTTAACAGACAACTTCAAACAAGAGGCTGACAGTTTATTACATAGTAGTTTCAAATGTTTTAATCACCAATATATATGGTAGATAATTTATGTTTATCTGGTTAAAGGTATACCTAATGTGTACAAAACTTGTATTACCTAAATACGTTTATGTAGCCTCAATCTTTTTGTAGAATCCGGTAGATGTTTTGGTATTTCTTCTAGACAAATGAGAATTTCTAGTCTATGTGAAATTGAACTCGAAGATGAATTGCATTTCGTTCTCAAAAGTAACGTTTTTCATCGTTTTAGAGTTAATTCAATTAAACCTTACTACTGAGAAAACCTTGCATCAATGTACAAGTTTATACAATTAATGAGTTTAAATAATGTAAAAGAATTATGTAATTGAAAACCACCTTCTGTTATACTATTCTGTTGTATACCTATAGTTATCTGACCTTGGTAATAAAGATATATATATATTCCACTGAATTAATTGAACCTACAGACCAATACCAGAATGACGGGTCGAGTGGTTGAGATAGTTCGTCTTCTAATGGTCACGTGGTCTGTATACACTGAGACTGCGAGTTCGAGTCTAACTGAGGGCATGGTGCGCTCGACTCCAATCTAAATTGACAAGTATTGCCAGTTTTCCTACCGGAAGTTGAGGTTTTTATACGGTTATTTCGTTTTCCTCCACCAATAAAAATTGGACGCCATTATATAGTTGAAAACGTGCTGAAAGTGGCATTAAACACAAAAACAAGCTAACAGAATAAGAATGTCTATAACAACTTTCAAACAAAACAATGTTCAAACACACCATTATAAATCATCACGATATTTAGAAATACTAATTCATACAAAATCTGTCGTTTCAATGTAATACACCATGAAATTTACTAATGGAACAGGCAAGGTAAGTTAATTGCAGAATTTATAAACATTCCTTTATTACCCCAGTATGTCATTTCAACGTCTATGGCGTTTTGAAGCTTCCGTGAAGTTGTACAATACGTAAAACGAAAGGGTTTCTATTAGTGCCAACGAATATACATAATTTAAAATTATTTGAAGTGACCAGTTGTTTTCGTGCCTTACATTACAATCAACCACTGTGTTTCTTCTGTATATAGTCTGATAAACTGAGACAAAGTTTGCGTTTATTATTATTATTCTTTTGTTTTGTTTCATGTTGGTTTACAAAAAGTCTTATCCAATGATTTTTAAAAAATGATTCCTATGTTAACATTGAAGGAACATGCATATAAAAAAATAAATATAGGCTCACTATAATACAATTAAATTTAACAGAAAATAGCATACATAATTCGTAGGGGTTACAAGTGTTACACATGTTTGATTTAGAAAGAGGTTCACTGAACAATAGGCCGAATGATTGGTATTCACCCCTGTGAACAAGGCTAAAGCTTTACTGGACGTTTGCTCATCGGCCAGCGAGCAGCTGTTCAGGACGAGAACAAGTACACAAAAAATCAATGGACCAAAACATAAAAATTTTGAATGCCCACTGGAAGAGGGTGTATGAGTAGGAGAGAAAAAATAACCTTTCTGTAGCGGCTGCAGATATATGAACATTTATAATGTGAAAAAATATAAGAAGTCTCGCTTAGTAATTACAAGCCCAACCTGTCCTTGTTGTCGATTAAAAGATACTGATATATTCTCACTAGAACATAAACTCTGAAAAAAAACCAATACTTGGCATTAACGGTAAATTGCTTACTCATACATTCTAATACTGTGAAATTCACCAGAAATGTCCGAAATTATAACCATTTTTGGGCTACCGGGTAATAGGCATATTCTCAGCTATTTCATCTTTTTTCCGTAAAAAAAGTAACGATAACTTACTCGTATTATAACATTTGTTGTGTAATAACAGGTATATAGCTGCCTTAACTAGATATCAGTGAGATGTTACCCATCTCTGTGGGCCCCGCCGACCTTAAGGACAAGGTCAAATGACAACAAGCATGATATGCGACACATCGACTTGATATTATCTACCCACATTCCAAAAATCAAAAGCCTACCTCAAAAGATACAAAAAGTTACATCCCGGCAATGAATTTGTCAAGCAGAAAGCAATAATGTGACCTTAAGGTCAAAGTTCAAGGTCAAAGGTGATCAAGCACGGTATGCGACAGATCGACTTGATATTATCTACCAACATTCCAAAAATCAAAAGCCTACCTAAAATATAAAAAACATTAAAGCCCGGACATGAATTTGTCATGCAGAAAGCAAAAATGTGACCTTAAAGGTCAAAGTTCAAGGTCAAAGGTGATCAACAACGGTATGTGACACATCGCCTTGATATTATCTACCCACATTCCAAATATCAAAAGCCTACCTCAAAAAAGATGAAAAAAGTTACAGCCCGGAGACGATTAGTTTCGAACGGATGGACGGAGGAACGGACAGACTGACTTCTTATTGCAATGTATAGATTACTTTCCCTTTTTGCATTCATAAAATCTTACCAAACACTCAAATTACTTAAAAATCGTTTTCGGTCTGCCGGCATGGCCCCAAACCTTGATCTCCTGGAGCACTAGGGACCTTGAGGGCTGATAAATCCTGATAGCGACTGTATATCGAGGCCAATAATTGTTTTATTACATGAATAAAATCACCATCTTCCTTGATCATAAAAACAGCGGATGATACCACACAATTGTACTTTTCGAACTTTCTTTTGAGGAAAACCAGGTCATTATTTGATTTCGCTAGACCACTGTGCAGCGGACAAAAATTTCCATATTGTGATGTAATGTTTAAACTGTTGTGATTTATCGTGACAAGAACGTTATTTTTAGAATAATAAACAATGGAAAAAGGAACACTGATTGGTCTAATCTCTTAAATGTAAACAGATCAATTTTTTCTCACTTACAGGCGGGAATTTCAAAATCTTTATAGAGCGTGTTCATCAGTACCACAAAGTATTTGACTAATTTTTAGAAGGAGTAATATGACAAACCTTTTACCATTAAATAATACGACAAGTACTGAAAAATCACAGCTTCTTAACAAATCAGAAATTAGAAAAAGTAAGAATTACATGTACATCAAGACATGTAATGATATAAGAGATCTTTAGTGTTTGACATTTACAAATAAAGTTTAATAATAATGTCGATGGCCTTAGGATAAAAGACAACAACGTTAAATAATATATCGAAATCATTACAAATAACACGATTTCAACAACCTATTTTTAAGCAGACACTTTATATATTTTGAAGAGAAAAAATGTAATGCATAAATTCTTACGCATTAATATATTAAGAATCCGCAAAAAAACTTTAATGCGTCAATGAAATAGAAAAATACGTTGATTGGTTTACAGCACTGGGATAAAATAGTTCAGCGTGTAGTTTATGTGCTTTCTCAGACGGTAAAAGGTTTGGAATATCCTATACACTACACGCAGATAGAGTATTTTTGTAATACAACTGCACCGTACAAATGGCAAATTCGTTGGAGCTGAACGAAAGGGACAGAAAGATGTACCCTTCATACTGTCTTCACGTGAGAAAATTTATAAACCGCAATAAATGGGTTCTTCAATAAAACCTACCGAAGGTCAGTGGCTTTCACCTGGTACCCTGCTTCCTCCCCAAATTAAACCTGGACGTCATTATAGGACTGAAACAATGCTATTGCGTGAAGCACCATTCAAACAGATATCAAGTTTAAAAAACATACTAATTTGTATTTTTATGACAAAAAGTATACTTTAACCGTCGAATATGTTGAAATGAAGAAAAATATCTGCTAAGATTTACCTTGTAACCTTTACACAAATGCTCTTATCTCTTGCACATGTTTAAATCGCCTAAACTTTCTTAACAATATTCAACAGCGACTCAGTATGTTCTTCTTTGTCCTTTTAACATGGAATCAAAGATTTATTTTATACACGTTTCTATCAACAGCAATAGCTAGATACTTCCTCAAAAAGAGATTGCTTTTTAGAAAAATTTAATTCATGTTTGTCTGTTATATAGCATAAAAAGGGAAATAACTTAGCCTTAACTCGAAGCCAAATTAGTACAAAAGTTAACGCACCATTCAGCACAAATAAACAAATAACGAAAGGGTTATATATATATATATAGAAATTGATAGGCATTTGAAACAATATATACTCAAACATTAATATACATTTAAAGCTTGTATGTGCTTCTAAATTGTATGTTAAACTGTTTGCATATTTTGGTATAAATGAAATAAAACTTATTGCATTGATACAGTCAAACTGAGTACTAAATAGAGTTCCCCCATGAAAGTTAATGAAATATGTGGGAGCTGGATTTTTGACAAGTATAACAATGGAAATTCTCTCAGATGTAAACCTCGATCAGAACATCTGTTATATTATAAAGGCTTCGTCATTCATTCATTGTATTTAAATTGTCATAAAACTACAATTCAATTGCTTTCGTTTAAAATTATTCTAGAAAACACGTTATTTCAAATATCGTGTATGTTCTTTTGTTTATTAAAGCTGAATTTAAGTGGTGACCAAACACCTCCTGATAGTGGCAAAATATAATTAAAGTTTAGTAAAGAAATTGCCTCTGCCCACATTTGGAAGGGGGCTTAGACATTGATTTAAACATAAGCACTAATGACTTTGATGAATGTTCAACATCAATCAATCACTCTTGTGTTTTAGACAGAAAATTTCATAAGATACAGTTATATTGATATTCAATAATGAAGCAATGCCAAAGTAAAGCAATGATGTTTTGTTCAAGGCACAAAGTTGTTTAATGTGGTTTTTTTAGCATATCACGCCAGCACCGCCGTACAAATATTGAATAGGAAACCTGCAGATAGATTGAAGATTTATGTATACCTCAAAATATATCATTTTGATATGTTTATTTGATTCTAAAAACAGATAAAAATAACCCTCATTTCAAAGTCTTACTAAACATACATTTCTAATCAGACAGAAAATTGCAAAAAATATAAAAATAAACTAACTCGTGTTAACACTTAATAATGGCACAATTTTGTATGTTTCACTGTAATGCCTCATTTTAAATAATAGCACAAATGTTTCTTTGACAGAGTCCCTGTATTTTTGTCTGATTATCACGCGAACGTAAAGGAGATAATGTTCCCATTACTTAATCAATGACGATTTTCTTCTAGGAAAATAACTCTAAAATGTACTGATATACTATAGATAAGACCAGAATAACTATAAGCGCTAAATTGGGGATTAAGAGGAACGTACAGATTCATTTTTGATGCATAAGGCACCCATTTGACTTAAGGATGGATCAATCTTTCCCTGATCACAATTGCCCATTTCTAGAGAAGCTAATTGCCATTGATAACAGCTAAGTCCGACGAAAGAGCAATAAAAACTTAATATGTAGTGAATTAAAATGCGCATCAATTTACCGATGTAGTATTAAAAGGGATAACTTCAGGCGAAAACTGCTATTCAATTTTATCCCAAACGCGTCAAAAATAATGCCATACAAATTGGCCGCCCATGAAACAGCGCGAAAAATAAGCGATATGTGATCGTAGGTATTAAGACGATTCATTTCCTGACAAAATAGCACTGCTCTATGTAGAGATTGGATGATTAACTATTCTTTTCTAGTTAGAGATAACCATATGTCCTGAGCCATCAATTTTACGACAATCTTCTGTTTCTGGACGGACTGATATTTGCTGTTTAATGGTTATATAAAATCGCTGTAAAATGATTACATGGATCTAATTTCATCATGATATGAAAAAATTGATGCCTTCCAATAATCCTAATTATAAAGTGAAACTAGAAAATGAAAATGGTAATGAGCTGCACTGACTAAATTCGGTAAACATACATTTTGATATAAACTGTCTGGCTTATGTCCTCAAGTGAGTATTGCAAAAGTATCAATTGACAATATTGTTGATGAAACATCCCATAACCATTCACACACATTTGCTGTGTTCCTATTGATATTTTTAAGGTTTGACAACTACAACAAAACTCATTAAGTCATTTAGATAATTTGTGGACTTCAGTAAACAACCTTTCTTTCAAAGTTAAATTGTCATCTTGAATATTTTAACCAAAAATGGCAACATAACAGTTGCCTTATGACAAACACAGACTGATAGGACTAATAATATTTAATATTTCTTCGATTTTTTTCCCGTGTGTTTATGTCTCAGCATCGTTGCATCAGTCATGGAAAGAATCCAGTAAAATTGTTACATATTTAAATGAATGTAGCTCTGAAAATTTTTTGTAAAGATATTTATTTATTTAGGCTTAAGACAATGTATATAAAGTAACATTTATGCCTTATGTGTGTTATTGGAAGAAGCGCATCCAAAAGGAAAATAACTATAAGCCGCGATCGAGACAATGGTATAACCGTAAGTCGTGAATGTGACATTATATATTTTGTTTAAAGCCTGAATGGCTATTACATAATCGCATAACACAGTATGTATACATGCGGATTTATTATACAGCGATGTTCATAACAGAAAAGGTATTCAAGTGTACAAACGTCCAGAACAAATATTCAGGCTAAAATGGATAGAGCAAAACAAAACGACCTTTCTGTTAAAGGTTTAAAAATGTATAGTTGATACAAGACAAGATGTGATTGGTACTATTTATGAGGCTAGTTCATAAAATGAATCTTTTCAAAACCAATTGGAGCATCATTTATTTCAGTTGGAACAGAGAAAACAAAATATTTTCTTTATCACCAAACTTGTAGTCAAAGATTAAAAAATATATAATGATATTCAATATTTAAATAAGCTTCTTTATATATGTTTTAGCACTTCAATTTTTAAAGTAAAATATCTTGTTAAAATTTTTAAAAATGAATATTTTGTCTAAGACCAGCAAACATTACCGTAATGTCTATTGAATATCGTGTAGTTATCTTTAAAGTTCAGTATGACAAGGATTGCCAGTTTTCCTACCGCAGGTCGGGGGTTTTCTCCGGGTACTCCGGCTTCCTCCCCAATAAAACCTGGACGCCATGATATAGCTGAAAAATTTCTGAAAGTGGCGTTAAACTCCATCAAACAAACAAACAAACATAAAGTTCAGTAAAATATTATTCAATTGGCTGTATTGGCCGAATTAAAAGTCCTTAAGTGTTACATTACATTCAATTGTCATAACTGTTACATTTATTGTTATAATGTTGTCTCATCTACAGTAATTTTCAATAAAAAAGACGGTGATAGCAAGAACTTTTATATTTTAACATTTAAACCACATAAAATGAAGAAACAATAACATAACAAATTGAAATCACCTATTAGTTTAAGTCTGCTGTACACCTGCCATATTCTTAACTAGAATGAAATCAAACCGGAAATCCAGATCTGTATTTAGTTTTATTTGTTTGTTTGTTTGTTTGGTGTTTAACGCCACTTTCAGCAATTTTAACATGCCTATTTTATTCTTTAAAAATACATATATACTTTTAATATAAACAGGCTTCATATATTCTTTAAAAATAGCAGCATACCTTATATATTGTTTAAAAATAAATAATTATGATTTATATCTTTGAAGACGGAAGTGAAATTTAGCCATTCAATTTCACTTCGATTATCAAAGATAGCTTTAAAATGTTTTGGTATTATTTCGTCCAGATAGTTATTTATTGAGACTGAAGACATTTGATCATATGTATAATACTAAAAAGTGGTATCATCATCATCATTCTTTATTCTCATAAACCAATACAACGGTATAGAGATACAGACAATACGATACAAGTACAACGTAAAGAATAAAAACACAGTACACTATGTACATTACCTAACAATGCCTAGAAAACAAATATTTTTTTACTATTCTTATAAATTTACACTGTTTAATTAAGTTTCTTTTTTTTTGGTGTCGCAAATAACAAGAAACCCATATTCTGTGTTCAAATATAATGAATTATTGTGACTCAAATCTTTTTAAATTGCATATAAAACAAGGATTCAGTTAAAAACCGTTACTTATCTCTCATCAAAAAACTTACTATTTAATTCCTCAATTCTTTATTCTATATATTACAAATTGGGTAACACTTTGATGCTCTATTGATTAAAAAAGAGAAGACATTATGTTTACGGTGAGTATTTCAAAAATCAAAATAATATTTGTGTGATTATTTGGTTTCCAACTAAAACACTGATAGTAACTAAAGATAGACATTCAATTCGGTTCTATGATTTATTTTTATCAATGTATCCAGACATGAACCAACTGGTTTTTTTTCAATTTAAAGCGAGGATCGAACTAACAATGCAGAACACTTACTACCAAATACATTAAAGTATAATCAACGTTTTCTATCATAACTTTCCAAATTTTGAATGATCTGTTTTCGCAGATAAATTAAAACTTGTAGTAACCGATTCAGTCAGCCTATTACTGCACGTGGAGGATTAACTGTAGGAAAGGAAAATGGAAATCTACAGTTAATAAAATAAAATGTAGTTTCTTATTGAATAAAGAAACTGAAATAAAATGCTAAATTTATTCTAATTAACGACGAAATGATAAGATCGTATTGTCAACTTGAAAATTTTATATCCATCATGAAAAATGATTATTAAGTTTAAATAATGTAAAAATACCATGATAGAGACGTGTTGTTTTATCGGTTGCGCCCAGAAATCTTTAATCTGTCATTAATGAAGATAAATGAGTCCAAAAACGACATTAATTCAAATTTATGTCGAATTTTTGAAGAATTTGTTTGTCGCGTTTCTACTTTTATTTCGTGCCGACCCCGACGAGACTTTGTTTTGTCCATGTCAACAGAATAGAAGTATAAAGCGATCATGGGGGTATACTTGACATGCAAGATGTTTAATTTGACAAAATCGACACAATTATCAAATAAAAGCCACAATTGGGATGTTTAATTCCACCCCGTTATTTGATAATGCGTGAAAACTGAACAATAAAATTGACCACTAACAACTTAAGATGTCCAAATGTGAATACTCTTTATTGGATATCATCACAGAAGAAGAAAACATTTGCTACTTCAATGTAATCAAGGGGTAATTAATAGGGGATTTATCCCATAATAAAACTTCTATTAATATGAATTACTGTCGAATGAATAAATACCCAATTTATTTGACATTGACGATAGTTTCAAACCGCCATAGTTCGTATAGACGTTCATCGATATATCAACTAAAGTTGTCCAGCTGTTTTGAATAATTTGATAAAGGAGAAATTATATAAGCTATATTAAGATGTGTATCATTATATGAATGTCAAATGTAATCTTTATGCATTGGCGTAGCACCCAGAAAAAAGTGGTACGGTCGTTTAAAATAGTGGTACGATCGGTTAAGGGTCGACAACCCGTTAATCGTGAATGTTTCAATATAGATAGGAGTTTACCATGTGCAATTATTTGTCGCTTATCACTTAATTACCTTTTATTTAAATTTACAAACACACTGGTACGATTTTCGTTTCGTACCAGTCATTTAAAGTGGTACGCCTATGTTTATGTTAGAATAGTATTATGACATACCTTAGTCCAAATTAGGGTTAAGGAACATGTGTTACGTTATACTAATAACTATGCCAGACTCGCGTTCTGTCTAATCAAGACTTATCAATGACAATTAAACGTACAGTTCCGACGACCTGAAAACTTTTTTGTTTGAATGTTGTTTAACGCCACTCGGCAATTTTCAGCATTTCGTGGCGTCCAGTTTTTATTGAGGGAGTAAGCCGGAGTACCCGCAGAAAACTGACAATCCTTGTCAATTAAGATTTGGAGTTGAGTGCATCCTTCTCGCTGTGAGACTCGAACCCGCAACCTCAGTGTTGACAGACCACGTGATCAATAATAATCACTGGGCGATCGAGGTCCCCTAGTTGAAAAGTGTATATATACTATTTAATACTATTATTTAATGTAGTATTTAGAGTAATGATAGTTTGAGCCTAGTTCAACAAACATGACCACTAACCTTTTTATCCCTTTTAATAGAGTGATATTCTGTAGCAACTCGAAACAATTATACACTACTTGGAGGACTATATTTCAGTTATTTCGTTGTGTACATTTGCCTGATAAGTTCTTTTTAATACGAAAATTGACAGTCAAAGAAGAGGAAAACAATTAAAAATATTTAAATAAACTTAAACTTCATTAAAAATATTATCAATGTATCATTTGTCGTACTTTTTGATGATATGGTATAGAGATCGTATACCATTCCTTTTATTTAGAACATTTTTAAGTGTAAAAAACCCGTGAAAAGTGTAAAAACCCCGTGGAATAGTGTAAAAACCCCTATATATATATGGTGAAAACCCCTCAGAAATGATAGATATTGCTATATATTATGATAATAAGGCAATATTTGTGAAAAAATAATTATGCTTTATCGCACAGAATCGATTTTTGTAACCGCACGATACGTCCTATTATACGAGGTCAAATAGCTAGGGGAGAGCACTCTAATTCTTTGCAATAAAAGTACTACAAGTACTGTAAGTTGGAATTATATTGAAAAGACAAATGATTTAATGTGTGAAATTAAAATAATGTCTATAATTTTATAATGAATTTTTTCTCGCTGTGAGACTCGAACCCGCAACCTCAGTGTTGACAGACCACGTGATCAATAATAATCACTGGGCGATCGAGGTCCCCTAGTTGAAAAGTGTATATATACTATTTTAATACTATTATTTAATGTAGTATTTAGAGTAATGATAGTTTGAGCCTAGTTCAACAAACATGACCACTAACCTTTTTATCCCTTTTAATAGAGTGATATTCTGTAGGTACTTTCTCGTTATGTAGTCTGACACTTTAAATCTATTCTTTTCTCTATTGGTGTTAATGAAGTATAGTTCCATTTTTACAACAAATATGGAAAAAATGGCATAGAGGTTTTTGTTGTAATATTTTAATATGTAATTAATAAAAAATACGACAAGTAAATTTCTGAGACATTTAAATGACAATTTTATCCTTTTTGACTCGGGACATTGAATAGTTTCATTCAGAGAGCTCATGAATACTACTAAAAAGATTGCGACTACCTACAATCGTGAAAAAAAGAAAGATCCGTGAGAAATAACAATAGTTAACCGATGGATACAGCGATAGGTATCTATCGCTTAACGAACATTGTATATGCTCTCCCAAAACAACGTGCAATGCTATAGTTTTATTAAATGGGTTTTTTCATATTTGACAAGTTATGTCCAAGCGAAGCTGTATTTGGTCGATGATAGCTTTATTAGCCAGAGGCAACGACGAGGGCTAATACAGTTATTCGAGGCCCAATACTGCTTCCCGAGGGCATAATACATGCATGTAGAATTTTTATTAACCAGTTGAGTAAATTTTAGTACAATTTTATCATGACCAATATAGCTATACTCGATCTTATACGGCTTCTGATGGAAATACATGTAATAAAAGATTAAAATGAAAAATGATTTTTTTTCCTTTAGAATTATGCTGTAATATACGTAATGCAAACGAATGTGTTTGCTTTTAAAATGATATTTATATAAATTACCGGAAGTGACATTCCTGTATTGGCCCTGTTTTTCTGTATTGAGCCTGTTTTTTCTGTATTGGCCCTGTTTTTTTTCTATATTTGGGTTGTTAACTATATCCATATTATATGGAAAATTTCACATGTATTTTACACAACTGGTTAATAATGTGCCATAATATCTTTGAAAATGTATTCTAGAAATAAATAGTCACACAAATAAGGTTGGCGTAATAATGCAAAGAAGTTTACAAGCGTTTCGGTAATGGCCTTAAGTTGAGAGGATATTGTATTGTTGAATTTGGGGTAAACTCGTCCTTATATCCAACAGAGCACGAGGCAATACGTACGGATGTACCATAATTATAAAAATACAGATGTATCATAATTATAAATTACAAATAGTTCTAAAAAAGAAATTCTCCTATCCGCACGTAAGAGACCACAAACTCACGAAGACTGGCTCGTAGTAGACAGTAAGGCCAAATTAAACCATACCTATTTTAAAATTACAAGGCTCTTATCACTGCTCCATTTGAGCTTAAATGCGACTACAACTTCGTCTACGTCCAGGTTTTTATTATAACCGGACACCTCTATTAATAGAGCATCGTCTATCCGCTGACCTTTCTGGAAATCTCATGTCTCAGACTCGCCGCAATAAAGCAAGTACACATTATGTTCTAGCAATACATGAGTGGAAGCTATTAAAATTATTAAAACACTTTAACCACTGTTAATCACATGATGGAGTTCTCGTGTCTTAAAACCTAGTATGCAAGATGCAGCAATTTGGGCTCTTAGGTAAACCTTATAAGGAATCTTAATCTCAGAAATAATGAAATTATATTAAATACACAAAATATCTGGTTACATTTAAAAATGTATCATGGTTTATTAAATAACTTAATTCGTATGATTACTTATTTTTTGTTTCAACAGTGATTTTAACAGCAAAACAAAGATTCTATTGGCTAGAGATACAGTATACCATAGATTGCCAAAAAGCTGTAACTATATAATTGATTGCTGAAACAACCATATTGGAACGATTTTCAATGCAATGATTTACGTGGCCTCGGTGGGCGGATGGTTAAGTTAGTTCGTCTATATATTGAACAGGTGTCTGTCAACACTGAGATTGTGGGTTCGAGCCACTGCGGGCAGGGTGTACTCGTCTGCAATCTTATAATTGACAAGGATTGCCAGTTTCTCCTGGTACTCCGGCTTCCGCCCGAATAAAAACTGGACACCTGGATATACATGTAGCTGGAAAATTGCTGAAAGTAACGTTAAACAACACTCAAACAAAACAAACAAACAATCTATACTTTTTCAGAGGCATTCAGAATTTTTTACGTTGGTCATCCGTTTCGCGTAAATTTATTCTCGTAATAAAATACGTTTCATTAACTAAACAGCGCAACATGCTTGATGCCTTTGCCGTGTTGGGCAGTGAAAAGGTCTCTCCATCCATTCTTGTCTGTCACTCAGTCGAGCATTTAGTTCATATGAACTAACATTAAGAACATATTTACATTTACGAGTCATTTATGTTAATACAATTCCTACTGAGTAATTTATAACATCAAAAAAATCAACTCGAAACAATTATACACTACTTGGAGGACTATATTTCAGTTATTTCGTTGTGTACATTTGCCTGATAAGTTCTTTTTAATACGAAAATTGACAGTCAAAGAAGAGGAAAACAATTAAAAATATTTAAATAAACTTAAACTTCATTAAAAATATTATCAATGTATCATTTGTCGTACTTTTTGATGATATGGTATAGAGATCGTATACCATTCCTTTTATTTAGAACATTTTTAAGTGTAAAAAACCCGTGAAAAGTGTAAAAACCCCGTGGAATAGTGTAAAAACCCCTATATATATATGGTGAAAACCCCTCAGAAATGATAGATATTGCTATATATTATGATAATAAGGCAATATTTGTGAAAAAATAATTATGCTTTATCGCACAGAATCGATTTTTGTAACCGCACGATACGTCCTATTATACGAGGTCAAATAGCTAGGGGAGAGCACTCTAATTCTTTGCAATAAAAGTACTACAAGTACTGTAAGTTGGAATTATATTGAAAAGACAAATGATTTAATGTGTGAAATTAAAATAATGTCTATAATTTTATAATGAATTTTTTCTCGCTGTGAGACTCGAACCCGCAACCTCAGTGTTGACAGACCACGTGATCAATAATAATCACTGGGCGATCGAGGTCCCCTAGTTGAAAAGTGTATATATACTATTTTAATACTATTATTTAATGTAGTATTTAGAGTAATGATAGTTTGAGCCTAGTTCAACAAACATGACCACTAACCTTTTTATCCCTTTTAATAGAGTGATATTCTGTAGGTACTTTCTCGTTATGTAGTCTGACACTTTAAATCTATTCTTTTCTCTATTGGTGTTAATGAAGTATAGTTCCATTTTTACAACAAATATGGAAAAAATGGCATAGAGGTTTTTGTTGTAATATTTTAATATGTAATTAATAAAAAATACGACAAGTAAATTTCTGAGACATTTAAATGACAATTTTATCCTTTTTGACTCGGGACATTGAATAGTTTCATTCAGAGAGCTCATGAATACTACTAAAAAGATTGCGACTACCTACAATCGTGAAAAAAAGAAAGATCCGTGAGAAATAACAATAGTTAACCGATGGATACAGCGATAGGTATCTATCGCTTAACGAACATTGTATATGCTCTCCCAAAACAACGTGCAATGCTATAGTTTTATTAAATGGGTTTTTTCATATTTGACAAGTTATGTCCAAGCGAAGCTGTATTTGGTCGATGATAGCTTTATTAGCCAGAGGCAACGACGAGGGCTAATACAGTTATTCGAGGCCCAATACTGCTTCCCGAGGGCATAATACATGCATGTAGAATTTTTATTAACCAGTTGAGTAAATTTTAGTACAATTTTATCATGACCAATATAGCTATACTCGATCTTATACGGCTTCTGATGGAAATACATGTAATAAAAGATTAAAATGAAAAATGATTTTTTTTCCTTTAGAATTATGCTGTAATATACGTAATGCAAACGAATGTGTTTGCTTTTAAAATGATATTTATATAAATTACCGGAAGTGACATTCCTGTATTGGCCCTGTTTTTCTGTATTGAGCCTGTTTTTTCTGTATTGGCCCTGTTTTTTTTTCTATATTTGGGTTGTTAACTATATCCATATTATATGGAAAATTTCACATGTATTTTACACAACTGGTTAATAATGTGCCATAATATCTTTGAAAATGTATTCTAGAAATAAATAGTCACACAAATAAGGTTGGCGTAATAATGCAAAGAAGTTTACAAGCGTTTCGGTAATGGCCTTAAGTTGAGAGGATATTGTATTGTTGAATTTGGGGTAAACTCGTCCTTATATCCAACAGAGCACGAGGCAATACGTACGGATGTACCATAATTATAAAAATACAGATGTATCATAATTATAAATTACAAAAAGTTCTAAAAAAGAAATTCTCCTATCCGCACGTAAGAGACCACAAACTCACGAAGACTGGCTCGTAGTAGACAGTAAGGCCAAATTAAACCATACCTATTTTAAAATTACAAGGCTCTTATCACTGCTCCATTTGAGCTTAAATGCGACTACAACTTCGTCTACGTCCAGGTTTTTATTATAGCCGGACACCTCTATTAATAGAGCATCGTCTATCCGCTGACCTTTCTGGAAATCTCATGTCTCAGACTCGCCGCAATAAAGTAAGTACACATTATGTTCTAGCAATACATGAGTGGAAGCTATTAAAATTATTAAAACACTTTAACCACTGTTAATCACATGATGGAGTTCTCGTGTCTTTAAACCTAGTATGCAAGATGCAGCAATTTGGGCTCTTAGGTAAACCTTATAAGGAATCTTAATCTCAGAAATAATGAAATTATATTAAATACACAAAATATCTGGTTACATTTAAAAATGTATCATGGTTTATTAAATAACTTAATTCGTATGATTACTTATTTTTTGTTTCAACAGTGATTTTAACAGCAAAACAAAGATTCTATTGGCTAGAGATACAGTATACCATAGATTGCCAAAAAGCTGTAACTATATAATTGATTGCTGAAACAACCATATTGGAACGATTTTCAATGCAATGATTTACGTGGCCTCGGTGGGCGGATGGTTAAGTTAGTTCGTCTATATATTGAACAGGTGTCTGTCAACACTGAGATTGTGGGTTCGAGCCACTGCGGGCAGGGTGTACTCGTCTGCAATCTTATAATTGACAAGGATTGCCAGTTTCTCCTGGTACTCCGGCTTCCGCCCGAATAAAAACTGGACACCTGGATATACATGTAGCTGGAAAATTGCTGAAAGTAACGTTAAACAACACTCAAACAAAACAAACAAACAATCTATACTTTTTCAGAGGCATTCAGAATTTTTTACGTTGGTCATCCGTTTCGCGTAAATTTATTCTCGTAATAAAATACGTTTCATTAACTAAACAGCGCAACATGCTTGATGCCTTTGCCGTGTTGGGCAGTGAAAAGGTCTCTCCATCCATTCTTGTCTGTCACTCAGTCGAGCATTTAGTTCATATGAACTAACATTAAGAACATATTTACATTTACGAGTCATTTATGTTAATACAATTCCTACTGAGTAATTTATAACATCAAAAAAATCAACTCGAAACAATTATACACTACTTGGAGGACTATATTTCAGTTATTTCGTTGTGTACATTTGCCTGATAAGTTCTTTTTAATACGAAAATTGACAGTCAAAGAAGAGGAAAACAATTAAAAATATTTAAATAAACTTAAACTTCATTAAAAATATTATCAATGTATCATTTGTCGTACTTTTTGATGATATGGTATAGAGATCGTATACCATTCCTTTTATTTAGAACATTTTTAAGTGTAAAAAACCCGTGAAAAGTGTAAAAACCCCGTGGAATAGTGTAAAAACCCCTATATATATGGTGAAAACCCCTCAGAAATGATAGATATTGCTATATATTATGATAATAATGCAATATTTGTGAAAAAAATAATTATGCTTTATCGCACGGAATCGATTTTTGTAACCCCACGATACGTCCTATTATACGAGGTCAAATAGCTAGGGGAGAGCACTCTAATTCTTTGCAATAAAAGTACTACAAGTACTGTAAGTAGGAATTATATTGAAAAGAAAGACAAATGATTTAATGTGTGAAATTAAAATAATGTCTATAATTTTATAATGAATTTTTTAAATAGATATGTATTTCATTAAAACCTTTGCATTCTTTGTATTACATGTACATGTAATTATAAGATTTTAAATATGTCATCCTTTTAGTAAATCATATTAGACAAAATTAGTTACAATTACAATGAATTTAATGTATCGCTGTCCGCAAACTTACTAAGTGTCTCGCCACTGAAAAAAAAGAGAAATGAATACATTGAAAAAAACATTGAAATATCACTCAGAATCTAAATCGCAATTTCATTTAGTCGTCAATTCAATAACGGTTGTGATTTCCAGTCGATGGCTCACTCGGTCTTTTCAAAAATCTTGTATCCGCCCCTGAAATTCGTCTCTACCAGAAATATCGATCAGTATTGAGTCTCTGTCGGTCTTGTCAATTACTAGTATGTCGTCCACCAGTTTCTGTTTTGCATTCTTAGATGTTGACTATAGCCATTTTCCTTGTCTGATCCAAACACTAAGTTTTGTGTATCAGTATGCAGGGACGGATTCAGAAAATCGAGTAAGAAGGACGAAATTTTGGCGGTTCTTGTGTGGTGTCCATAACGATTTATATCTGCTTGTAACTTGATGCAGTAACGCGCGTCACACAAGTTGAAGGTTTTGTCAATTGTAAAATACTGTGTCCTGAACAACTTAAAGTCTTGATGTTTGTTATAACTGGTCGTCTTTGTAACGAATTAAACAAGGCGCTTTTTCATTGTCGCGTATTATCGATTTCATTATGGAATCTTTGTCTGCAATCATTCTGTCTATTTCCTGTAAAGTCGGCAATATTTCCTCGTCTAAATATATGTCCCATTTCGTTTTTACGCTTCCATTTTGACATTATACTTTTTGTCATATACATGTACCTGTTTTCTGCTGGCATTTCCGCTCAATTCGTCATTTTTCACTGTCAGCCTATTGTATACCTTTGGTTTAAACATATTTTATTTCTATTTATATATCGTTATATTTACAAGAAAATACAGAAAAGGATTCGGAAACAAGATACAAAGCTTATATAAATCTGTCTCCCGATAATGACAGACGTATATCAGTTTACGTCAAAGTCCTAGAGTACAATTAGTATGAAAATAAATAAATAAATAAATAAATAAATAAATAAATAAATAAATAAATAAATAAATAAATAAATAAATAAATAAATAAATAAATAAATAAATAAATAAATAAATAAATAAATAAATAAATAAATAAATAAATAAATGTAAGTTTCATCGCCGTTTCAACCACTATAAAACTAGCACCCAGATTGTAGTTACAGAAGAAAAAAGGAATGTATTATTTTTACTTCTGTATACAATTAAAGGATTGTCTGTCTGGAGTAAATCGGACATTTCTGTCATTACAGAGGCAGGTGTTCGCATGTATTCTTTTGCTTGCTTGAAATTACAATGTAGCGCCAAACCTTGGAAAGTTCCGCGGTATTCAGTTTTGTTAACAAACCAACGAAGTGCCTTTCTCAAGGTAACGAGAATAGCAAGATATCCATTTGCAGTGAAACGAACACCGTCGCCGCCTCATGGCAGGCCTGTATACATTAACAGGTTTGAAAAAGTAAACAAAATAATACTGAGAACTTTTCCTCTTATAGATTTAGTTTTGTTTTTTTTGTTTGAATGGTGTTTTAACGCCACTTTCAGTAATTTTTCAGCTATTTCATGGCGTCCAGTTTTTATTGGGGGGAGGAAGCCGGAGTAATCGGAGAGAACCCCCGACCTGCGGTAGGAAAACTGGCAATCCTTGTCAATTAAGATTGGAGTTGAGTACACCCTGCCTGCAGTGAGAATCGAACCCGCAATCTCAGTGTTGACAGACCACGTGATCAATAGTAGACGAACTACCTTGACCACTCGGCCACCGATATTTAGTGGACTTCGTCTCGCCGTTTACTATATACATGTACATCGGCCGTACAATGACGCCGCTTGAACGTTTAAGATGTCAAATCGTTTACTGCTGCAGTCGTTGCCGCCTATCTGACAGATCACCACATCAGGCAAATGATGTAGATTATATACATCTTAAGTATCAGTCTAGTAAGAATCCGGAAAAATGCATACATGTGATGGCATGCACATGAAGGAAAAATAAAATAAAGCAACATTCTAATTTATTAAAGTTCCGAATTATTTTGCTTTTAAACGTAATCATTTGAAATTTAGTTGAATTGTTCAGTGGAAAATGCTGGGAAATTTTCCCGCCAAATTTTTCTCTATATAACCGGTCAAAAATTATCTAGGGAATGGACACTTTTTCAAATGTAAAATCTTGTTAAGATTTGGTTTTATATCAAAATGAATGTATCTAAGCCAAAAAAGGTAAAAACGAAACATTTGTTATGTGCCGACCACTGCCTGATCATCAGCTAGAATACTACTTAAATGCTTGATCATTTACATTCGTTATTTTTTATTTTTTTTTAATGTTTCTCTTGAAAAAGTACAGAGGTATATGTTTAAATTAAAAAAAATAAATCACAGAAAGTCGCTTTATACGATGAAAATGCAGAGAATCTATTTTAATACATTTATTTTTTGTAACAGTAACATGAATGATTGTATGAAGACATACATAATGAAGGAAATATAAATAATTACCACCGTATATAAAACTATATTCTAAAAATAAAATATAACGACCCTATAGATTGATTTGTCGGCACGTGCCAGAAGTTTGGCTACTAGGTGTTAATTGACAAGGCAAATAACAAGTGTAATCAACATTAACAATTAAACATCAACAAATTTTGCTGCAGCGAGGGTTACTTTATTAAAAAAAAATTTAAGTATTCATAACAGAGTAAAGTTATTTCATCTTGTATTTTGCTAATTAAAATGAAACCTTCGAAATCAAGGCTAAATCTATAAAATAGCCGTTAAAAACGAAATTTTACTGGATATTTTGATAAATTCTAATGTTCCTGCTTGTCGTCTTTATATGTTACCAAATAATGGTGAGATCTACCGCAGCGCGGAACACTTGTATCAAATATTAAAGCATTCTATACCGAATCCATGCCAGATTGCCGAATCCAAATTTGCCGACTCCCAACTTGCCGAGTCCAATTAGCCAATTCCCAAATTGCCGAATAAAACAAATCTATCCTAAAAAAATTTCTTTTAGGAATTACTTACAACTTATCAGAAAAAAGTTTTTAATTGACACGGAATCAAAGAGACAACAACACAAATAATCTCGTTTCCTTGTCATTGAGTTGATATGTAGTGTTAAACACGTAAAAAAATGTCAAAAACAGCATAAATACAATAAAACATTTTTTTCTAAAACCATTAATAACATATAACTTTTGATTGTCGGCAGTTTGGAAATCGGCTAACTGGAATCGGCAATCTGGGAAGATACCACTCTACCACAAGCAAGCAGTCCTTGCAGCTGAAATAATACAAGCGAAGGATGTCAAGACGGCGAAAGCAATAGGCAAGATAATTCGGACAAGACAGTCTTGGGAAGACGTAAAGCCCACAATTGTGGCAGAAATCTTAAAATATGTCCAGTGCTAACAGTTTAGATACACTCTACAACAGCTCGGGCTACGTATGCCATAACGTAAGCTACGAGTTCTGGGGCAGTGGACATAGCGGTAATGGACAGAATAAATTTTGTTTACGTTTTGTTATGTTTGTTACTTTTTTTTCAAGACGAATATATGTATAAATTGTGTCTTGTGTTTTGTTCTAGCATGTATTATCTCCAGATTTTTCTATTGTTCCTTATTTAGAACACCCCAGACCATTTTTATTTCATAACACAGTATACATAGAGATCCCAACAAAAACAACAGGTAGTAGAATTTTATTGGTCTCTGTTTACATATATTCATAAACACAAAATTACAACTCTTTCAATCTACATAGACTGAATTGTATGAAATTTGTTTGACAATAAGATATATGTCTCTGCAGTCTTCTGTTTTGTCTGTTCATGATAATAGGCAGTTTCTTATTGAAATTGATGAAACTTTGTTAAGTTGTCCATTCTGAAAAAAATTAAATAAAACATAAATAAACAAACAAACAAACTTTCTGTATTAATCATCTCCTATTAAAATGTAGTCCAATATTAGCAATTCATATGTATGGACTATTTTTTAAATCAAATAATACTCATATTCTAAAAGTATAAATTACATTATATATTAATTTAATTCATTTACTCTTATTCAAAATCATTTTTTATGTATCAAATTGTGTATTATAGGATCAATTTTTTATATTTTTTATTCCTACCTACAGTATTCCTACCTACAGTACTGAAGTACTTTTATTGCAATGAATTGGAGTGCTCTTCCCTAGCTATTTGACCTCGTATAGGACGTTTCGTGCGGTTACAAAAATCGATTCTGTGCGATAAAGCATAATTATTTTTTCACAAATATTGCATTATTGTCATAATATATAGTAATATCCATCATTTCTGAGGGGTTTTCACCATATATATAGAGGTTTTTACACTATTCCACGGGGTTTTTACACTTTTCGGGGGGTTTTTACACTTTCGATGTACCGCATTTTTATTCATATCATGTTTTCGTTTAACATACACAAGCATTTAATAATTTACATAATTTTATAATTTCTTTAGTTATGTTTTTGTTAGGAAATAGGATTGACTAAAATAGCAATGTAGTTAACTACTGCTAGAAAAGTATGAAAATTTGAGGAGCACATAACATTTTGACTTTTGTAGCGCTTTAATTCACCTCCTCTTGGAACTTGTATAAAACTTAAAATTTTTGTAAATTACTGAGCCTACTTTTCCAATAAAATAAGTCGTATCTTTATCATTGATTGATTGATTTAACGTACATTAAGCTATATTTCAGCTATTTTCAGGACGAGATAAACTTTTACAAACAATAAATCAATGTTGTGGAATAGGTGAACCAACGGTAAATTTTGACCACCAAAAATAGAGCATAGGATCAATTTTTTATATTTTTTATTCCTACCTACAGTATTTCTACCTACAGTACTGAAGTACTTTTATTGTAATGAATTGGAGTGCTCTCCCCTAGCTATTTGACCTCGTATAGGACGTATCGTGCGGTTACAAAAATCGATTCTGTGCGATAAAGCATAATTATTTTTTCACAAATATTGCATTATTGTCATAATATATAATAATACCTATCATTTCTGAGGGGTTTTCACCATATATATAGAGGTTTTTACACTATTCCACGGGGTTTTTACACTTTTCGGGGGGTTTTTACACTTTCGATGTACCGCATTTTTATTCATATTATGTTTTCGTTTAACATACACTAGCATTTAATAATTTACATAATTTTATAATTTCTTTAAAGTTATGTTTTTGTTAGGAAAAAGGATTGACTAAAATATCAATGTAGTTAACTACTGCTAGAAAAGTATGAAAATTTGAGGAGCACATAACATTTTGACTTTTGTAGCGCTTTAATTCACCTCCTCTTGGAACTTGTATAAAACTTAAAATTTTTGTAAATTACTGAGCCTACTTTTCCAATAAAATAAGTCGTATTTTTATCATTGATTGATTGATTTAACGTACATTAAGCTATATTTCAGCTATTTTCAGGACGAGATCAACTTTTACAAACAATAAATCAATGTTGTGGAATAGGTGAACCAACGGTAAATTTTGACCACCAAAAATAGAGCATAGGATCAATTTTTTATATTTTTTATTCCTACCTACAGTATTTCTACCTACAGTACTGAAGTACTTTTATTGCAATGAATTGGAGTGCTCTCCCCTAGCTATTTGACCTCGTATAGGACGTATCGTGCGGTTACAAAAATCGATTCTGTGCGATAAAGCATAATTATTTTTTCACAAATATTGCATTATTGTCATAATATATAGTAATACCTATCATTTCTGAGGGGTTTTCACCATATATATATAGAGGTTTTTACACTATTCCACGGGGTTTTTACACTTTTCGGGGGGTTTTTACACTTTCGATGTACCGCATTTTTATTCATATTATGTTTTCGTTTAACATACACTAGCATTTAATAATTTACATAATTTTATAATTTCTTTAAAGTTATGTTTTTGTTAGGAAAAAGGATTGACTAAAATATCAATGTAGTTAACTACTGCTAGAAAAGTATGAAAATTTGAGGAGCACATAACATTTTGACTTTTGTAGCGCTTTAATTCACCTCCTCTTGGAACTTGTATAAAACTTAAAATTTTTGTAAATTACTGAGCCTACTTTTCCAATAAAATAAGTCGTATTTTTATCATTGATTGATTGATTTAACGTACATTAAGCTATATTTCAGCTATTTTCAGGACGAGATAAACTTTTACAAACAATAAATCAATGTTGTGGAATAGGTGAACCAACGGTAAATTTTGACCACCAAAAATAGAGCATAGGGTAGAAACAAAGATTGTAGCCTTTTGTAGCGACTACAGTTAGCGTACTGTTTTTGTAGCGGCTACAGCGTCTATTTTTTTAGCGGCTACAGCGTACTACTAGTATTTTTGTAGCGGCTACAGCGTACTACTAGTATTTTTGTAGCGGCTACAGTTAGCGTACTACTAGTATTTTTGTAGCGGCTACAGTTAGCGTACTATTTTTGTAGCGGCTACAGTTAGCGTACTATTTTTGAAGCGGCTACAGTTAGCGTACTGTTTTTGAAGCGGCTACAGCGTCTATTTTTGCAGCGGCTACAGCGTACTACTAGTATTTTTGTAGCGGCTACAGTAAGCGTACTGTTTTCGAAATCTACGTATAGTGTATATCGTAAAAACAGCGTGGCACTCTACAGACATGTTACTTAATATGGCCCGCGGTCAGGCGTTCCAATTAAGGTATAACATGTTATATATGTATAGGATGACGGATTGGGGTTTCATAGATTTTACGAATCATAGTCTATTATAAAACAAAGTAAATTATAATGCTAAATTTTATACATTGAACAATGTTATGTGCTAAACGTTATACTAACATCACGATGAGGCTTATGTGTGTTTGCCATTCCTTCCAATTACTAATCTAGCACTCATGAACGGAAAATGATCAATGAGTGGAATGTTGTAAAAATAAAGAAATTAATAAGGGATGTCCAGAATATTATTAAACAAAGTAAAAGCATTAATGTTTTAGTGACAAAACAGTTATATTTACATTTTTAGGTACATTTCTTTGTGGTAGTTTTTTTTTTAAATAATTGCTATGAAATCATTGTGTCGGTGTTAATTAATGACCTAAAACTTAGTTCGTCATGTATGTAGTGAACACCTACATAATCAAAACACGTTCTACAACCTTAAGCGGAAATAAGTATATTCTTTTAAAATAGTGCTATCATATAAAAAGAAAATATTGTTTGGGTTTTTTTTTTCACACTAAAATATAAACAAACTGTTTATTCTATATTCCGGAATGAAACTTATTCAAACATATTTCACACTATATTAATTGTACACATCTTTTTTTGTTTCAGAGCATAACATGCTATTACAAAATCTCTTGATTCGCAAAGATGCCACAGCCTATCGTTCTTAGATATGCTGAACCATCTTCCAGTCTCAATAGGTAGTGGGGGACTTCCACATCTAAATATGCAAAGTACAAATTGGTTACATATCGACAACTTTACATCCTTTTTGAGAACTCTGTAGCACAATCATTTAGTAGAAGTGTTAATTTCACTTAACAAGCAATTCTGCTGAAATTGGTCTTTCAGTTTCAACATTTAATTACCCATTTATCTAAAAATTGGTTTAACCAGACATTTGACATTCCGCAACTATCAAACATGTTTTTACGAATGATATCCATTTACATTCATTACCATATTTGTCAAAGTTAAAACAATAGATTATTTAGATTCTTTACCATTCAGTATTCTGTTAAAAAAATAAACTATACGGACTTTGGCATTTATCACAACATGTTATCTACATGTTCGCGTAAACAATATAACTTGGATATAGATATAGAACTTAAGCTTGCAACATTTCAAGTGAACGCGTTCTATCATATCAAAGTTTTCAAATCCCCAAATTTCCGAGCAATACAAAAGAAAATGTAAAACCATTTTATCAAACATACCTAACTGGCACTCTATACTTAAACTATTTTTTTCTACATTTTTTCTGTATAACATACACTGCTTTTGCAGCTTGTTCACAAATATATTTTCGGGTCTTTAAAATTGAACCTCTTCTGCTCAAAAATATATCGAGGTATTTATAATCAGTTACAATTTCTAGCTTTCGATTCTGGACAAAATCTAATATTTCTAGGTTGTCTCCCTTTCAAGACTATAAGAATATTTGTATTATTTACATTTATTTTAAGTTGCCATTTTTTTACAATGATCACAAAATTCATTAAACATTTTTTTTTGTAAATCTCCACTATTCTCAGAAAATAGAACAGTTTCGTCAGCATATAATAATAAAATTATTTTGAAAAATACCGTCAAGTCATGTTCAAGCTCAGCATTCATAGAGCTAACACTAAGTATATCCTTTCCTTAAAAAACTGTTGAAGATCATTTAAACATATTGCAAAAAGAGCGGGGGGGGGGAGATTTTCTCCCTGTCTGCACCCATTTCACAAGGAAATTATTAAGATTTCTCACCATTAAATGCTGTGCGCGATTTTACATTCTGGTACGTATTTTGAATAATACGGAAACATTTGCCGTCTATGTTATTGTTTAAAGGTTTAAACAATAAAAAATTCCTCTGAATAATAAAAGGCCTTTTCTAAATCTAAAAAGGCGCAGTATAGTTTTTAGCTTGAGTAACTCAAATAATGCATACAATGAAAATAAACGATCGGCCGTGGAATATCTATGTCTGAATTAATTTTCAAGTAATATAGAATGCTCATCACATATTCTAGTGTTTAAAATATAAGTAAAAAAGTTTCCAATACAGGATAAAAGAGTGATAGGGCGGTAATGTTAGGGTTCGGTATTACTACCTTTGTTTTTTAATTATTGCTATGACATTACCAACGAACCATGCCTCTGGTAAAATTCCTGAATCAAAAATGATATTAAATATATACACATAAATGGTTTATTCACGTTTCTCCGACATTTCTACATAGACTAAAACAACAACCAATTAAGAAATGGGATTAAGAGGCGTTCAAAAGGAGAGGTTAAGGATTATCCAACACAGAATATATAATACAGCTTTTAGATATAATGATGGGCAATTGAACTTTTTGCTAATTTTTTAATCGTTTAGTTTGTATTATTTATTATGTTCTTTTATTATAATTATTGTGAAGAGTATTGGTTTTTTGTTGTTTTTTGTTGTTTTATTTTATTATATTTTATCAGAGACATATAAATAATTATGTCTCTGATTTTATGCATAGCAATATTATAGTATGTCTAGTACTTGCAAAATACATTTCAAAACATTAACCATCTCCGGCCGTTTGGTGAGGTAACCTGTTGTAGAAAGTAGCGAAAAATACGTGCAACACCGTGATCTATAAATATCTATACTTGAAGTTAGATATACCGTTGATACAAGTCTATAATACTTAAGTGGTTATTCCGACGCAGTCGGTATATTTTCGAATTGTGACCTTTGAACTAAAAGACGCTTACCTATGGTAACATACTATAATTGAAGACAAACTTGCAGTCTGATTGGACAAAAATAGTAAAAAATTCTGCGTTCGAACAATCTACTATGGTATACTCCGAAAAGTATCCCTATTTGCATTTCTCAATTGTTATTCGAGCAGATTTGTGTTTTTAAAACAATTAGTTGTCGTAATTAAACTTTAGAAAATGATTTTTATGCAAAAGAATGCTATTTAGGACTGATATAAACAATAATCTAAATGCTAAAACCGTGCGCGACGTGTAAATTTTGCGCATTTCGTATGGGGTAGAATCATATTTGCTTTGCTGACCATCTATATAATTATCTGTAAACAATCATCACGCCAGAGATTTATTTACGCCATATTTTCTTGATTTGATCGACTGACACACGCACACATCACACACACACTCTCTCTCTCTATCGTGAAATTATTGTCGTACAAATGATCCTACACAAAGGTAATTAGGTCATCGGTAATAGTCGGAACGCCAAATGACTTACATCAGGGACTAAGTATAGACTGTCCCTGCTTACATGAGACACAGTGGGTCGATAACACATTTTGTTTACCCTACACGCCAGCCCATAAAAGTAAGAGTAAAATTCACAGAGGGTTCCGTTGCAATAATTTATTTGGATCTCAATTACCCATACAGTATATCTCCCTAACCTCTAGCTATTTTTGAAATAACATATACACATTACAGATTTCACTTTTTAATTAGCATTGAATTGACATTTTGTGTTCATGTAAATACAATTAAATATGTTTATTGTTAACTCTATGATTTTTAAAAACATTAATGCCTATCGTCTTTCTTTGCGTCCGTCGTCATTCACGTGCAGACAGGAGATGGAGCTCTAATTGCGAAGTATCTTTTGATACCATTATTGTTTAATAACATGTTATACAAGTCTATGATTAATGCATCAATGTAGCAAGCTTCTTATATTATAACCTTAATTAATTTTGAATAGATACAGTTCGCAGCACGTTAATTATTTAACCCCCCCCCCCCATCCTCCCAAGTCAGGGGTTCTGAGTCCGCGTTCGCTCCATCATCGTGATGATGGAGCGAACGCGGACTCAGAACCCCTGACTTGGGAGGATGCCCCCCCCCCCCAACACACACACACACATTAATGAAAGAAAATGTTAATGTTGCTTGTCTCTTTCTTTAGTTTAAAATTTTTTTTTCTTATTGTTCAGTTTATTCAGTTTCCGTTCTACTTTACATACATCTCGTAGATTTAAATGTGTCGACTATCTTTTTTAAAGATAGTACTTGTTAATAATAAAGAACTTTATTGCATAATAAACCCCAAGAGGTTAAGCATACATAAACATACAAAAACAATGAACATGTTACTGTACATATACAACCTAAGATAATATAGTATTTACAAATATGTATGAATTTGACCAATGTGGATCTCATTGTCGCAACTCAAATGATTGCTTTACAAAATCAACAACCATGTTAATAATGATTTTAATGTAATATTATAATTTTTATTAAATACACAATTATAGACCATACATTATTTGTTTTGTATCACTGTATATGATATTTCCTTTTATGTAAAACAAAATGCAGAATAATGAGTTAAGACACATTACAGGTAATATCAACATAACAATCCTTAAGCTGCCCCCTAATCCCCACACTTAATTGAATGTTGTTTTAATTAATTATCCAATGTTGGAGAAACGTAAACACACCACATAAATATCAATGATACAATCAATCGAAGATGTAATTATTCATTCATAAACAAGTCATCACCTGGAGATTTGTTATTTTTTACATTTTCATAGCTTTCAATGTTTCTTCTGCATAAATACATTCATTCAGAATATAGAGTTAGATGATTCATGGCTTACATTATTATTAATATCATATGTCCCTCGTAATTATTCTTGTTTATATCTTTGAAAAAGTTATACAGTGACTCGGTAGGTCGTATATTTATCCTACGAGTACGTAAATTTTCGTTATACGATTTAATTATCTTGTCCATAAGTTTTTTTAATGTTTTTTCTGACTGTCGTAGTCGTTCTTTAAATAAATTTGATCCATAAAGTCTTTGGCCTTTTCGATATTCTTTGCCGTTTTGCAGTCTTAAGTGAACCAATCTTTTTTTTAAATTTTCTTTCTTATTACTGTTTTTTTAATTTTCTGGTAAATGTCCCAAATGTATGTAATTAGAACACTTGTAATATCACTGCCAATATCCTTTACAATGCATTGATTAATTGAACTGAAATAATCGTGTTTAGACATAACATTTAACAACAATGCGTTAATTTTATCAGCATTTATGTTGTTTTTGAAATCATATATTTTTTCATGTTTCCACTTACCAATAATTACATTATTACTGTTAACATTATTCAGTTCACTTTTACTCTCTGTTTCATTGGGTACATTTACATTTAAAGATTGTTTGTATGATGTTTAACATTCAGCAATTTTTCAGCTATAAAATGGCGTCCAATTTTTAATGGTGGGAAGAAGCCGGGGTACCAGGGGAAAAAGGTGTCTTCAACCTATGCCAACATTTTAAAAATTTCTATTCAAGGAATGCCAACATGCAGAATACAATAGGTGTTTTGATGGTAATTAAACTATTAATTATAGTTAAATCATAGGCAAAATTATTGTATGAGTTAATGAGAATCCTCAATTATTGTTAAATTTCAAGTACACAAAGTGAACACTTTTCACTAGAAATTTGTATAAATACTGCTGGTTCTAAAGGATTTTATCAGTTGTCCAAAGCATTGCTAATGCACTGTTTGACATTCAGTGCGTTACAAACACAGACTAGGGAACCAGACCCTAGTCCACAATTGGTAAAGGTTCAGAGTGAAGACTGAACGAAACGAGCGAACATATTGGATATGTTGTACCCGCAACTGTACCGCTACTATAAATACTTTGAATATTCTAACTAAACTGCAGATTAATCATAACCATGACAATGACATAGTTCAGCTAAATGTTCATAAAGTTATACAGACTATTCGCAAACGCTGCAGAAGAGACTACTCCAGTTCTCAGTTTCCAGAAAGGGAAAGTATGTTCAAATCGAACAGAGACAGCTGGGTGAACTGAAACAGCGGCTACACGATGGTCAAGTTTCAGTAGAAGAATTTTCTGATGCTCAATTTATATTGTATCTGTTATTTATGAAATTTAATAAAATTATGTATACATATACTGTTTTTATCTAATCTTTATTGAAGAAAGCAAAAATGTACAAGACAAAAAAATAGTAAAATAAAAAAATATATATTATTATTAAACAAAACAGAACAAAACCCTTAAAATGGAACACTAATTAATGAATTGTTAATAGAAGGGATTAAAATGTTTATACAACAATTCAATGTATGCCAACATTTTTAATTTTGGTTGAATGAACCGGAGAAAAACCCCCGACCTTCGTTAGGAAAACTGGTAATCCTTGTCAATTAAGATAACAGTCGAGTACACTATGCCCGCATGGAGACTCGAGCCCGATCAAAAGTAGACGAACTACCTTAACCACTCGGCCACCGAGGTCCCCTACATTTAAAGACAAACCCAAAGGAAAGTATATATTTAAAATCATATCTGAGAAGAAGTTACAAAAATCTAAAACTTCGAAATCACATACTTTACATAAAATATTTGCTGTACACATTATATAATCTACTACGCTTGTGCCTCGACTTGTGGGTTTACCTACAATGTCCTGACTAACTCTTCCATTTAATATATACATATTATTTTTACAAAACTGCTAAATTTATTTACGGTAATATCGGAACTTTTACATATTCTTGGTATAATGAGATAGTCTAGAATTTAAATGTCATTAAACTCATTTGCATCTTTAACCTCCGTTAAATGTTTATCAGAATCTGATAGATTATACAAATCCTATTCTTTCTCAGTTCGAGTATTTAAATCACCGAAAAGAACAGTAGAGTTACTATTTTCTTGTAATTCAAAAAAATATCTTTCAATTTCTGAAATTGCATTTTCAGAACTATAATGCGTATTCTCCGGTGGAATTTAGACTATAATTGTATTGTGATCTGTTCCTAACAATTAAAACATAAGGACATTCTGTTTCTGCACAATGAATACTGCAATCTAAAGCCTAGAGCTATACCACCTGATCTAAAATTAGTAAACTTTTTCTATTTTTAAAGTGGAAAATATAATCTTCAAATGTAATTTCATCTAAATCGTCCACTTTTGTTTCCGTGATACTTACTATATCATTACTATTTAATAGGTCTTTAAACTCTTGGTATAATAATTTTTGTTGTAATCCACAAACATTTATTTAAAGACAGTAAATTAACTATACATTTTTTTACGTGATTACTGTTAACAAATTTGTTAGTGTGAAAGTCATGATCTATATTTAAATCTAATGAATTTCAGGGTTTACTTGTATAATCATCCGCGTCTTTGAGGAGCTTGATGGGTACGGTCGTTGGCCTGTTGAGGACCTCGCAGGATGGTTCCGTTCAGGTGTTATAAATTCTTTGCCGTTGATAAATAATTTGTCTCGCTTAAAGTTTGTTTTCTGTTGTTGTTTTTGGCTTCCTAGTAGTACGTCCAAAGGAGTTTGCGTCAGTCATTCACTTCTTTCGTGATCTGTTCATTAACGCCGAATTTCGTACCTTTAAGCTGTCGAGCGAAAGATAAAAAAAATTCAAGGTATAAAATTTTTAAAATCTACATACTATTGATCTCGTTGTATACGAGCTTTTGTCGTGTTGTTTGATTTGAGATGATTTTCCAAATCTATGTGCTCGATGAAAGTCTACTATTTGGTCAATTTTCATTTCTTCAGTGTGCTCTGATGTCTCATCTGAAATTTGTGGTATGCCCGAGAAAACAAAATTTTCTCTCATGGACCTAGTTTGTAGGTTAATATGTCTCTCATGGACCTAGTCTGTAAGTCAATATGTCTCTCATGGACCTAGTTTGTAAGTCAATATGTCTCTCATGGACCTAGTTTGTAAGTCAATATGTCTCTCATGAACCTAGTGTGTAAGTCAATATGTCTCTCATGGACCTAGTTTGTAAGTCAATATGTCTCTCATGGACCTAGTTTGTAAGTCAATATGTCTCTCATGGACCTAGTTTGTAAGTCAATATGTCTCTCATGGACCTAGTTTGTAAGTCAACATGACTCTCATGGACCTAGTCTGTTTAGTCAATATGTCTCTCATGAACCTAGTCTGTTTAGTCAATATGTCTCTCATGGACCTAGTCTGTTTAGTCAATATGTCTCTCATGGACCTAGTTTGTAAGTCAACATGACTCTCATGGACCTGGCTTGTAAGTCAATATGTCTCCCATGGACCTGGCTTGTAAGTCAATATGTCTCTTATGTAATTTAGACATATTAGCCTCATGCAATCGAGGCCTTGAGTCATCTCTTCGTGTTCATTTTTGATTTCCTTGATTGTTTTTGAGGTATTCATTCTCTGATTTAATTGCTTCAAAACTATTTATTAATAAATTCCATACTTTTTTCTACTTCATCTATACGGTTTGAAGTTGTCTCTACAGTAAAATTTTCAAAAATTGTGTCAAATTTTTAATACTGCATTAAAAACTTCATATCTTTATGAAATATGTCATCAACTTTACGTACCAAAATGCAATTTTTCACCGAATTCGCTGCCTTGATTTAGAGTGGATTGTATGATTGGAGGTGGCGTTGGAGGACTGGTGCTCTGGGTGGAAACAGGATAATAGCCTGACATAGTAGACATCTGATGCAAAAATCGAGGCTGAGAAATTTTGCTGCATATTTTTTTTTGTTTTCCCTGGTTTCATTGAATAATTTAACAGGGTGATATGTGGTCATTTTATAATTAATTATCGTATCAGTTATGTTATGTATTGTTCCTGCAACATGTTTGTTTATTTACATTTTAGACAGTGTGAGTACTACTCGTTTGTGATTGTTTTTGTGATTTCTCATCGCTAACATTATGGTTCTTTGAATTCGTTCTTTTTCTTGAGACTTTTCCGTCCTCTTTAGAATTCATCAAGTATCACAAGACAGTTCCTTTACACAGATCAGTTCTTATTAATAATCGGTGAGATTCAAATTTACAACCAACAGTACTTCAGCACTTGAACTCAAACCCCCCTCTACCCACACACACCAAAAGCCAGAATTTGTTTTCTTTTAAAATACAACGAAATGTAATTGTCCCAGCTAATGTAGAACAGAACAATCCGTTTGGTCAAAAAGTGGGATATAACGTAAACGTTCAATAATCAATAAAAACGTTGATTATATTCGACAGGTTTGCGTTTGTTTGGATGTTGTTATTGTTATCTCTGTAATTGTCTCTTAATTTTCATTGTTTAATATTAAAAAAAACTTTTTAACAATACGAAATTACAAATTAAAAAATGTTCATGAAGAAATAACCGAAATAGATCTTCTAAGCAATTGTATATAATTCAAGTTGATTATTGATTTGATGTTGATAATCAGAAAACTGTATGACCCGTAAAATTTATGTTATAACTATATTCTGAATGTTTTTTTGCATACATGTATGTGTTTGATGAACCAGCTTGCAATGACAATCAGGAAGTTAGAGACCTTGTAACTGACATACACGACAATAGCTTAATGGTAAGTAATTAAAGATCTTTCACTTGCTTACCCCCATTTTGATTGTTAATGCAGTTCGGTTCAGTGTTTTCCAGTATCGCGATCGGTATCTCAAGACTGAATTAAGTGTTTGGTGCAACAAATCGGTCAACGATATGAAACACACAGTTCATCAAACAGAACTAACAATTTATGGATACCATAGGCATATTTTAAGAAAAGCCTACTTTTTCTCCTGTGTCTAGTTATGAGGAGGTGGACAGGGGGTACCTTTCTCATTTCTCCCTCCCCACAGCTCCTTTCTCCCTCCCCTCTTCTCCTTTCTCCCCCCCCCCTCTCTCCCTGTCTCCCACTACCCTATCCGCCCTCTCACTTATACTGATGCTAATGTTTTGGTTACATTTCTCATGCCCGTATGTACAAAAAATATTCCGAATCTCTTCCAGCTGTTTTTTTTTATTAATGTTTTGTTCATTCTCATCCTCACTAAAAGAATAATAGCAAATTCGATCCACATATTTGACGAGTTCATGATACAATCTGGTTCCCTTGAAGATAAAAGGATAATGGAACCAGTCGCGATCGTCACGTAAAACATTTACTGCTAACGATATTTCGATCTGGGGTACCCTTAATTTACACAGGGTAAAATTTCTCGCCAATACAGACGGCGAGGTGCATTTTTGAAGTACCATGCGACAAACACCATTTCAGTAGCGGTCCACTTGCACGCATGTGTGTTCGCAATAATTAAATTATATTTATATGTGTTCTGTATGGTTTTCTGTTATCCAGAATAAAGTAGCATTTTCAGATGAGCGTACAATACGATTTTTAACAGAACCATAACTTTTCTTACCGAATGGAGATTTTAATCATGTAATAGAGCTGCAATTTGGTTTTTTTTTCAACAATTCATATCAATATTTATGCGAAAGCAAAATTTACCAGAATACGGCCTGAACAGGATTATGAGGGACCCCTCGATTCCATGCGCCGACAATAGAAAAACTAGAGGTTCCCAGCAGCCTGAAATCACTCACATGGAACACAAATTACTCCAACTATATTTAAATTTGTTGCCATTTACAGTTTCAGTCAAGTTGTTATAGCTTTAAAGTTACATTGCAAAAAAACTAAACATTTCTTCAACAATTTTGGTAAAGTAAAATAACTCCTTTAAGACGCCATCTGAAAATGTCAGAGCAATTAATGGTAGGACTTGTATTGACGATCATTTGTGCCATTTACAGTTTCACTCTAGCAGTTATAGTTTTTAAGTTACAGGACAAAAATGGAAAATTTTATTAACAAATTGTCATTCAAGGGCAATAACTCCTACAAGTAGTCATCTGACAATTTCAGACCAATTTATTGTAGGGCTTATATTGATGATCATTTGTGCCATTTACATTTTCACTCTAGCAGTTATAGTTTTTAATTTACGGGACAAAAATGGAAAATTTCATTAACAAATTATCATTTGAGGGCAATAACTCCTACAACTAGACATCTGACAATTTCATATCTATTAAGTGAATTGTAGAACTTTTATAGCTGATCATTTTTGCATTTTACAGTTTCACTCTAGCTGTTATAGTTTTTAGGTTACAAGACAAAAATGAAAACAAAATCATAAAAATATTCATTAAAGGGCAATAAATCCTAAAGGATTCATGTGACAATTTCAGACAAATTAAGTAAATTGTAGGGCTTGTATTGCTTTTCATGTTAGCCATTTATTGTTTTCTTCTATCTGTTATAGTTTTTAAGTAACAGTACAAAAACGGAAATGTTCATAAAAAATTGTCGTTTAAGGACAACGACTTCTATAAGGAATTATCTGACAATTTCAGACAAATAAAGTGAATTGTAGGACTTTTATTACTGATTATTTTTTGCATATAACGTTTCACTCTAGCTGTTATTGACAAAAACGCAAAATTTCATTAAAAAATGTCATTTAAGAGCAATAACTCATATAATGAGTCATCTAACAATTTCAAACCAATTAAGTGAAATGTAGGGCTTGAATTGTTGATCATTTTTGCCATTTACAGTCTCACTCTAGCTATTATGATTTTTAAGTTACAGGAAAAAACCGGAAAATTTCATAAAGAATTGTCATATAAGGGCAATAACTCAAATAAAGAGTAATCTGAGAATTTTAGACCAATAAAGTGAATTATAGGACTTGTATTGCTGTTCATTGTTGCCTTTCGCAGTTTAACTCTAGCTCTTATTGTTTTCAAGTAATATTGTAATTTACTAAAAATTTCGTCAAAAATCGTATTTAAAGGGCAATAACTCCTACAGGAAACCATTACATAACTTCAATCTAATAGCAACTATTATGGACCTTAATATGCTGATCAATTTGAAGTAACAGTTTTCTATATAGCTATATCATTTTTGAGATATTGAGGACAAACTTGCGTTGACACCCATGTTCTATTTTAAAATTTTTAATTTTAATTAGATTGTAGAAAACCTCGCATATTAACTCTCGCATAATTCTAATCACAAATGTACAAAGGGAGATGGCAAAGGAGACATTCAAAGTAAATATTTTTTCTTGCTTTTAGTTTAGGATGAAAGGTTTACTGACGAAAATGGGTGAGCATATTAGAAACGCCGGACGGAATTACAATTTATAATGAGTACTATTTACATTCCTTGCAATATCAAATTTAACCTGACCGATGCTTTTAAAACCTCCTTAACCCTGGTGTCCATTTTTCCTCTTCAGATTCTTTGAAGCAGGTTTACTATTGTACAGTGCAATGCATTTATTATAAAAACTGGATAGTTTATCATTATTAATAACTCCATATTATGACAATGTGCATTAAGAAAAGATAACTTTAAACACAAATGGAGTTTTTAGGATTCCTGAATGAAATGTGTGACCAGCAAATCAATAAATTACAAAATGTATAAGAAATGCTATCAACTAAAATAGACTTAATAAAATACTGCACATCAATATATACAGATAAACAATATGTTCATATCTTCTTGTTCAACTGTGTTTGTAGTGACAGCCGGTCACGGGAAACTTGAGATTTTTCTAATTAATTTGCATTTCATAATTCAAATATTTTACTTAATCATAGATAAATTAGGTCTTTCCCAAATTCTGTGAGAAAGTAATTTGTTTTGAGCTTGAAAACATACGGTTGCTAGGCGGAATCGTCAGACGGAGTAAACTATTTTGACAGCAACAGTGACTTTTAGTTTAAACATATTTTATGAATTAATTATATACACAAGTACAATATTGATACATTACATTATATTATATTGTATAATAATTAATAGAATTGGGAACTTATATATACTAGAACTTATAATAATCCCATCCAGTGCGAAATTCGAAGCTTCAATTCGAAGCTTTTTATTACTGCTGAAGTCTATGAAGCGAAACGTTTGCTGCTGACTACAAAGTTTCGTACACTTGAGAACAATTTTTCATTTGATCCTCCATGAGATCAGGTAATTCAAGCAATAGACGATCATCTGTCAAGTTCCAAGGAATATTGATCGAGTGAATGTATCGGTTTTTCGATTCATTAAATTGCGAACAGTGGAAAAGATAATGAGAATTTTTTCGGGCACATCTTCTTGAAAACTACAGTTGGGCGAATTTACAAGGTTTTTCAGGAATAGATGATGATTGAGAGAGCTACATAATGTTCGCAGTCTCATGTGGAGGGTTTGACCGCGTCGGGTTCCAAAATAGTACATATTTTATACAACTGGACTTGTGGTTGGATTTGAGAAAAGCTGGGGAACTACTTTCTTGTATTTCACGACAGAAAATAGTTCTGGTAAAGAGAAGTTCGACTCTGGCGGATAGACACAGGGTCTGTCTAGTGTTATGATTGCGGAAGTTTCCAAACTTTTCAGGGACTATGTCCGTTTACCATTTTATAAAAGTATGTTATTTTTGTGATGTTCACATCTTATTTGAAGTTTTTCCCCGTTTCTTTATACAACATATTTATAAAAACTAGTCGAGTCACCCCAGTGATGATTCTAGCATCCTCTATCTGAACGATTTCGAATTTATTTGTTAAAAAAGCGTTTTGCTGTCTACAAATACTCCAAAATAGGTCGACTGAATGTTAAGTAAATTTTCTCCAAGGTTTTTCTATCGAGAGTAATTTAAATCGTCTATGAATGTTAACTCTAATAAACGCCTTTTGTTATCAAATAAATATGCTTTCCCCAGCTGCCATCATGCGAAATTTCTTAACCAATATGTTTATGTTCTGTAACATTTGTTATTACAGTGTTACTCATAATTAGGGCGAGGGCTTTTTTGTTTTTCTCGTTATTGTCATAGTTTATGGGTTTTTTTTATCGTTGACAAGTCATTATTCAGTATTTTTGCAGAATTGTGCAGGTTGTATAAAAACTTGTGTCTGCAAATAACTTTATTGACGAATGAGTTTTTGTAACAATATCATTTATGAAAATTAAAAACAGAATAGGCCCTAAAATCGATCCTTGGGGGCCACTGCCTTTATAACATGCCATTGTGAATATGTGTTTTCTAAGACTAATAGTTGTTTTCTGTTTTTAAGATACCATAATGGCAAAGAACCACTAATCTGACTGTTTTCAAGCTTGTTAAGTAAGCTCATGTGCCCGACTCGATAAAGGATTTGCTGATGTCACAAAAATCTACTAGGATTCCTTTCCATCGTTTAAAGTTTCTCCTAATTCATTCGTAATAATCAGTTTGTTAACTGCAGAACCCCCAGAAGTAAAACTACTGATGTTTAGTAAAAATGTTATTTTTGTGTAAAAAGTTATAAATATGTTTGTAGACACACCTTTCCATTACTTTACCTATAAAACTAATGAGGGAAATTTACTTTATTTTGGTTACCTTTCTTAAACACTGGAGTTACATTTGCTTGTTGTCATTGCGTCGGAAATTTACAAGTTGTCAATGACAAGTTAAACAATTAAAATAGAGGCACCCTCTTTAAGAAGTCTGTGATTTGCCCGGTAGCTTTTGTAACGTCAAGTAATTTTAATACGTCTTCTATGTCATTTTCCAAGATATGTTAATGTATCAATTTGTCAAAAGGTGTGTTGGTCAGTTCTAGTACTTTCATATTAGAATCTTCGAGGCTTGATTGCTCACTGAAAATGTCATTGAAAAGTTCACATTTTTCAAAATTGTCACTTACCAAGTCGTCGTCCGTTTGTAATGGCGGTATTGAACAGTCATTTTTAGTTCCAAGGAATTTTTTAAAAAGAGTCCATTTATAATTTTTATAACCAGCCGAGTAATTTTTTCAAATATTTTAGAATAGTGTTCTTTCTTGGCATTTTTTATCACATTATTACATTTGTTCCTGACTGTTCTGAATTTTTCCCAGTGGCTTATCGAAGATGTTTTTTTAGCTCTTTTGTGGGTTCGATTTTTACGAAGTACGAGTTTTTTAATACTGGTAGTGATCCATGTACAGTTGTCCTTGCGCACTGTTATAAATCTGTTGGGAATAGTCTGGTTTGCTATTTCTAATATTGTGTTTTTCAGTGATTGTGTCTATGTCTTTGTGGACGAATAGCGCGTCCCAGTCTACGTTTAAAAGTAGTTCTCTGTACTAGTCGAAGTCACCTTTTTCGTAAAAACTAGTTTACCTTTAAAGGATAATTGGGCTTTGCTTGGATGTCGGAACAATCCGATCACCGGTAAATGATACCTTGCTTGATCAATAAGGGGACCCCCAATTCCGTATAGATTACACGGAGTGGATTACTTAAAAAAATCAACTTAGTTATGTACGTTGAAAAGGGTTAAACATCATTCAAACAAACAAACAAACAAATGTACGTTGGTTCAGTTATAAGTTGATGCAAGTTAAACTGGGTCATAAGCGTACCAATCTGATCATTCATATTATAAGTTATTTGATTGGTGTTAAAGTCACCCGTCAAAATTATGTCGTGGTTACAATTTAGTGCTTGTTCAATAGGAAAGTTCAACATTTCTCCAGGTTTGATGATCACTATTTTGCGGAACGTAAAATGTTCCATATAAGCATTTTTTTTTATTATTCAGCTTTATTTCTAACCATAAAGATTCTATACTTCATACTTGAAGATCGAGTCTATGTATACTGTTAACAGTATCTATCACAATATACAATGACACCAGCCTACTTTGTTTTGCATATCCCGTCGAAATTATGGATACTTTTGGAATTTTGAGACCATCTGGCTCTGTACATGTGCTTTCTTTTAACTACCTTTCGGTAAATGACAGTCTATCATGGCAAGAGTATTCGGCAGATATTATTTTAATCTTGGCAGATACTGTGGACGTTAAGATGAAGGAATGAAAATTAATTAATCATAAGCATGCTTACATATTGTATTATTATTAAACTCGCTACCAGAACTATTCGTGCTAAATAAGATACCAAATTTAAATAAAAAATCAGTGGTTTTTATTTGTGCTGTATGTTTTTAATGACAGTTCATACCTTTTCTTAAATTGCTTGTACGGGATACGCTTTCTGTATTACAAGAAGATTAATAAGAGCAATATCGGCCAAGTTCAAGCGTTTATCCCTTTTCACGGAACAAGCTAGTAAGTAATACCTTTTGAAAACCAGAAGTGACTTTTCAAAACCGATTGTTTTTGACAGAAACGATATTGAAATCATTGGTGACTTTTCAAAACGGGAAGTTGATGTCTTTTGACTAAAATTTTGTTCTAAATACTTAACCGAACCGTTGTCTTGGTTACTGGGGACAAATTCAAACAATAGTGACTTTTTTAAAAACCGGAAGTGACCTTTCAAACCTGAAGGTATTGTCCGTTTATAGAAATATTGAAAGATTATAAAGATAATGTCTTAATTTGACCAATGGTAAAGATTTTACTCTATCTTTTACAATTTTGGAGTTGTTTTGATTATTTGTTTGTTTGTTTGTTTCTTTATTTGAATGATGTTTATTGCCATTTTCAGCAATTTAAAACTATATCATGGCGTCTAGTTTATTTTTTTTTGGGGGGGGGGGGGGAGCCGAAGACTTTTAACGGAGTCTTCAAATATTTCAATGGGCATAACTTCTATTCGTAAGTAAGTAAGTAAGTAAGTAAGTAAGTAAATTTTATTTATAGTCGGTACATATATACAAAACCAACAAGACAAACATGAGCTCTAAGGAGTTCTTACAACCGACTGACATGTAAATATATGTATACACAACAATAAAAGAAGAACATGCATGCACATTTCATTACATTACATATAAAACAAAGCACATTTTACTTTAATAAAATACAGTGGTTTCAAACAGAACTTAAAATTTAAGCAGTACTAAGATAAGCATCACATATATAAAAACAGTTAAAAGCATAAGGCAGTAATTATTTGTAGCCTGGTAGAAGCTTTCCAGTTTAATTCATAAGTTATAAGTAATATAAAGTAGTTGTACAAAAAGAACTAAGGATTATACTGTACATGTACTAAGATATTCAGCACATATAAGTCTCAAACTAAAGCGTAAACATGCATTTGCATGAGCAAACTACAGAAGCATAACAAATTAAGTTGATAAAAAATTTTTTAGGTAACAGCAATTAAATTAAGCAAGACTCGGCTATAAGCAGCATAAAATTTCAAAGTTTCAGCTATGAGGCAGCATAGGTATGCGACATGCACTGCATTTGCATTTTTGATCGCAGCACCAATTACCTAAATAGCTTTTAAATTGTGCAAATGATGCCATATTCCTGACATCATTTGGTAGTGAGTTCCAAATTTGTGCTGCCTCATACCTGAAGGATTTTTTACCATAATTAGTAGTTCTCGGTCTTATTACCTCAGCTGTATTTATATATCTGAAATTATATGAATTGTGTTTTATTTTAACTAAATCTTGTATCATTAATGGACTTTTCTTATTTAAGATCTTAAAGGTTTCAAAAGCAATAGGGCGCATTCGTCGAGTTTTTAGTGACGGTAATTTAAACTTTTCTAGTAGGGTGTCATATGAATTTTGATATATAGTCTTCATATATAAATCGAAGTGCACGTTTTTGAATTTTTTCTATTTTTTTAGTATTTTGCCAAAAATGCCAAGTCAGAGGACAGTAACTAAAATTTGACATTATAAATGAGTAGTAGATGGTTAGTTTTCATAGCCTAGTTAAATGTTTCCCTATTCTTTTTAGAACGATTACTTGCCCAGAAACCTTTTTACAAATATTTGATATGTGTGTGTTGAAGTTTAATTTAAAATCAATCGTCACTCCTAATAGTTTTATTTCGTCTTCGCAAGATAATGAGATGCCATTAATATAAAAAACAATATTTTTTAAATGTGTTTTTCTGCAAAAAGCAATTGCTTGAAATTTATCTGGGTTTGCATGCATTTTATTTTAAATACTATCCTCTTCTAGAGATGGAATTACGTGTAAACATTTATCAGATTTTTTAACAAATAAAAATACATCATTTATGAAGATATTAAAAAGAACGGGTCCTAATATTGACCCCTGAGGTAAACCTTTAAAAATATCCAGCATACTGCTTATATTCGGATTTAGTTTTACGCACTGTTTCCTTTTTGTTCAATAATTATACATAAGATCTAAAGAAGTTTTAGATAGTCCATATGCTTTTAATTTTAGTAAGAGTAGATCGTGGGGGTGGGGGGCAATCAAATGCTTTAGATAGATCCATAAGTGTCTCTGCCAAGTATTAATTGCTATCTAGTCTTTTTTCCAGTCTTCAAGTACACGTAGCAAAGAAATCTGACATCTTAAGCCGGGTCTAAATGCAGCCAAAAAAGGATTACAAATGTTTTAAAAATATTTTGATAGTTGTGTTTCAATAGGTTTTTCAATGACTTTTGATATTACAGGTAAGACACTAACTGGTATATAATTACTTTTCTCTAAGACACTGTTTTTTGTGAATAGGGTCAACTTCAGCTTCCTTAAGTTTGTGAATAGGGTCAACTTGAGCTTAATTAAGTTTATCAGGGAAAGTTGAGGATGAGATAGCAAAATTAACAATTTCAGTCAAGGGTTTTACAACAACAGGTTTTGCTAGATGCAATAGTTTTGGGGATATACCATCAATTCCTGTGGCCTTCTTTGCGTTTTTTATTATTTATGCATTTAATAACAAAGTTTTGGTCCACCGCAGAAAACTCGATCTTATTAAATATTAAATTTGGATAATTTTCTGTAATTGCTGTTATGCTAGAGTGATTTTCATCAGCGCTATTTTGATTGTCTCCTATATTTTTAGCAGTGTTTACAAAAAAGTTGTTAAAAGTATCGCAAACCTCATCCTGTTTTGTGATTAAAATTTCATTTTCAGAAAGGGTCGTTTCCTTTTTATTTATATTGCCTTTATTTTTAAAAAGAGCTTGACTATTGGCCAGAAGTTTTTAGATTTAGGCCCTCCTGCACATCTTTCCATAAAATATTGATTAATGGATTTAAATTTTAGCTTAGTAACATAATTTATTTGACGCCTGTATTTTTCCCAATTTTTGATACTATTCATTTTTTAAAATTAATTTTATAACTTTTCTTACGGTAAATGGCTGACTTCAATCCTCCATTTATATATAGTACCTGTCTGTAAAATTTTACGTTCTTTAAAAGGCGCATGCTTATCTGCAAGGTCTAAGGAAACCTCTGCTAAAATCATCGTAAGCCGTTGGTTAACATCATTATAACGTGATATATTAAAATGTTGGTTTTCTAAATCATGTAAAAACATTCATAATTAAAATTTTTAAAACTTCGACACGTTTTTGTTTTTGTAGAAATATTTGTTAAATCACATTTTAGTTGCACAGCATAAAAATTGTGTACATTACTGATACAAGTACCAAAATTACAAACTCTGTTAAACTCACATTCCTGTTTTGTTAAAATTAAATCCAGTAAGGTTGCTTTGGATATTTTAGTAAAACAAGTGGCTTCTTTAACGATATTGTTAAGTTAACAATATCACAAGTATCTCTTAGCATTGCACTTTTATTTCTATTCAACATATCATACATGTAGTTAAAATCACGTATAAAAATATAATAGTAATATTTAGATGCAACTTTATCAACTGTCTGACTAAAGTCTGTACAAAATAGATCATCAGGTGTTGGGAGGTCTGTAAACTCCTCAAAAAACCATTTTTTGTCATCAATTGTTTCCTTAATACCAATGGATTCAATAGTTTTAAATTCATACTGACCCTTTCTATCTACTGCAAGATCTGATCGAACATAGGATAGTATTCCGCCTCCATGCTCGTCAAATAGTTTGGCCGATATATGGTGAAATAGTTCAATAATTTGCTCAAGATTTCCCGCTTTTCATGTTTTCTGTATTTGTTACGGTTTCCGATTTGCGATGATAACATTTTTTCGGTGTTCGGGGAGAAACTGTGTAATGAAAACTTTCTCGGTGTTATAGGATACATAACGAATAGGTTATAAATGTACGATACGTGTGACTTTCTATTTTTGACAAATTGGCGAAAAAAAAATAATAAGAAAAATGACAAAAAGATCTACCCACTGAAAAACGAGAAAAGCTTAATAAAAAGGGTTATAAGGTCTTTCCACTAGCAGGAAAAACCTAAATGAAATCAAAAGCAAAAAAATCTTACAATTTTAAGTGGAAAGACCTGAGGAAAATCGGTTTGAACAGTTTGTTTTGGACACTTATAGTACGAGTTTTTTAATTGGTTTCATCACAATTTTATGTACACAAAAAAATTAAATAATTTTAAGTTAAAACGTTACATTATGGTAGATTATTTTTCAAATAACCTCAGGATTCAAAATTTATGGCGTTAATGTAAAAATTCGTAGTTTCAAGCTAGATGGTAGTAATGCATCCTCGTTGGCAAGTCAGGGTTTCTGTGTCCACGAAACTCTGACAAACTTAGTCTCGATCATCCAGACGCTTAATTACATTTGTGCGTCTGGATTCATCTCATATTGAACTCGTTATCATTACGCCCAAAACTGGTGCGTAGTATTACTCCGACAGCCCATTTCTCCGACAACCCATTAATCCGACAGCCCATTTCTCTCTCTCTCTCTCTCTCTCTCTCTCTCTCTCTCTCTCTCTCTCTATATATATATATATATATATATATATATATATATAAATATACGATCCGATACTTAATAAGCTTGCTGGTTGGTAGACTCTTTAGACTTTTATATAATATTTTGAACTACCTGTATTGTGTTTTTACACGATCCCAGTGGACTTATATTATTCCATCACCGAATGAAAAAATAATTCAAGCATTTAGAGTTAAACGCCACTGATGAGTCTTAAGTAGACGAAACGCGCGTCTGGCGTAATGAATTTGTCACCTTGGTAATTTTGATTACATCTTGTTGGAATATTTGAGCAAAGCAAAGTAACAGCACGGCACGTCCGCGGCTGGCGGACTTGTGAAGCAACTATTTTTGGGTTAAGTTGGAAATGAGAAATTTCAAGATCAATATGTTATGACTTGTTTACGTCATTTATTTATATTGACATTCAATGACTAAGGCCATTCGTTGGTCAGTCTTTGTCTAAATTTTTGACAAGAAACACCGTCATTTGTATCGTTGCATAATCTTCTAGACTTGTATATTATTTTTTGTTTATGCTGTATCGTCATGTTTGTCGATCCGATACTTAATAAGCTTGCTGGTTGGTAGACTCTTTAGACTTTTATATAATATTTTGAACTACCTGTATTGTGTTTTTACACGATCCCAGTGGACTTATATTATTCCATCACCGAATGAAAAAAATAATTTAAGCATTTAGAGTTAAACGCCACTGATGAGTCTTAAGTAGACGAAACGCGCGTCTGGCGTAATGAATTTGTCACCTTGGTAATTTTGATTACATCTTGTTGGAATATTTGAGCAAAGCAAAGTAACAGCACGGCACGTCCGCGGCTGGCGGACTTGTGAAGCAACTATTTTTGGGTTAAGTTGGAAATGAGAAATTTCAAGATCAATATGTTATGACTTGTTTACGTCATTTATTTATATTGACATTCAATGACTAAGGCCATTCGTTGGTCAGTCTTTGTCTAAATTTTTGACAAGAAACACCGTCATTTGTATCGTTGCATAATCTTCTAGACTTGTATATATAAACGAATATATATATATTATATAGCGGATTTGGCCGAGGGGTCTAGACCGCTGGACATAGTGCAGGCGAATTGGTGCCACAGTGTCACAACGGTGTGAGTTCGAATCCCGCTGAGGGAAAGCAAAAATTTGACAGTGTTAAAAATCTAATTCAAACAGTGTTGGGCTTAATTTGTAGACGTATATATATATTATATATATATATATATATTATATATATATATATATATATATATTCGTTTAAAAATATGTACAACAACATCTAGATACATAATTAAAGCGAAAACAAAGTTTTACACTTTAAAAAATTGCACAAATATTTCGCCTGACCAACAGGCTTCGTCAGTGTTTTTACAACGAATGACAATAACAGGTAAAAAGTTTTAGTCGTTATACGTATGTGATGTATATTATATCTAGTAATTAACGAAAAAATGGTTTTTGTTAGTGCTATTACAAGTATGTACAGGTGTATAAATATGTAGCACTATTTATACGGTTACAATCAATATATATACAAAAAAGCAGTTTTAAAATAAATAAAACGACACGTAATTCTACATGATTATTCGGAGACCATGGTTGTATCTGGTCTAAGGTCCTATAATTTTTCATTAATTCCCTTCGGAAATGATGTTCCCAATGTTTTTATCCAAAAACTTTCTTTCTCTTTTCTCTGTTTGTCTGTCCACCTTGGGTTATGGTCTATTAGGGTCACCCTGAGTTTATTAAAAATTTCAGCTATTGCAGTGCCGTGCGTACGTAGGTGCCTATTAAGGGGTAAGTTGGGTTTGCATCTTGTGTCGCTTCTGTGCCCGTTCATTCGTTTGCTGAATCGTTGCACAGACTCACCAACATACTGGAGACTGCATATACCACACTGTAAAATGTATATGATGTTCTCACTTTTGCAATTCAAATTGACATGGATGTCAAATTGTTTGCCATTTGATGTGCTAGTGAAGTGTTGGGTGTGTTGTATGTGATCACATGTCATACAACGACCGTCACCACAGATGCAACATTGCCCCGATTGGCGGCTACGTGACGACATTTCTGCTCGGACTAACTGATCTTTTAAACTTTTTTGGTTTTCTAAAGGCCATTACAGGAGGTTCTGGAAATATTTTTGAAAGTTGATGATGTTTTTCAATTGTTGTCCATCGTTCGCGGATAGTACGTGCGATGTCTTTAAAAGCTGGGTGGTATGTTAGGACAAACGGGACTCTATTGTTAGTTTTCTTTTCTCTGTACTGCAGAAGCTGGTCCCTACTGATGTTGTTGGCTTTATTAAAACCTATTGATATGTTTTTGTTATTGTATCCTCTCTGCTTGAGATGGCATCGAAGCTCTCCAAGACGCTGCTTAGTTTTAGCCTCCGTAGAACAGATGCGTTTAACTCGCAGAGCTTGGCTGAAAGGAATACTTTTGCTGCAATGTTTAGGATGGCAGCTGTTTGGTGAGAGGTACTGATGTTTATCTGTGGGTTTACAGTACAGATCGGTTGACATAATTCCATCTATTACGGTGGTAGTGGTATCTAAGAATGAGATTTTAGATGTTGACATTTCATGTGTGAATTTGATAGAAGGATGTATACTGTTAGCGTGGTCAAAGAACTGTTTAAGGTTTTCCTCGCTTTCAATCCATTTCATGTCAACATCATCAATGAACCTAAACCATGAGAGTGGATGGTGGAGAGAAGAGTTTAGAAGTTGTTTCTCGAGTTTTCCCATAAAGATGTTAGCATAGGATGGTGCCATTTTGGTTCCCATGGCTGTTCCGTTAATTTGTAAATAGTGCTCGCCATTAAACGTAAAATTGTTATGTTTTAATACAAGTTCAAGTAGTTGAATTAGGCACTCAGTGGGGGGATCTTTGATGTCGCGTTGTTCCCAGACCTCCTTGCATGCTGTTATGCCGTCGTCGTGTGGTATATTGGTGTACAATGATGTTACATCCGTGGAGACGATGATTGTGTCCGGTGGAAGTGGATTCATGGATTCCATTTTACGCAGGTAGTCGGTTGTGTCTTTTATGTAAGATGGTAAAGTTTCCACGTGTGGTCTTAAGTGGAAATCTATCAACTCTCATATTTTCTCTGTAGGATGTCCGTTGGCCGAAACTATGGGTCTACCGGGGTTATTCTCCTTATGGATTTTAGGCAGGAGATAAAAACGACCAGCTCTGGGATTTTCCGGTTGTAGATATTCAAGGGTGTCTTTATCAATGTGACCCCTTTTGTGCATGGATGTTAGGGTCTTACTTATTATTTTTGCAAAATTATCCGTTGGATCAGAGTCAAGTTTTTTATAGAATTTTTCGTCAGTCAGTTGTCTTTCGGCTTCTCTAATGTAATCAGATTTATCCATTACTACTACTGCACTCCCTTTGTCTGCTGGTTTGATGATAATGTCATCTCTTTCTTTTAGTTGGGTCAAAGAGTTCATTTCTTCTTTTGACAAGTTGTTAAAGGAAGGGTTGTAGTTTTTGGCAATACTCGTCACGTCCGACTTTACTTGGTCGATGAAAGACTCAAGAGTAGAGTTTTTGCTAGGCTTAGGAATCCAGGTACTCTTTTTCTTAAATCTAGGTATCAATGGTTCATGTTCATTGTTCTTGGATTCATCGATGTTATTGCTACAGTCCTCTTCTTCGTCTTTAGATTTGAAGTGTTCCTTAATCCTGAGTGCCCTTGCAAACTTGTTGAGGTCGTTTTCAAGTTCAACTTCATTTATTTTGTTGTTAGTGGGACAGAAATTAAGACCTTTCGACAGCAATTTAGTTTCTGTTTCCGTCAATGGTGTGGACGATAGATTCACAACAATATTGGTATTAGTGTTTGATATTTGCTTACGTTTTCTGAAGCGACGTTTTCTAGATCTCTTTTCGTGTGTAGGTTGAAGTTGGTTTAACGGTGGCTTAACGGGAACAATACCATCTCTCGAAAATTTTTTGTTTTGTTTTGATTCTAGTTTTGTTGTTTCTATAGACCTAATTTCATCAAGTCGTCTTTGTAAGTTCTTATATTCCTTAGATGTCAATGTACGTTTGGAAGTGTCTATCAACTTTGCTATTTGTTTGTCCAGTATTTCTTTTTGGTGTAGAGCATACTGGAGTAAAAGATTCATGAGACGCATAGAGCAATCGAATAATATTGAGTCCCATCTGAATCGAAATCTTTTAGATTGAGCACCAGTTGATTGTGGTGATAATTTAATTTGTAACCCTATCGGTATAATTTCGTTCGAGATATAACATAACCCCGGTAGACCCATAGTTTCGGCCAACGGACATCCTACAGAGAAAATATCAGAGTTTACACGTGGAAACTTTACCATCTTACATAAAAGACACAACCGACTACCTGCGTAAAATGGAATCCATGAATCCACTTCCACCGGACACAATCCTCGTCTCCATGGATGTAACATCATTGTACACCAATATACCACACGACGACGGCATAACAGCATGCAAGGAGGTCTGGGAACAACGCGACATCAAAGATCCCCCCACTGAGTGCCTAATTCAACTACTTGAACTTGTATTAAAACATAACAATTTTCGTTTAATGGCGAGCACTATTTACAAATTAACGGAACAGCCATGGGAACCAAAATGGCACCATCCTATGCTAACATCTTTATGGGAAAACTCGAGAAACAACTTCTAAACTATTCT